>JAOXJJ010000668.1:87276-103113 GCA_025769935.1 Phoenix roebelenii | reverse complement strand
ATCATGAAAAAAGTAATAAAAAAATATCAATCATCACTTAATTTAAGATCCAACAGAGACAACATTTAAAAAAAAATCGAAATATCTGGCGACCGGTCCGACCGGTACGGTACCGGTACCGACCGGTACGTACCGGGCCGGCCGGCCACCGGTACGCCGACCGGTACCGGTACGGCGGACCTTGGCTCGGTACATTTCATACCGGACGGTTTGGGATGGTTCTGCCAACCATGGTCAAGATAACCTTGGAGGCAGAGCAATATATTGATTAGAAGCTCATGCTTTGGAGGTCATCTTTGAGATCATCCAACATGGCTGCAACTAGAGAGAGGTGAGGAGAAAAAGGAGGTTGGATCAAGATTGATGGGGAATGGGATGGGATTTTTCTAAATAGGGGTCAATTCAACCAAGGTGCATCGGGTCAATACTCCCTGAAACTGGATAGAATTGGTTCCTGGTGATTGGTTAGGAACCTCAAAATGCAAGCATTTGGTCTAAGGGGAATAATCTAATAGATTAAGCTAGATCTCAAGCTCCAAAAATTGGACCATTTGGTAGAGCACAAGAATGACCCAGCAGCAAGATGATACAGTGAAACCTTGAATTTGCAAAGTAAGACTAACCTTAGAGCTTTAATTCCCATATCCATGAGGTAGGACCATCTCTCATCATCTTCACTTGGACATTTCTCCAATTCCTTTCTATAATATAGAATATCATCTCGTAAATGACCAGCACCTGCACACCTTTTGAACAATTGGAGCAAATCTGAGGTAAGAACTAGTGGACAAATAAGGAGGAGCATGAAAGGCATGGGATATAATACCCTTACAAGCATAACATAGAAGAGACATATATTGAGTTTCAAAATCAAAGTGGTGCTAAATGAGTCACTTAAATCAAACATCAATATAAAAAGCAAAAAGTATTAATGGAAGCACAAGACCATTTTCAATTATGGATAAGAAAAAACAAAAAAACACGTAAACATGTGTGCAAGGAAGAATGACATATGACATGTAAGATTTCAACCATCTAAGAGAGGATGTTAAAACAAAAATGAGTGAAAATACTGAACCTAATATAAGTTTAAACTTGCTAAGTATAGTTGATGGCTTGATACATTCTTGATCTGCAGAACCAAGTGGACAAAACTGTATCATTGTCCAACACTTCACAAAATGGTAATAATTTTGTTTAACATGGACAAGGAAAGCTTCTCAGAGAACATGAGAATACATGACCAGATAAGGATGATAACCCAAGGAGTGAAAAATTAACTAGTACAGTTTCTTGCAAATTGATGATGGTCAATTATCCATCCTACATGAATAATATTGCATGGGTTCTCAAATGGTAAGTGCAATTTGAAAACAAGCATAGCATGGTCCCAGAAAGGTTATTCATATATGTAGGCAAACAGAGTTTACACATAGACAATTTGGTCAGATGAAGCATACAAACACATACACAAAAAAAAGGAAAAAATGTAAGGAATAGCTTGCTTCTTAAATAACATAATTCATCATGAAATGAACCATGAAATGTCAAGTTTTACATCATGACTTTTCTAATTATTAAAGTTTAAATTTATTATAGGCAATCATTTTCTAATATATAGAAGTACAAGTACCTCTTGAAAGTTTGCTTTTTATTGGGAGGTGAAAATTGAAATAGAGTGTGTGAGGAAATAATAATATGCATTGGACAAGAGAAGTAGATATGATGAGGGCAGAGCATTGTTAAAGAAACAAGGATGGTAGTCAATGAAGAGAAGAAACTTTAGGTGATAAAATAGTTGAGAAGATTGGATATCTAGCAGCCCTAGGACATGAGGAAAACTGGC
Source organism: Phoenix roebelenii (assembly GCA_025769935.1). NCBI lineage: Eukaryota > Viridiplantae > Streptophyta > Magnoliopsida > Arecales > Arecaceae > Phoenix > Phoenix roebelenii. The sequence continues at coordinate 101,267 of JAOXJJ010000668.1, read as the reverse complement.
TGTGGATGGTCGGTAGGTAGTAGGATAGGAGAGTGGCACTGGTGATGGAGGATGGGAGGCCAGACCATGGCTTATCTTCTTATATGAAAAAAATCCTGCACATGCATAACAAAAACATCATTTAAATGCATTTAAGAAATACTAAACACATGATGGAATCGAAAAAGAATATAACTGTTGTTGAGAAGAGGGTTTAATTATTGTACAAGCTATAAAAATCTAAACAATTTGGTCTAGTCAGATGCTGTAGACCCATGTAAAATGCATCTTCCTGAACAGTGGGCTAGAAATTCAGATATAAATTATTTCATCGCAACAAAATTCTAAAAATAATCATAAAATTATTGAATTATTTTACACTCTTTCCTTAGTCCAAAATTTTTCCAAACAATTCTCGAGCCTTAAATTAAATCAGAATTTATCAATGTTAATGGTTTCTATGAGTTATTAAAAATTCCAGTTTTAATTCAAGAACAACTTATGAATTACAAATTGATGATGCTATGTGTAACTTGTGATGGTGATATTCTTACTATAAATATTCTCTCTACCATGCTTGTTTTTACATGAGCAAATTTAACCATATTAATTGTGTTTGTATTTCATCCTGAACCTGAGTAGCTGGAATCTTCTACCTAGGGTCACCCACCCTCAGAATCTTTCCAGATCCTTAAAACTGCACCTGCTTGTTAAGGGCTTTCTTACTAAAAAGGTTCCAAATTATCCAACTCCCTGCACCCCCTCCCACACTCCTAATTTTGGCAACTAAGTTCTGAACTTTCTAGGCAAATTCTCCATTTTTTTGCCAAATTTTAGATCTTGACCTCTGTAATCTAGACAAATTATTTTTGCATGCCAAGCTTGCAATTTTCCTAATATTAGAAGTTAGATACCTTGTGAATTCTGGACTCTACTTGGTTACAGAGCTGACATTTCTCTTGTCTTCTAAAATTGTTGTAAGCCCAACACACCCTTAACAAAAGGGTGGCCCATTGTACGAAGCTCCTGCCACTATAGGGTCTGAGAAGGGTCAAATGTATGCAGTCTTACCCTCATATAAGGAGAGGTTGTTTCTATGTTTTGAACTTGTGACACCCAAGTTACAACGGAACAACCTTACCATTGAGCCAAGGCTCACCTTCTGCCAAACACAACCATGAGACACCCAATATCTACTCCAGCATTTGGACTACCCAGCACAACTACTCACCTATCTAGCCAATGAGAATGACAGGAATGACCAAGGAGGGCAGAGAATTTGTTTTTTTCTGACCGAGCTCCCTCCCCAAGTTAATAAACTCATTAAGATACAAAGAAGGTTTCTTTTTCACCTTATAGATGAACAGCTTCTTTTTTTTTTCTAAGTAGAGATGAATAGTTCCTGCTTCTTGAACAGCCCTCCTCATTCCTCTTCCTTTTTCCATCTTTGTTGCCTTATATGTCAGCTGTCTGCTAAATAGCTTCTCTCTTTCTTAAGTACAGATGAATAGTTCTTTTCTTTCTTCCTGCTCTTATTCCTTTTCCTTTTTTCCAACTTTGTTGCCTTAATTGTCTGCTCTGCTTTACTGCCACCACCACCACTTCTTAGAAACAAATAGTTCCATTCTTCTTGCGTGGAGAAGGAACAACCTTTCTTCCTGGCCTTATTCCTCTTTCAAATTCCATCTTTGCTGTCTTTTGTATGCCTTGTTCTCCTCATACTGCTACAATTCCTACCCCTTCACAGACTCATCCTCCTCTTGCTACTGCTATACCACTACGACTTCTATAACACTACTACTGCTACTACTCCTAGTACTGTTGTTACTGCTACTTTGCCGCCGCCGCTGCTGCTGCTGCTAGTAACAGAGTATGGCTAGAGTCAGATGTTAAGAACCTTAATTGAAAGAGTTCTCAAGATGTTCTTTTTATCATTTAAGCTGTTAATTCTCATTTCTAATTATCTCTAACCTACAATTTGTTTAATAGCATATGATATAAACTTTTATGCATATCTGTAAGTTATCCATGAAAAGAACCATAGAAATACGTTATTTTGCTAGTATTTCAGGTTGATTACCTTTCAATGACAGTGTCAACCTCTTCTTTGCTCTTGGGGCCATAGACCAATACTCTAGTAAGGCTTAGTATGTCACGGTAATCACCCTGTCTGATTTCATCTTCATGAGAAGCTTGATAAGGAAACCTCCCAGCAGGTGATGTTAATACAAAATGTGTTTCCACTGTTTGCTCGGTTGCAAACTTCAAATCAGCACTTAGCCCAAGACAGGTAATAGCCATCGCATATGCAACACCACCAAATCCTGTGTGGGAAACAAAAAGATAATACCTAGCAGATCTGCAGAGAAGAACTTCAGTTATATTCCATAACAAAAAGTGGTGAGACAACTTTCCAAAGACAATCATTAATTTGATACATACTCATCTCTACAATATTGGATTGCATCAACATCTGTAGCTAATGCTTCTCTTTCTCTTGTAAATGGTATCCTCTTGTATTCGATATTGTAGCCTCCAGCTTTCAAGGCTGCATATACTTCAGTAGGTGTCTGGACATCATCCAGCGAAATGTTTTCCCAATAACCAATCACACTTGATTGATTCGTGGTGAGATTAAATTCTTCTCGATGCAAAAGCATTCGGCCACCTGACTGTGTTACCTCAGCAAATATATCCTCTTTCATCCTCGCTTCCATGTGTTCAACCTGCATAAATGACCAGATGGGAATTGTGAGTATGGCTAATGGTTATTGTGGTAGGGGTTTCAGCAATCTACCCACCAATGGGCCGGTGATTCCAACATGTTTAAGTGTATCAACAGGTTGATCAAGTTCTCTGAGAACAAATGGTGTGCCCTTGATGTAAACAACGGCTTCTTCTCTCAGATCTATTACCATAACTTTACGAGTAATATTTGTGTTTGTTGCATCTTTAGCACCTAAATAGGAGAGCACTTCTCTAGCACCATCAATTGTTGGAGTTGCCATGCTATATACAGGGTATGCATCAACCTGAAAGGCAATGTTCTAAGAAATAAGGGCCATGCTGGAAGATGAAAACTTATTATCAACACATAAATTCTCAGAAATATAGTCAATAAAATTACATATTAAAAAGTATTATTCTAATTTTCTTTATAAATGATCAGAGAAGAGAGGGAATTTTAAAGAGATGATCTAAAAGACATAATTGAACACAGATGATCTAATACAGAATAAAATTTTCACAGCAAAGCTGAACACAAAATCATATGAATGCAGCATTTGCATCTTTTAGAAAAAAATGTTTATTAAAAAAGGCCTACGCAATGTTTGCATCATTTCATGCCTCAAGCCAAGGCCTTCGTTGCCCAGAATCAAGAGTGTGAGGATGGGTGCAGGTGCAGATGCAAGAAAGTGAATTCTTTAGAAACACTTTTAGTAAAAAAGTGGTCAGGAAGCAGGGGTGGGTTCATGATTCCAGGAAGACTCTGAAGCGGGTGCCTTGCCGTAACTAGAAGTTTTGGCTGCAAAGGGTGAAGTATGCTTAAAATGCCTCAAAGTGCACTAAGGAATTCTTTGGATACCTAAATCAGATCAGATTTTTCCTCTTAACCCACTGAATCAAATTAAATTTGGAATCTTGAATCTTGAAGTCCATTTAGATTCTTTAATTGCTGTAGGACTTTATGTCCTCTAAACCCTCTTTAAGTCAATCAAATTCAAAACCTAACTATTCTATTTACTTAAACCAATGAATTTGTTATATAACAACTAGTACTCTGAATCCATAAATCAGGTCAGATTGGATCTGAAAGTCCTCCTCGCATTTTGAAACTCGTCAAGAACATTCAAAGTTTAGAAGATAGTCAATTTACATCCCATAAATTCAATCATTGGATAGGACAAGTAAACACTTAGTCCTTTAGCCCAATAAATCAAATCAAAGACAGAATCAAGTTCCCTTTAGATTTCTATAACTTATCTTGATTTAACCTTTAAATTGCATCCACTTGCAGAATTAGGGCTGGGACGGAATGAAAATTTCATTTTTCACTCCATTCTGTCATTTTGTTTACACAAAAGAAATCACATCCCTATTGGAATTACTATTCCCTCATATAGAGGAATGGCAATTTCATTCCAACACGGATGGAAGGTCATTTCCAATCATTCGGGAGTGATTTAATACTGGTGGAATGCACCAATTAGCAGCACTGATGATCTAAAAAGAAATAAATGATATCTTTTGTCAAAATACTAACGGCATTTATTGTATAAAATGCGAAGAATGATTTGATTAAGTTGAAATTAAAAAATATTACTAAACATTGTAACTATTTATTGGTCAAAGATACATTCTCCAAAACTAATAGAAAATTGATCCATTTCCAGAATATAACTGGCTTGGAATAACCATTTTCTTTTCTTGCACTGCATTTCATATGCAAACAATGGAATAGCAATGCCAATACCAATTCCTTATTTTCCATTCTCATCCATTCTAATTGTCCTTTATTCCTATCAGGCTATCAGCAAACATTACATTAAAGACTGGAAAACAGGTCTAATGTAGAAACTAAACATTTTCATCATATTACCAAAATCAAATTGGACTTAGCTTTTGCAGGTACTTAGACCCAACCAGACTTCATCATTATTTGCATTGAATCAAAAAATCAGAATCCAAAAGTAAAGTCAAGATTCCTAAAATCAAATACTTAAATATGGAAACTATAAAACTGCAAGTTCGTAGAATACCAAATCAAGTTCTTATGCGACACATGTAACTCATGCAAACTAAATACGAGGCTTTGTTAGATACCTAGGGATCCTTATGGTATACCCCCTTCCCCTTATATTATGTGGCTGAAAGCAAACATATTACTCATCATCTAAGAAGATCGAACCCTCAATTCAGCATCTTTTCTTAATACTATTCCAAAATCACAACATTTCACTTGAACATTTAAATTTTTTTTCTATTAATTGATATTTTTAAATTTAATTCTCATTTACCTTGTTGATATAATTAACTAGGCTGAAAATTATTTAGATTTATTTTATACAGGATATTTTGCATGTATGACTTTATAAATATCTGAAATTGCATGTATATCCTCGAAAATTTACAATTTGTGTATACACTCTTATAAAATATTCTTTTTACACATATAAGATATAACCTTATAAATTTGAAATATCATGTATACCCTTGCAAATTTACTATAGACTGTACACACTTACCATTATAAATTATTCCTTTTTGTGTATATATCCTCACAAAACTACTATTTGCATGTATACCCTTATAAATTACCCTTTTATTTGCATGTGTGCAAGCAAAAAGAAATAATTTAGAAGGATATACATACAAAAAGAAGCAATTTATAAGGGTATGCACGTAAAAAAAAAATTATAAAGGTATACATGCGAAAAGAAATAGTTTATAAGAGTATACACGCAAGTAATAAATTTGAAGGGTTATACATGAAATTTTAGATTTTTATAAGAGTATACAAGCAAAAAGAATAATTTATCAGGGCATACATACAAGGTCATATATATAGAGAGAGAAAGCAATACCCACACCACGTAATAGTGCATCTATGGCTCTTCATCAATAAGTTTTTTTACTAGAAGACCTAGAGCTAACTATCAAGCAAGGTTTGTAAAGCGGTACCAATGATCTACTAATTAGGTACTAGGTCGGTACAGTATGGCCTTGTTGTCTAAACCCTAGATTTTGGAGAGCGAAAGAGAGAGAGAGAGAGGGAGGATTTGGCCTAGATTTTGAATAGGGTTAGTGGAAGAGAAGGCCGACATCCTACCGGCAACCTATATAAAGGAGCGCATCAATTGGCTATAGGAGCTTCAAAGCCGAAGGCAAAGAGCATCCATGGATGGAGCGAGCAAGCGATCATGAGAGAGAGCAATGGAGAGAGTGCATGTAAGAGGGACAGGGAGCGAGCAAGTGTTGGGGGCAAGGTACACCGTATTGGCCGAATCGGGCCGTACGAGGCGTACCATACCATACCAATTCAGTAAATCTAAGAATTTCACTCATTTCAGAATGCTTATCATTGAAGGAAAAAGGAGAGCGAGCAGGGGAGGGAGGGAGAGGGAGGGCCGGCGGAGGCCGTCGAGAGCCGGCTTTAATTAAAAAATTTAAATTTTTTTAAGTCACGACCGGACCTCTATTTCGTTCGAAATAGAAGAACCAGCCGCGATCTTGCCTGCCGCGGCCTCCGCCGCCCCCCTGCGGCCCTTCGCCGGTGTCCGCCACCCTCCACCAGCCTCTCCCCCCTCTCTCTCTCCCACGATACCACGCCCTCGTCGGTATAGGCTCGGCATGGCCCGTACCGACTCGTGCCGCCAAGAAACCGGTACAGTGCCCGATACCAATTCCTCCGATCTTGGTTCAGTGCGGTACATCCCAAACCGAGTGAGTTAGGTCGGTCTTCAAACTTGCTATCAAGACTTTAGGCTATCTAGACACACACTTCAAGAAATAGTTCATGCATGTTTTCCACTAGATGCAACAGGTTCAAGTAAGTGAGGGAAAAAATATCATTTGATATTTGTTTTGATATCCATGATCTATGATCATACATGGGCCCTGTTTACCGTTCTATATACATAGAATGTTCTATTTGTATAGACATGGCAAACATGTGCATCTAATTTTTCTTGTCCATTAGATCTCAATTCTCCAGTGTGAAATACCGTAGTTTGGAAGCTCGTAAGGCTTATAAACTTGAGGTCACAAATTCAAATCTTGTTGCTGCAACATTTTGTCAAACTATTATAATTTAGGAGCAATTTTGTTACCTAGCCGTTAATGACCATTTTTCCTTTCCTAGAGGTTATATATTGGTTTGCCATATACACCATATTGCCTAGTAATAAGTGCACCATATGATGCCATAAGGAACCGACACTCCATGGGAGATATACTCAGTATCAATACTTGGAAATGACCATCAACATTCTACCAGCACAGTACTAGCAAAAATATGTGGAGATTGTGGCCCAAGCTAGTGAAAGTTCACTACAATCCACCCTTGCTCAAAATTGATCATAAAAAGTCAGGAATACTTGATTGAGAGTTTGAGACAATTGACCTATTATTGACCCAATCAAATTGAGGTCAGCTAACTTGACCTAGCGAAATGATGGATTGGGTTTGGATCGAGCACCTGAACTTGGTAATATGTTGGCCAACTGCCCGAAGGAAGAGAAACAGGATATGAAAATCTTGAACTCATTGCGTACTAGAATCTCACATCCAACAAACCAAATAGTAAAAAAAATATAGGAAAAAGTCTTCTAAGTCCATCTATCTGGACATCATTATCCCATTGCTAATTTTTCAAAACCCACTAGCATGGTCAAACAATCAATAAGCGAAATGACCAACCAAAAGGAAAGCTTTTTATTTTGATCCCACGGCCAAAAAAACCTAAGAGACCTAAAAATAAAATAAGGGAGGGATTCATACCACAACCATCTTGTGAGTCCTCATCTCCCTTTTCTCCAATTGCAACTCCCATGTCCAGCTCCCAACTCCCAAAAGAAGCACTCTCAACTAAATAAAAGGATATTTGCCCAAAAAAGGAAAAGAAATGAAGACAACTTTATTTGACTAGATAATAATTTTAGGTAGTATTCATGGCTGTTTTATTTTATCTTGTTATTTGTTATTTATTAGTTGCTTTCTTTTCATATGCAAACAGGAATTATATCTTTTCTCCAGCTCCCAACTACCAAAAGAAGCATTCTATCAACTAAAAGAAAAGGAGATTTGCAAAAAAAAAGAAAAGAATGAGATAGAAATAGATTCTAAAATTTATTTGAATAGAAATGTATCGTATTTTTATCTTGTTACTTGTTATTTATTAGTTGCTTTCTTTTCATATATAAACAGAAATTCGATGTCTTCTAGTTGTTAAAATTTAACTAGGTTGACCCAAGCTTGACCAGGTTGGCTATGGGTTTATATTATTGACCTTCTCAAATCCAAGACAGGTTAGGATAGAACTGAGCATTTGTTGACCCAATCTTATCCCAATCCACATTTAGTCTTAAGTACCAACACCCTAAAGCATGCATGTTGGTATAAAACTTCAGTATAAGCTATCATAAAAAAACTCTTAGATAATTGAAGGATCCTGCATTTGACATATGACAGCAATTAACCTAAGCTTGAGCCAAATTGACAACTTCAAGCCTCTTAGATAGCCGCAGAGTTACGAAGAGAGGAAGACAGGATTGGGCGAGAGCGAGAGAGATTACTATTTGGTCAAGTTAATTCCACGACACTTGTTTTCCACAACTGTTACCACATTGAGGCCCCCTGTGCCCTCGTTAAGGTACAATAACAACAAAGGAGCAAGGAGGGGGGCTTCTGGAGGGGAAAAGGCTAGTAACAGTTGGGGTTTGAAAAGGTTAGGAAAAAGATCCAAGGTTTTGAAAAACAATGGTACAAGGGCATATTGTATTTGTCACGTAGCAATGCCATGCAACCTTGTATCTACTCATGGTTAGCCAGCATAGATGATACCCGAGTTGATACAAGGTGGTAAGCATGCAATATAGGGTGGCATAGTCATGTTTTCAAATATTGAAAATTTGACATTAGGTTGAGATTAATACAAGCCAAGCTTAATAAAGCCTCGCCTCTTTGCACGCAAGTGGAAGGCTGCATACATTTGACCCTCCCCGGACCCCTAATGGCGGAAGCCTCATGCACTAGGCTGCCCTTCTTTTAAGCCTAATAAGCCTTGATTTAAGGGCCATAATATTTAACCTTACAAAACCCATTTGTGTTGATGGACCTTTACTCCTTTATCTCAATGAACCAACATTTACTGCAATTCTCTTTCCATATGATTTAGATGATCTTTCGAATAAAAATTCATCAGCTTCTTCATTTTGTTTCCTGTAGCTATAAATCCACTTTGGCAGAAATGACCATGTAAATTCAAAGGCTTTAAAGCTGTCAAGATGTGTGTTGGATCAATTTATAGAATGTTTAATACTTTCATCCTTAAAGGATAATCAAAATGTGTTGAAGTAAATTATGAGGTGTAGTGATTATATTAAGCTTGTATAATGATACTCATATTAGATTCAACCAAAAAAACATACCTTGTAAACATGGGGTGTACCCTGGAACCGTATGCAGCTTGAGGTTCGCTGTCCAGGAAAGAAGTACATTTTAAGTATAGATCCTTTTCCTAGAACAGAACCATGGCGGGCTTTGATTATTGCTTCCACTACCACATCACCATGCTGAGATTCATATAATAACTTAGGTTCCTCCTGGAGAAAATAGAACCATATTCATATCCACAGAAAAAAATAATATCAGACACGACAAAGATTTGAAATAAGATTTTTTGAAATTCATTACCCAACAATGCCATCACATGAACATACACATAAAAGACAGTACAAAAGCAGAGAAAGAAACTTACAGGTATTGTAAAAAATTTTCCAGGACGTAATCTTATGCTCCATTTCATTGTCTGAATCTCTGGCCTCCTATGCAGCCAAGTCTTATAAGAGATCTTAGTTTCACCTTGACCACAGAAACCATCAAATGCTTCGCTTCCAAGATATGCTGAGAAAGCAATTAACTTGAAGTAACGCTCCAAGTATTCAGCACCACGGTTTAAGGCAACCCTCCTCACCCTCGGTTCTACATGTTGCTGATTAAATACCTTCCTGTAATGCAGCACTGCTTGACGTATGTTCTGCAAAGCTGAACATCTATTAATAATAGCATCCAGGACCTCTCTGCACTCAATCCCATTATCAAATAGTCTCGTTATCTTCCGTAACAGAAGGATGTCATTGATTCCAAAAGTGTGTTGTGGCTCCTTAGAGCTTCCAGATTTAACTACATTTAAATTTGGGGAACCATTATCGCCTACAGCTTCTTCACCACTTGAGGAGCCAACATCCAACTCTTCATGGTAACTACTAACATCATCCAACAGCATTCTGATAGGTCTCCCATAATCAATTCTAAGCTTTAGGAGGCAGGCTATCACAGTGCCCGTCGTTGTTCTGCCTCGACCCATCTGAAAAGAATAAAATGATCAAAATCAATATTAATTGTGATACATTTACTCAATAAACTAATAGTCCTGTGCCTACATCAAGCGTCAAAAGAAATCCAAGTAACTATAATAACAGAAATTATACCTGGCAATTGAATACAAAAGCTGTATCCTTGGAAGCAACGGCAATCTTTAGTGCTATTGTGTCAAAATCTGAACTTTTGGGAGCTTTACCATCAGTAATTGGCACACGTGCATATTTAACAGGGAGGCCTTCAGCCTCCAAACATTTGTAGACCTCCAAAGGAGTTTGGATAGATTCAGCATTCACATGTTCCCATGCATCAAATATTTGGCCATCATTAGTTTCATGAATCACCATGATGGCACCACTATAACGCTCTGCCTCCCGTAAAATGTCCTCCTTTAACCGAGCTTCCATTCTCTCCACTCTCTCACGATCAATTCCCTGAACACTCAATGCCTTCATATCATCAGTTTCCCTTTATAGTTTGTTGATGGATGAAGATCACCAAATGCATACATGTCTCAGCAAAACATAAAATCATATAATTGCAGTAGAATTGCAGAACGACGAGATGATGGTTTTCAAAGGGGAAAATAAAAAAATATATGACAGATGCACTCTCCAATTCTATAAATCAGGCTGTCTCAAACCTTAAGTTCAAGGATATAATTTGTATTCTTCTATTAAACAAGCAAAAAAAGATTGAAATTTACATAAAACAACATGAAATGAGTTTAAGAAAAATTACCGTATACTCTAGCATGTTCTTGTATGGCCTTTCCACCTCACGCAGTACGAACGGCTTACCATTTATATAGATAACTGGCTCTTCTCTCATATTGTGCCACAAAACTGGACGTCGACCCTTCTTACGACTTATATTTTGAATGACAGCTCGAATACCATCAATTGTGGGGTTTGCAACACCATAAACTGGAAATCCAGGAACTTCTCGAAAATTAGGAGCACCCTCCACTCTCTCTGGCAAACTAAGATTCTGACAGCCAGGACAGTGATCACTTTTTAAAACGGTTTGACTTCCAAGAACTTCCCCATTCCTCATAGCAGCAACCACACCCATTTCGTATGGACGGCCATCAGCAGATTCAGCAATTTTCATTAAAGAAGGTTTCAAGCTTGAATAGCCAAGCGCACCCATTGGGTCTCTCCTCAGCAACCTAGATGAAGATTATGAGCATTACATAGTCAAAACACAAAATGTCCCATCGTAGAAGAAGTAAATCACTGGTATAGGCGGATGAAAATTGAATATAACGCAAGCGGAACTGGAAAGTGCAAACATGATTCTCACAATTGGTCTACCCAAATGCAATTGATAGAATAAGGGTTCCAAGAAAAAGTGGTTGCATAATACAACACATTAAATTTGTAATGGACTAGAAAAAAGTAAATACCCTATCTGCAAGCATGCCATTTTGTAGCACTTTGGCTTTTAGATTTAAACTTCAAAACTTAATAGGCCTGAGCAAACTAAATGAGGCCAATTAGTAAGGTTGGATCATGTGCATATACTATTCTGGTTTTGAAGGTTTTGCAATTTGCAGCCTAAAAAGAAACTTATAAACATATCTCTGAATTTTACCTGCGAAGTATGCTATAAAGTTCAGGCCTTGCTCTCATCCAATCAGAAAAACTTATTCGGTCCGACGACGTGTTGCGAAGAGCAGCTCTCTCAGAGTGAACATAAACAGCAAAGCAGATGAGAAAGTAGTAACGTTCCAAATACTCAACAAAGAATGAAAGTGATGCCTCTCTCTTCATCTCATCTGGTTGGCGAAGGATACTACTGCGATAAGTAGCTATAGCTTCACGCAAGTTCTGTTGAACAGAATGTAAAGTAAGCTTTTCAGAAGATTTCTTATTCTTCTTTATGTAAATAAGCTGCGATCAGAGCTCAAGCATGAAGATGCTAACCTAAGGACTATTTACAGATACAAGCACTAAATAAAAATTAGACAATTATTTGTGAATGCAAATTATAGGCAAGCAGGTACCTGCATAGAGTCACATTTATCGATGACTTTATCGACTTGCTTTTTACCCTCTGCTCCACCCTGCAAGAAAGATGCCTAAAAATATTATATTCTGTATTCTCATGTGATAAGCTCGAGAAGCTAAAGGAAGATAAATACGATGTTTTACCTCTAAGACACGAATTAAGCTTCTTATGACAGCATATTCACCCCTACGTACTGCCTCCTCAGAGTTTGGTATATTATCAGCAACATCATTTCCAGCCCCAAAGACCTTCCCAATCGAATTTGTCCTTGGAATACCTATTTAGCCCAAGGATAATATAAGTTTAATTTCTGCACCGACAAGATAAGAACTTTTGAAAAAAAAAAAACATGCATCAAAGAAAAACAATATTGGTTTCCATGATCAAATAGGATATTTAGCAAGTTACCCTAATAACTGGATCATTTCTGATCCACCGAGATTCAAAAAAGGTCATATAATAATTAATTTCTGTTAAAACTCTTTGACACAGATTTACAACTGGCCACGTGACTTGTTTTAACATTAGGCTGTTATGATAAACTCTCAAAGGTCATATGACCTGCTAAGGTGCCCATGGAGCAGAAATGCTGACAAGTCATTTAGAAAGTGAAAAGCATTACCTGAAGCTCCTATGCGATTGAGATAAACCAAAGTAGCTATCACCATTCCAGTAGTTGTCCTTCCCCGACCCATCTGACAGTTAAAAACTATTTCGGTATCTAGGTCAACCTGAGAGATTCTATGTACCTGTAACAAATAAAGTATTATGTCATCCAAACAAGACCTTGGGTGTATAACATCTTTTCTAAAACTGATTGAATGCCAGCTTATCATCCAATAAGTGCACATAACTTCAGAATGATAAGAAACATAAGACACAATCCTAACCAAGTAAAATCTTTTCCACATGGCACAGGTCAGCTATTTGTGCCAGGCCTGCTTAAGGCTAGTCTAAGAAGGACCTCTCTAGCTTTCATTGCATACAACTTGTCACATGGCCTATCAAGCAAGGTTTAAGAGAGAGGCCATGCTGGCTCCATGCCAAAAAGGTACCAGCACACCCCAAATGGGGAAAACAAGGCCCAAACATCCCTAACTGCAGCAGATCAGCACAGGTCTGTTGCAAATTAAGCCCAAATCAGTTGGTACCAACCAGTACCCAGCTGGACACTTCAAAGCTGCCTTTTTTCCCACCAACTGGAGGTGGGAACAACAACAGGGATTGGAGGTGAGAAAAATGAAAAATCACACATTTGGAGCTTTAACTGCAGGATATTGGACAAGAAACAAGTTTCTAGTTAGAAAGTGGCCTCACTCCCCCTTTTCCATTTTCTTTTAAACAAAACCATAAATAAAGGGAAAATTGAAGAAATTAGGTAGGAATTATATTATATAGATTGAATAGTGTATGAGCACCAGATTCATGCCCTTTAGCATGAATCCCAGATTAAAAGCAAAGAAATTGGGAGTTCTGGGTTGAGCACCAAAATCTTCCCCAAACTTCATGCACATCAAAAAATAACCCCAACAAATTGTGTTTATTTGTTTTATCACCAAATATGTTGTCAAGTAGATGTCATCTACAACCCTAGCAGAATTTTTTTAATTGGATCTTTTCTTAAAGTTAATATTTATATATAATAATTTAGAACAAGGAACGCCGTATCGGTCGGTACCTGTGCATACCGACCATAGCGTACCAGTACTAAACCGGTATGTAGTATAGAGGGCATACTAAGTGTTGGTACACTCAACCGGCCTTTGTACCAGGCATACCTATACTAATAGATTGGTACCGATATAGAGTTTTTAAATGTCTAAGTTTTCAAGAAAATATAGTAGCATGCATGGTCTGCCGTACCGGTCGGTATGGGTCAGTACCGGCCGGTACATACC
>JAOXJJ010000668.1:75773-87176 GCA_025769935.1 Phoenix roebelenii | reverse complement strand
AAGTTTTCAAGAAAATATAGTAGCATGCATGGTCTGCCGTACCGGTCGGTATGGGTCAGTACCGGCCGGTACATACCAGTATCGGATCCTACCGGTATGGTACAGTTACGTATTTTGGTACCGAACCGTACCGACCAGTACCGGCCCGTATCGACCGCGTACCGGCCCGAACCGAACCAGTACCGGCCCGAACCGACCAATCCGTACCGGCTCCAAAATTTTTTTTTGCTTTAGCCCCATCGATACCATACCGGTTCGGCTCGGTTTGGTTCGGTACCGTACCGGTACCGATGCCCACCGGTACGTCGATACAGTCGGTACCGCGTACCTTGGTAGCATGTTTGCACTAGCTATATGCACATACTACCAAAATGAGGCAGTACTCAAACCCATTGTTCGTGACATGTGGAATTTATAACTCACTCATGCCCAAGACCTACTGCAGTATATGGAGCAAATGAGACAATAACAAGTGATACCAAAAGTACAACACTCCAACGGTACCACCTCTACCAATTCCACAACATTAGGATAGTACCTGATGAAGATATATTTGACCCATTAGGTCCTTGATGTGGCAATGTGGTGAGGGGCTACCTTCCTAATCTCAAAAATATGGTCCTTGCTCCTTAATAGTGTGGTAAATATATTTGTTATTTATTCCTTTGTCAAAACAAGTGCTAATAGTAGATTATTTCATCTAAAATGTTGATCATGTCTAGTATCATACATCAAATTTACTCATTTCCAGTAATTACATTTCAATTGTTAACGCACAACTATAGTTTTTCAAATTTCAATAGAGTTTTAATTGTGAGTTATGTGAAACCATATATTAAACTAGCAACAAAAAACAATAGCATATAGTTTAAGATGGTTATGGTGTTTAAATCAATACACCTACCATATTTATACTAAAATATAGCATTGAAATAACACAAAAGAGAGAAGCCCAAAAACTAAACAAATTTAGAGCCAAAAGAAGTTGTAATGAAATTGTACTTTTTGATACCATATTCCTCAATATTGAATCTTTGCTAGCAAGGAATCTAAATTCCAATTGGTTCTCCACTGCTTTGCTTTTCTTTACTAATCTAGGGAAATATGACCTCAAGTCTTTTCCAGTTATCTGTATGAAGGATAGCAAAACTAGTACCGACAAATGTGCTGGCCGACAATCAATACAATATAGTACCAGTCCGTACCATATCGAACTGCAGCGTACCAGGACCAAGGAGAGGGAGAGGACTGAAGAGGAAGGAGAGGGAGGGGAAGAGAAAGGAAGAAAGAGGGGACGACTCACCTAGAGACAGTTTGCCATCTCAGTAGCGGACTCCATACCGGTACCATCCTATTACAGTGTTGGTACACGGTATGGTACAAGATGGTGGGGCATACTGAGTGTCAGTACGATACAAGACTGCATAATAATTTGATATCGATATGGTACGATATGCCCATATGGAACGGTACCGACCGGTATGGCAAACCTTGCCTGAAGGTATGAATCGATTCATAAATGTATCTCCCAAGTACGGAGATCATAACCAAAAAGGACGGGGATCGAAAAAAAGGCCGGAAGGAGCAAGCATCGGCGGTAGCAACTGGAGAAGGGAGAGGTGAGGGTTTCAAAAGCCTCGGATTCTTGGCACTCCCGACTAGGGCTTAAGAGAGAGAAGAGGAGGGAGAACCATAGATTCTTGGTGAAGAAATCCTCGATTTCTTATCGACAGCGAGAGAAAGAGGAGGGTTGGAGGAGGAGAAGGGGCTGGAGGAAGGAGGATCCATAATGTGGTGTTCGAAGGGTTTCGAAGGATGCAAGGGGGGTGCAATCGCTAGCGAATTGAGCGTTGCAGTAGGCGAAGGGGCCAAAGGAAGAGGAATCTGCAACTGCAGTGCAGCGGGGGGGGGTGCATAAGCAATCTTGAGCGAATCAAGCAGATCTCAAACAAGAGGGTAGGGGACCTTTTAATGGGTTCAACCTCTTTATCGAGCCGACAAGGCGAACTATTTCAGACTTTCAGTTTTCTGTCGATTTGATTCATAATGCCCCGAACCGGACAATTCGAGGTGGTATAGCAAACCTTGATCCCTATGGCATAGCCAAGTAAGGGGATGGAAAACCTTTATAAGCATAGTGTGTTATAAACACAACAATGAGTATGCATGCACTTAGTACAAATATACGTATGTGCTTTATATAAGAAATCTTTTAGAAAGCAAGACATTAAGGAGTGCTATACCTCAAATCAGTAATTAAAAATATATAACATAACTACAAAACAAGGAATATTGAACCATGCCGAACAGGCTGGTTCGAAGCATACAAACTAAGGTCTACCGTACCGACGTACCGGTGAGTGTCAGTACCGGTCCAAACTGGTACCAAATTGATACCACTTTGGACTAGTACCGAATCAATACCACTGGTTCGGCTTGGTCCACACATCCAAAAGCTCCAAAATAATTTGAAACCGGTACGGACCAGTACGGTTGGCCGGTTCGGGCCGGTACCGATTTTTAACACCAAACCATACCGGTCAGATCCAGTATCGGTTCGGTACGGGCCGATTCAGCATTCCTAGATACAAAATCGGACCAGTCAGTTATTAGCATGGTTCGTGTTACAAATTCAAAATGGGCACCAGTTTAAGGCTTAGGGCTCCATTTCTTCCTTTCCTCACCCATTCACTCATGCTCCCATCGCCCTCCCCCATCTCGCCGACCAATGACCATCCTAGTACACCGACTGTCTCCCTCCCTCGCTTACCCCTACCTCCCTCTCCCTCTTTCTCTAACCCCTACTTTAAGGGAACTCGATTGTCCCGAGAGACGGAGCATCACATCACTAGGACGCTAGCTGAGACCACCACAACTTTGAGAGAGAAGACCCACATATTGCTGCTCAAGCTTCGATAACCCATCGTGGCCATCCATTACAACCTGTGAGAGCTTACAGCCGTCCAATTCCTCTCTCTCTCTCCCACCCTACCTCCCTCTCCTTCATCTCCCCCCTCTCTCTAAACCCCTCCCTCTTCACAGTGCGGTCTTCTTGGTACATCTTTGTTTCGAACTAATCCCCAACTCTCTCCCCTTTTTTATTTTTGAATTTTAAATTGAAGTCAACAAACATATGCCGACTTCATTTCAAAATTTGAAAATAATAAAAATTATCCGAAATGGTACCGGTACCCGTACTAGACCATTTCACTGGGCAACTGGTATAAATCCTATACAGCCAACCTTGCTGCAAACATATTTTTAATTTCTGATATTAAAGTCAGTCTCTGCATCATTCATTTCCATCTTTTGGTTTTGTTTTTTCTCTATGAGAAACAAAAGAGGTTGTATGTATCGAGTAAATATTGGAAAAAAGGCCAGACAGTTGTCCCAACCATACATGCTTATTTTCATGTGCATCACCAAGGCCTAATGGCCTAAAAAGGCTTGCATAGTTGCATTGATATGAATGTTTGGTGATCCTTTTTTTCTGTGTTCCCACATGTTGCATGTGCAGAATTAAAGTTACCATGGACATAAAAAACAATCTTGTCCCATTTGTTAATTGCAAGATTTTTGAGTTCAAATTTTCCCTTAATTCATATCCTAGGAGAACCCCATGATTTGGAGAATGCATTTATGAATAATTCTTTTATTCTATCCAATTCCTTTTCTGTGGAATCTTTAAGGATCCATGCCTTATCAAATCAATATGGGGAAAGCTTTCTAGATCCTGCATTATGCCCAGATCTAGTCCAAGGACAAGCCCTCTGAATTGGATAGTGCCTTCAATATTTTTTCTTACTTTCATGTGAGTCTTCTTCGCTCTCACTTCACTTTACCGATTCTTCGTCCTAGACTGAGACTTTCTCTAATGAGGCAATGACTAGCTTTCATTGCACATCACAAGACCATCTGAAATTTTTATGTTTTTGCAAGTTCTACTTCTAACCTCCCTACAGCAGATATTCCAAGTTCTAATTGAGCTTTGATAGTTTATGATTAAAGTGGACACATTTATCTTCATGCCATTGTAAACAGTCATAACAAGCAACAACATCACTAAGATAAGTCCCAGAAGTTCAATTCCAAGATCTACAAAGAACTTGAGTTGTGATCTGATCACTATTATCTGGCATTTTTGAAAGCTTCCTTTTAGACTTTTGACTATTGTAGGCTATAAGCTGCAGATCAAGTATGATTGTTGTAAACAAGTGTTCATTGACAAATCTGGCAAAATCAGGCAAAGGTGACACAAGTTGGCTCCTAAATAGAGCTTTTATATGCGGATGTGGTGATTCAAAACAACAGCATTTCTTAAGTTAATACATATTACAGGTCTAGTCATTGTAAAGTTGCCCAAAACAATAAATTGGTACAATCTTTCGATCAAATGAGCAATGAAGATAAAAATGTAAAGTTTCTAAATATATGTAACTACAGATTGATATATGGAAGCAATGCGTGGAGGATAAAAAGAATATATGGATATGAAGAGGGACAAAAAGTGGGTCCAAGATCATGGTATGCCTCCAGAAACAGGAGATAGTTTCTGAAATTGAGGTGTTTTAATCAGTCTATCAAGTCATCAACATTCCTATCATGCTATAATTTCCACAGCCTGATGCTCTGCCCAATACTGAATGGCCCTAGTCATGTTAGGAAATTGCCTCTTCTATCTCATTGACAAGCAACAACCATAGGAAATTGCCTCCTCTATCTCATTAACATGCAACAACCATAGGAAATTGCCTCCTCTATCTCATTAACATGTAACAACCATACAACAACTAGGTACATCTTCACTTAATCCAATCCAAGGTTCGCTGTCTCCATATCGGACCCGTACCGGTGCCACATTAGCACAATATCGGTATGGTACGGTACGAAATTTTTTAGTGTACCGAGTGTTAGTATGCTATCCATACCGATACCGAACCGATACGGTATGCTCGGTACCGCCTAATTTGGGCCGGTACAGCGAACCTTGAATTCTAATCTATGAGCATTCTTTTGGGCACTCATCCAACCATCCTAAGATACCAACACTAGCAACAATATATAACCAAAACCTATTTACTGATTCCTTATACTAAAATATATACAATATGCAGTATCAACATATAAACAAGTTGTATAAGCATGTTCATATTGCAAACTGCAAAATCATCAAAGGCATGACATAGGCGAGCAAGTTTCATGTCAACTCAGACAAACATAAACCACAGATATTTATGATGGTTAAAAAAAAAGCGAGTAGGAGATGTACAAACAAACAGGAAATATTTTAACAATACGTACAAGTACAATAAAATACAAGAGATTTTAAAAATTAAGGGTATGAGTCCTCGAGTGTTTGGCAAGACAAGACCTTGTAACCAGGATGATTAATGCCAGTTAACCAAATTTCTAAAGTATAAAATCCGAACATTCGAGTTTTCATTAAAAGCTATAAAATGATCATAAAGGACAATGAATCATTTTCACGTCTTGAACTACTATTATGGGCCTGGACCTTACACATCAGTAAGAGATCATGTTTTGTCCATCTTTTAATTTGGACTTCTTTTGAGTGTTCTAGAGCGGTATAACATACTTATGCCATTAGAAAGAAGGTTGCAAATGAACCAAGCTGAGTTGAATACTGAGCAGCTCTCAAGTCCTTGTATGAGGTGGTAATCAAACTCGAGCCTAGGTTGAGAACATATACCTAGATAAGGGTTAAAGAAAACAAGCTTCAACGAACTTTCATCAAGCTGAGCCAGGCCTCTATCTATTTTTGCAAACCCAAGGTGTTCAGGTTCAGCTAACTTTTGAGCCAAGCTCTAAAAGCTGTTTAAAATTTTGACTAGTTTCCTAGTTGAAAAAACTTAAACGAGCCTGGTGTTGAGCTGAGACTAAAGTCACTAAACTGTTCATCAACAGTTTCGCTCTATCCTTTTCTTTCTGATTGTGCGCATGCTTGTACAATTGCGTATTTTTATAACACAAATTGGAGGGTTAAAAAAATAAATATCCAAACAAAAAAGCTGAACAAACTAACCAAATCATCAAAATCCCCTTCTTTTGGGGATTTCTCATCTGTAATAGGAACCCGCTCATAGTCAACAAGGTATCCTTCTTCCTGTAGTTCTTCATAAACCTAATAGAACTTATACTGATCAGTAAACTTAGAGTATTCATAAATATGCAGGTGACGACTCATTCTAATAGCCATCTTCCAGGTAAAAGGACTGGCATCAACAGTTATACCTCCAGTGGAGTTTTTACAGAATCATGCATCACAGGTTCCCACTGGTCCACCATCTGACCATCTGGCAGTTCATCAGTTACAAGGATTTTATTTCCATACCTGCTAAGTCAAATTAGCAAATAAGAAATGCCTCTTACAACCATTTTCTAATAGCCAGTTAAAGATAAATGTTACATATGTAATTATACCGCGTGGATTCCAGTAGGATGTCTTCTTTTAGGCGAAATTCCATTTGTTCAACTCTAGCCCTGTTGATTCCCTAAATTGACATGGAGGAGAAGTAATTTCAAAAATATTAATCAAATGAAAAATTAAGGAACTCGTGGTAATATGAAGAATACAGTTAAGACATCAATACATGATGAGTTGTTTTAAATTTGTAAGCTTCCCATAATTTAATTAAGAAAATGTCACTTTCTTCACTTGGACAAATTGAAACGGGGAAACAAATCAATGTTAGAAAAAAGAATAGCATGAGGATGAAATATCCACAAGTTATGCCCATGAAAGTAAAGCATAATAAAACTCACCCAACCACCCTACTTAGATTTATTTGTGTCAGTTACATGAATCGAGGTATAATCTCACAAAGCTAGAAAATATTTTAAGACCCAACTCTTGGTCTGACAAGGATTCTATGAAATAAAAAGTTGGTAATAATAGAATGAGAAACAAAGGGATGAAAGAAACCTGGTCTCTCACCAGCAACAAATTTACAGCGCTGGCCACCTCAACACAAAATGGAAATCAATACTCCTAGAAACTCTTATACGGATCAATATCCAAAGATTTCCCGTAAAAGAGGAGAGCTCCACAAGGATTTTCACTTATACTACTTTGAATCAAGAACCGATATTCTTATCCAAACTAGAGCTACCTTGAAATCTGTTGTTTTTGGATTAAAAGTTTCGTACTCTCAGACTTTCAGTCATATGTATCAGAGAGTGCATCTACTTCCATTGCACATGGTAATTAACACCATCAAGAGTTTTTTTCTTCCTCTGAACCATGAACAAGTAAACCTCTTCAGACAAGTCTCAATGAAAGGACTTTCCATATTTCACCATCTAACCCAAAAAGTTTTTAAGCATACTAATGCCAACAGCAACTCCACATTGTCTTCTAGGAAATGCATGCTCAAAATCTCTCCTGCCAACCTCAAGAATTTCAGTCTCAGCTATTAATTTCTCACCATAGCACTATTTATATTGGTCCCTTACCGCTTCATCAATCACCACATATCCACAAGCTGCATCCCGATTACCACACTCAAACAGGGTTTGCTAATTCAGAAAATACTCTGAGGGAGGCCAACATCTCCAATGTCAGCAGCATTTGATATCTGAGCAGAAGATTCTTCTCCATGTTTTGCATTGGAGGCTTTCCTGATATTGACATCTTCACCTCCTTAGTGAAATCCTGGCTGCAGAGCAATCAAGATCCCTTTTATTCACCAAATTCCCCTACCCTTACCACTCTTACACCATCTTATTGAAGCTTGTTCATTTAGAATGAAGGAATCAAGGCACTAGGAAACAGGTGTAAGAGCGACATTCTAAAGAAGGTGCAGCACCTGAGGTATCGGCTGCCTTCTGTTGAACAACATATTTTACTAGATATATAAGATTCGAATAAACAGAAGCCAGAAGGATTCTTAAGTATTAACATGTCCCATGTTGACCCAATTTTTCATGTCTCCACTTACCCTGAAATTCAACAATGCCCTCATGCAGCCTCCAACAAGAGAGTTGCTAACTCATTTGTTGTGCTTCTACATATAACAACTTCTAATTCCATACTTTCCTAAGGAGTAAGGACTATTTGTCAGTATATCATCAATCTAGGAAGACCCAAAGTGCAAAAATTTACAAAGCTCGCAAACATGTATACATATAACTTTTTGGGCAAAAGGAAACAAAATTATTTCTTTCCGCCCAACAAATATAAATTCAGGTCATAACTATGGTTGTGATAATGCATTCATGGTGGCATATGATACTAAGTTAGATCTGCAAAAGTGACCGATACCAGGGGTTGTACCAGCCGGCGACCAGTTCAGTATAGTATGGATCCGTACCATATTAATACAACACGTACCGAACCAAGAAGAGGGAAAGGGAGCAAGGAAAATGGAGGGGAAGAAGGGGAGAGAGGGAGGCCCACGGAGAGGGGGAAAGAGAGAAGGAGAGGGAGGACGAGAGAGAGAGAGAGAGGAAGGAGAGGAGGAAGAGGGGGGTAGGGGGAAGAGAAGGGGGGCTCAAAGGGGGTCAAAGGCGACAATCACTGCAGGAGAGTGGGAAGAGAGAGAAGGGGGCCTACCTCCTAGCAATCATATCTAGCAAACCCTAGATTTTTGCACCACTCCAATCCAATCCGGGCTTCGTCCATTCCCCACAACTAGACCCATCCAAACCTCCAATCCTAGCCACAAGAGGCAGAATTCAGCAAGGAAACCCCTGGATTTCAAGCTAGAGAATTGGACAGCACATTAGATCGCTTCAAGTCTCCGGCTCCAAGGCTTCTAGGATTGGGATCGAGCACAAGGCTGCTCGTTCGAGAGGTGAAGACTGATTGGAGGAGGAGGAGAAGAGACCGGGAGTTTAATGTATTGGAGATCAGAGGGGACCACTCAGATCGCAAGACCCACCGCCCTCTCGAAGGAGGAGGAAAGTGAGAAAATTTGGACATCGAAACCCTTGCAAAAAGAAAAGCAGAGAGAAGGGGCCGTACGACATGTGTCGCTGAATCATCCCGACTGAGTGTCGCTCGGTTCAATACAGGCCAAACCGCCTGATTCGGGTCAGTTCAACAATCCTTGTGTGCAATGTGAAGGGCTTAGCTTTTAAAAAGAAACTTAGAGTTTAGTGGAAAGTAAAAAGTTTGTAAAATGATTCCTAACTCAGGAAGCCATCATATGAAATTTGTGTTATATGAACAAGTTTCTGCAATTATATACAGATTTTCAGCTGTTCCAGTGAAAATAAAGGGTTGAGTCGGGGAG
Organism: Phoenix roebelenii; assembly: GCA_025769935.1. Classification (NCBI taxonomy): domain Eukaryota; kingdom Viridiplantae; phylum Streptophyta; class Magnoliopsida; order Arecales; family Arecaceae; genus Phoenix; species Phoenix roebelenii. The sequence continues at coordinate 77,922 of JAOXJJ010000668.1, read as the reverse complement.
AAATGGGATTTATAGGAGTAACAATGGATGGCATGGCTACTACTAGTCTTAAGAGAACAAAAAAGCACAAACTAAATCAATAATAGATCCATACGTCATCAGATCTAGACTCAGTTATTATTGACAGAAACTAAGAAGTAAGAAGACAGAATAATAGGAGAAAGAAGGTAGAAATAGAGTAAAGAGACAGGAATTAAAGGAAAGGACTAAGAAGAAAGCATAAGAGGGGGAAGGAAGACAAAACCAATCTTCCTTTTTCCAATCAAATCAACTCCAAAAACCATCCTCAGGAGACATGATTATAACTTGTACAGACTCCAAATCCTAACAACACTAAATTTTGACACTTGAGTGAAACTAAATCTGGACCATCAACCAAAATACAGGGAAAAGAAACCCTTAAAGACACTAAAACCCTAATTAGTTACAGCTATAATGCTGTAAACCTTGCTACGATACCCACTAAAGTAATGCTACTATTACTTTATATTAAACTCCCTATACATCAGTAAAATGTGGACTGTTGGGATTTTGTTAGAGCTTTGGCACACATTGATTACATGACCAGGAGACAGAAGAATGCTCCTAAGTCACATGGTTATTGATGCAGGACCAATTGAAGTACCCTGCCTATGATCGATGATGGGCCTTAAAGTGAATCATTTGGGGTTTCAAAGAACTAAGAGAAGAGCTTCTAGGGTGTCTGTAATCTAAAACAAGCTCTAAAACACTGATGTGAACAATTTCATAAAAAGGTGCACAGATTTCAGATGTTGAGGGGGGAAATGGAAGCAAAACAAGAACTGGTTGCCCCTAAGATCAGAAACTACATTCCAGGCATTTATGGGTTATCAAGAGATCAAAAGAACCATTGTTTGAAACTGTGGTGCAAATGGCCACACATGCAAATGCAGTCCCCAACCACAGTGCACCTATAGTCCCCTGACCACAGCGCACCTATACATTGCTACTCTATGTGGTCATACCACTTATGAATCAAAAGGAAGTCCACTTAACAATGTGCAGCAACATGTATGACCCACTTCATAATTTGGGGTCACTTATACAGCCACTCTTATGAGGGCCTGTGAAACTGAGCAAATTCAAGCTGATAGTCAGGTTAAATATAGGTTTTAGATGGGCTGCATGTAGGTATTAGGAATGTTAATATGTTAATAATGTTATAACTATTGCTATTAGGTATTAAGTAGTAACACTGTTAGTTGTTATTGGTATTATTGCTACTACAACATATTACAATTATCATTGCTGTAATTATGTTTAATATATTCCATTTATCTTGAATAGTTAAAAAAAACTAACCACATATGCACCCACATATATGGACTGCACACTGCATATGCTCTATGCAGTCCCTTTGACTGCCTGCATACTGCTGAAAAGAACAAATAAATTAGGTTCCAGAATAAATTAATACTAAGTCCAGCATGGATCTGATTTTCTCCACAGATATTTACAGTTATAGGTATTGTAGTTACAGGAAAAGAACATATTCTTTCTAAGCCCGCTGATTGAAGGCATGACTGCAAAAAGAAAAAAAGTGACCGATTGAAACAAAGCTAGAAAACAAAAAATAGAGATATGGGAGCGAAGGAAATGGCAGTACCAGGTCTTTTTCTCTACTTCAAGAACAACTCCATCAACCAACCCCAACAGCCAGAAATAACCCTCTTCTATGGGTTAATAATTAGACAATATATTGCCTACCCGAGTGCAATTAGGACTCCACATATAAACAGCAAAACAACTACTAGCAAGTAATGGTTGCTGCAGCATGTACTGTTTGTGCTGCAATGATGTGAACACTAAATCTCCCAAGTATTTTCCTATCTAGAACCCATATACTAACAAAAGAAATAAAATACAACTTGTAAGCAATTTCTTCACCCAATAAAATGGCTAGAAGATTGGACTGCTTGATTTTTGTTGATAACTTGACCTCCAAGTCCAAATTGTATTCAAATACAACCATAAGACATGGACATCAACCCAAAGGATGCCGACGTATCATTTGCTTATATTGCAAAAATCTCATTCTCAAGATCATCTAGATGTTAGATGTATGCCCTAGAAGCCAATCTGGCGGACACATTATTAATTCTGGGACATAAATTTGTACTTGACTTTA
>JAOXJJ010000668.1:31387-75673 GCA_025769935.1 Phoenix roebelenii | reverse complement strand
CAACTGATCACAGCATTTGAAGTGGCCAAAAATGGTCTGCCAAGGATTACCGGGATGTGACTACCTGAATTTTTTACTAGTTCAGTTTCGAGGACTACAAAATCTACAGGATAGTAAAACTCATTTACCTTTACAATTATATCCTCTATAATTCCCTTAGGATACTTCACAGTCCTATCTGCTAATGACAAGGTAATGTTTGTGGGCTTTAATTCCCCCAAACCTAGTTCGGTGTAGATAGAATAGGGTAACAGGTTTACACTTGCTCCTAAGTCTAATAGGGCTCTCTGGATGATCGTTTTTTCTATTTTAATTTCAATAATAGGGCAACCAGGATCTTTGTATTTTGGGGCAATCTGTTGTTGAATGAGAGATGAAGCCTGTGCAGCCATAACAGTTTGCCTAGGAATGCTGGTTTTTTTTTAACCGTGGTGAGGTCTTTTAAGAATTTTGTATAGGAGGAAATTTATCGTATGGCATCGAGAAAAGGTATATTTATTTGAACATTTTTAAAGACTTTCATTATTTCATCAAAGTTAGATTGTTTCTTTGAGTCCTGAAGTCTACTAGGAAAGGGAACCTTAGGTTTGTATGTTTCTATGGGTTCTTCCTTTTTTCTAGTTTGTCCTGACCTTGACCCCTCTTTTGAATAGGATTCTTATTGGGTTCATGTTTATTTTCTTTTACGTGTTCAGGAAGTTGAACTTTATTATCCACTTGCTTGCCAGATCTTAAAGTGGTAATTGCCTGAACTTCATGGGTCGAATTTTCATTAGAATCGATTTGATACTGACCGCTCTGACCTTGTTGTCTACTAGGGTTAGGCACTGGTTGACTAGGTAGTTCACCTTTCTTCCTATCCCCTAGATAGTTTGCAATTTGTCTCAGACTAACTTCAAGTTTTGCAATTGCTTGCGCATGGAATTGGTTAGTCTGGGTTTGGGTCATTTTGGTTTGTTGTTGCTGTTGGATAAAATCTTGTTGTTGTTTCATCATATTAACCATCATGGTTTCTAATGGTGAAGATTGTTGTGGGATAAGGGTATTGTAAGGAGGTACAGATGAAACCAAAGGTTGGTTCATTTGTGATGGACCTATCCTAGAAAAGTTTCTCTGAAAACCTGGTGGACCACCTTGATGCTGAAAAGGTTCATTTTTCTTGTATGAGAAATTTGGGTGGAACCTATTATCAGGAGGGTAGACTGGGCTGAATGAATTGGGAGTGGTGTTAGAAGTATGCCCTAGAAGCCAATCTGGCTGACACATTATTAATTCTGGGACATAATTTTGTATTTGACTTTATTATTATTGATTAATAAATGGGCATTCTTTTCATTCATATTGTTTATGTGTCTATGAATCGTCCAATAAATTAATAAGATGATGATACATATTCTCAAGAGTTGAGAATTTGAGCCATATCTCATTGGTGATTAATTTCTAAATGCTCCTGATCAATGGATCATCACGAGGACGGTGATCGATCTGATAAGATCAGTGCACAGATCGCTTTCCTTATGGATGGACGAGACTCAAGTTCACAGTGTAGGGACACTGAAGTGATAGTGCAGGTGCTTGTTAGAGAACAAGGGTACTGAGCGTGATCAAGACAAGAAGTCACTTGGATGTCTATCCACTCGTCAGTGACTTGCTTGATGTTGCAGTAGTGTGACTAGTCCTTTGACCTGCGATACTTCAGCTATTCACAGTGAGGTTATTGCTGTTTGACTGTACGTATACATGGTCTCTAGCCATATGGGTCCTTGTAGTGTAGATTGGCTGCAATAGGTTCACTATAGGAGTAGGGTGTGCACCTACAAGGAATCTATCGACCTTGGTAGATAAGGAGTGATCCTATGTAATTTATAAGACTGAGTTCGTAAGACCTCGGCCGGGGCAGTACGTACAGTGGAGAAAGAGTTTTCCACTCTCGAACTTAAGTCGAATAAATCTAGACATATGACAGACAACGGAGTTTGACGAGTTATCCATGAACTCCATTCTGTAGGGATCCACGATAGAAGGACTGTATCATACGATAACTGCACCTAGAGGTTCTTCATTCCATTCTGCTGGGTTGCCACTACATGCTGCTAGGTGTCACTGATGGTTGCTGAGACTCACAGGAACTATCTTGATTATCGATGATCCCTGATGAGTTGAGTTGGAATTGTTTCAACCCATTGAAAGGAGTTTTCAATGATATTGTGATAGAGATCGCAATATATCTCACTACCAGACAGAATAGAACCTATGGGGTCACACACATTAGAGGTATTGACCGATCCGATGGTTGAATTGTGATTAGAAATCACAAATAATCAATTTGATTGATAATTGGTTAACCCGCTAAGAGTTAGTGAGTTGAAGAAGGAATAATTGTAATCGGATTGCAATTTAATTTAATTAATTAGACTTGATCATGAGTCCTACTTGGAGTAGGATCCTTGGAGTCCTAATTAGATTAGGATTTCAAATTAAATTAAAGTCCTACTTGGAGTAGGATTTCTATAGTCCTAATTACCTTAGGGCTAAAATTTAATAAGTCCTAATTAGATTAGGATTTTCTTAAGTCCTAATTAATTTTGATCTAATTAATTAAAGGACTCCTAATTGGATTAGGATTGAAGAGTTCAATAGAGTCATGGTTCAATTAAATTCTAATTGGATTAGAATTTGGAGAAATTAAAATGGGTCTACATAATCCTATTTTGAATAGGATTGGACCTATCCTTTGGACCCAACCCTCCCTACTTTATTTGATCAACTAGAGGCCAACCAAATGGAAGAAGAGGGAAGGGTGTACTACTTTATTTGATCAACTAGGGGCCAACCAAATGGGAGAAGAGGGAGGGGCGTTCGCCCCTCCCTTGGCTGGTAGTGTGAGGGAAAAAGGAGAGGCCACGCCCCTCCTATTTTGAATTCACAAAGGGATAAAGATGAGCTCCTAAAATCCACACACCATAAAAGAGGGGTTCTAAGGGGCTACGAATTTTTCATGGTTTTTCCTTGGGATTTCGGCAGCAAACTCCTCTCCTATCCTCCTTTGAGCCACAAGCAACAAGGAAAAAAACAAGCCTTGGCGGCCCTCCTACTTCCTCCTTTTGGTTCCAATGCGAGGGAAAAAGAAAAGGCTGCGAAAGGGCCTTTACATCTTCTTCCTTGGTTCTTTCTTCTTCCTCCTCCTCCCTTGGGCAATCAAGAGTAGATTCAAAGGGAGGTCTTCAGCCATCCCAAGCTATCTCTACAAGGGAGCTAGCACCCCGGGGAGATACGAGAGCTTCGATTGGTTCACTACCTCGTGTGGATACCCGTAGAGGCCGGACGCGTGTGCAGCTTTCATCGAACCTTCAACAAATCCACGTAAATCAGATTTGCGGAGACCATCTACCCACACAAGGTAAAGATCTGATCTTCTTAATGATTTTAAAATGGTTTAAAAGAATTTAATCCTAATCCATCTACGAACGGTTTTAAAATACGTTCATGCGATGAACGGGATCCTCGCAGAGGCACATGTAGGGTTTTTCATATTGTCACTAGTTGGTTGTTCTGGTGCCTCCAACCAATAACCATTAAGCTTTTGATAACTTGGTTAATAGTGTTTGCCAAGGAATATTCATCAATTGGAAATTGTTTTAACATTGCATCTTTAAATTATTCACTCTTCTCAACTGGTTTATCCAAATCTGATGCATCTTCAATTACAAACTCTTGATCTGAAGGATTGCCGCTCTTATTTATTTATTTTCTTTTTTCTTTTTTTATTAATTTATGGTCACACCGAGGATGGAATCTTTGCAATACCAAACTGAGGAGACTATTGTGTCCTCGGTTGCAATATTTTCAGACTTTCATTTGTACAAAGTACAAACACATTATTGAATGCCTGGGGTTGTTAAATATGCTCGCAAAATAGCTTTGCCTGATGCTAGATCATTTCTAACACTTGTCATTCATCATGCATCTGGTCAAAAACCTTAATCTCGTATTTGGCATGCTGAAGCCCATTCATCTTCAACTTAACTCTTCATGTCATCTATCAATTAGTCAATCCTGATAGTTATTAACTTTAAGGCATCATATATTAACAGTATCACTATCATGCCTTTCCTCGAAACATCATATTCTATTTCATATACTTAATTTTGTAGATACATTTGCTGCTCCGAGCAACACTTACTAATTCTATTCCTTGTAGAACTTCATCCTCTTCACATTACATGCACTCAATTCTCAAGTCTTCGGAGTCCAATCTGTAAATAGGCAAACAACTCTTTCCAGTCTCTTTAGAACTTATACCAATTCTTTCTTACAAAATTTAAAGGTGGAGATGGCTGATGGAGGGCATGTATTTAAAGGTTATATTATCCGATTATCGTTATGCAAATATTTAAGAAATCATTCAGTGATCCTATAGTACCATGGCATTCTCAAATAAAAAAATCCATTGTTTAGAAACTTGATGCTTCTGTTCCATCTTCAATAGCCTAGTCATTCTAGAGGGTTGTCAATTCAACAAGAATGATAGATCTAGATCTTCTCTTAGAAAATTCCTGGTAATGCTCATTTTTTATTATTTCATTCTAATAAACAAGGAACTCTTAGAGTTTCAACTTCTAAAGACCTGGGTATATATTATGAAATATTTTGTTAGCGAATTTCTAGACTAACATAATTTTGTATGAGAAATTACTGTAAGATAGTTATTTTTTGAGACCCTTTTTCCCTTCATTAACTTAACTTGAAAGTATGAAAATTCAACTCTAGTAATGTGCTAAAGTACATGTCTTCTACTTTTTAACCATGTTTAAATATTCTGGTATTATTTGCCAGATCATGCTTCCCTCTTGTCAACAAAAGAATGGTGTAGCTATACAAAAGCACCATATCCTGGTACAAAATTTCAGGATGCTAATGTTAATAAGAAATGTTCCTCAGAGTTACAAAGCAATTCTTAGTGCTTGTTAGCTTGTGTCGTAAATTTCTTGATGTACTTGATGGGACATCAATTTAAAGGGACATGTTCCCTCGCATATGCTTTATCATCTTTCACCATAGATGTTCAAATGTATTCTGTAGAATTAATCCTGTAGGTTAATTTCACCATTCTATTGTAAACACACAAATGATCATCCCTAAGTATATCCCTTTGGGGAAGGGGTGATTCCTTAAAACATGGTCGAGAGACCACATTCTATTGGAAATGACCAGGGGAAGCCAACCAACCCATCTGGGTCTGGTTGAAGGCTCTTGGTATGAACTCCATCCTCTGACGATGGAATTTCTGTTTCCAAGCTTTAATGTCTTCCATTGTGTTTAAGATGTGCTACAGAGGGGATTACAACAAGTATAGCAAGATTATCTCAACTCACTACCTTGTCAAGTCAAATGATCTCAAACAAGTCCAAGACCTTTTCATGGCTTTAGCTTCAGCTGAGTCCAAGCCCTGGAATAGTTAAAGTGACATGTATTTCCCGACATCATATTAACTGATTCCCCAAGGCCAGCTAGAATTCAAATTATGCCTACAGCCTTCACAATATAGTTTACAGTAAACTTGATATGGTGGATAACCCCTTATTTTTTGCATTAATATGATTCATCCTGACAATTGTGAGCATCTAGTAGTATATTAGTCGGCTATATTAACTCATTATGGAGCATTGCAAGAACCAGAGCCCATGTAGGGTCTTCTGCACTTTATACTATTTTTGCATCTGTCTCTTTCTACCTTCTCTCTATGAATTTTTTTAATTATGACTTGACATGACTCAAGGATGGATGGATCACTATTGGTACACCTCTAAAAAAAATCAAACTCGATACAAAGTTCAGAGATGAAACAAATGAAGCTTTGCATGGTGTTGCTTTGTTGTCCATTTACATACTGGAAGCAGATTGTGATACATAATTTCAGAAAGAAAAAGCATTAAGTATTTCAACTATCCACAAATATGGATTAGTCCTAGCTCTCATATCATGATGTAATCCTCAATTTATAAAATGAATTGCAATTTTAAAACTAACATATTGTTTAATATTATTTGAACAAGACTGTCAAGATATCAAGTTTCTATAATTAACTCACTCCACTACCTTTTTACAAGAAACATTCAATAGTATAAGTCTAAAAGGCAGATGTATAACACCAGAAACAAGTATTCTTAGCTTTCTTTTAATATTTACTTACACAAGCTGCTGATGGAACAAGCAGAACATTCATTGTCCATGAAAAATAGTCAAACAGGCAGTTACTTGAATGAAGTATAATAATAACAAACAAAAAATCATTACAAAAGATGAAAATTATGTTGATGCTAAAATGAGATCTACTCTCAACAGACCGTATACTCTAGATTGGAAAAGGGCCTTTCAACATCTCGTAGAACAAAAGGACGGCCGTTGATGTAAACTACCTGCATTCAACAATTTAAGAAAAGCAAATAGTTATCCACTAGTGTGAACACATAAAGATTGGGTAGCATTCCTAAAATCAAGCAGACTAAGTACAATTTATTCAATCCAAAGAGATATGTTCTTTGTTTCATACGTAACCAGTTTTCAGTAACAAAATAATCTTACAGGTTCTTCTCGGAGGTTGTGCCATAGCACTCTTTTTTGCTTCCCATTCCTTTTTGCCCCAATGTGATTTAGTACATTCCTTATACCATCAATGGTAGGTATCGCAACACCATGAACATGCAAGGAGCCAGCCTAAACAACGAGGAGATGACCTTAAACAACTAATTGAATAATTATATGTAATAAAATAAAGCATATAGAACAAATGTAAAGGACAAATGTGCATGAAAAAGTAGTAAGCCTCGAAATAAAAATGTTACTTCTCAATTAGGCAGAGATGTATAGCACGCAATGTGATGTTGTACAAGTCAAATAACAGAGAAGGTTAAAAGGCTAAAGGTAGAATATGTTGCCTTAATCTACATTAAAAAAAGAAAAAAGTGAAACATTGCTTCCTAATATTTCTTTTGTTAGAATGCATGACATTATCTGCATTGATGCATATGATATAATACCTCCCCATGTACAACATAACTTATTCTTTAATATTTTCATGGTGCAACATAATTGTTATTATTTTTTCGATTTGCAGCAACATATTAAACATGTCGTCCTTTTGCCTTGTACTAAAGAACATCTCCATGGCTTTAAACAATTCCAAGGTCAAAGCATGCTAAATAGAGGTACAATGATTAACTAAATGTAGGAGGTACTAGAGTTAGTTGCTTGATGTTACTCGTATTTTTCAAAGTTATAATTAAGGTTATCTACAATGAAGTTCTAAAGAGACAAACTAGTTGTTTAAGCATAAATTAAAAGCTCAAAAGGCTATTTGTACTCAGCTCAACTAAGTCCCAAACTAAGTGGGGTCGGCTACATGAATCATTTTCCTCCATTTTCCTCTATTTAGGATCACATTCTAAATGATGTAGAGATATTAAGTTCTTCTTTACTACTTCATCCCAAGAGATTTTCAATCTACCTCTACGTCTCTTTCGTTTTACATGTATCAAAATAGTGAAATACTCTTTCATACTGTTGCATTCCTCAGCCTACATTGTAAATGTGCAAACTCCTCGACCTATGTCGTAAATGTCCAAACCATCTAAGTCTTCATTCTCTCAATTTATCTGAACTCTTTAAGCTTGCCTTTTTTTTCCCCTTTCTTTGATTTTATATCTATTTACGAGTCGAATAACACTGCTTACAGATAGATCTTTCTTGAAGGTGTTGGTTAACCCTGATAACTTTCTTGTAATTTTCAAATACCAAGTATTTAAAACAAGTTCTATGTTCATTTTGTTGATAGATGTGGTGGGATCCATGAAATGATTTTCTTCTTTTAACATGTGGACTCTATTAAAACCCCTATCATTCTCTAGACCTTCTCTTTCTCTATATGACCTAAATCAGATTTTTGGCTTCAAGTAAAATGAATCTTGGTTTATGACTTTATGCACTATATTATTATTTCGAAGCTAGAAGAAAATACAAAAAACTTACACATCTAGCTGTATAACATAATAGTTTGAACATGGTTTGGCGTACCGCCTCACACCGCCCTATATGGGGCGCGTCGTATCGTCCGCGAGAAAACTAGTATGAAACTTAACTTCAAGTTGGTACAAGCCCCGTACCACCAGTACCAAGGTGTATTGCCCCATACCGCCAGTACGGACCCATACTGAGACATGAGACGTACCAAGGTGTGTAGCAGTCCATACTGAGATGTACCGATCGGTATTGAGGTGTACCGAGATAAAAATTAAGAAAAAAAGTTGGAGAACTATTTCGAAACAGTTGTGTATTGTACTGTACCATACCGTATCGATAAGGTATCAATACGATATCCGGTACCGAGATTGTAGACCTTGGGTTTGAATCTTTAACTAAACCAGTGAGCTTAATCCCACCCAAAAAGGTGGGAATATATTTGTATCTCCTCAAAAAATTATATGTAAAAAACTAATGAATGCGCTGGACACTAATTTCATTAATCAAAGAAGCAGAAGAAGGATAATGCAAAATTCAAAAGCTAATGAATGCTTTTGGATCTTGCTTTCATTAATCAAACCAATATTACAGATAAAATACAGAAGTCTTGAAAGTTTTAATAGACTGGTCCATTGAAAACTATACTAACTCCTTTGTTGATTAGGAGTACTGTGAGTAACATGATATTGATGAATCATGATATTAAAGGTATTGACAGTTAGAATACCATATTGTGTTATATAGTTCTCTTTGGACTTACAGGCACGAAGATGATACTTACATTTTGGGAGGAAGGTTGGGAATTTCGGATAGTATATATCAACTTTTGGAGTTACAGCCATGAATTCAAAACATTGCACAGTATTGGAAATAATGAGGAAGAGCTATATATTTAGATGTATCAAACTATTAATTGTTGATACATTTTTTTTAATTGGTAGAATGATGGCATGTGTCCTGTTGACAAGTTTTTGACTGTGTTGTGCCAATGCCATCTGCAGTACAGGAACAGTATCTTACAAACCAACTGATAAAAATATGTACTAATTAGGCCAAAACTTTTTAAGGTGCATTTATCTAAAGATTTTTCAACACGTAAAATTGTTATACTGTTATCTGTTTGTTTTATAGAGTTGTTGACAAGATATAATGTGTCTCATTCAGGAAAGGTTTTATTGTACCATGAGTTTACCAGATGATATTTCTTATCTATAAAGAAAACAGCAAGTGATATACTAGAATATGCATCCAAGGTGTATGATACAATATTCTGGGATCTTTGTGTGACTATGCATGATAAGACAGTTTAGCTGTGTCAGGTACATAACTTTCTGTGACTATACTAGAATATGCATCCAAATTGTACGATACAATATTCTGGGATCTTTCTTTGACTATGCACGATAGAGAGTTTAGCTGTGTCAGGTACATAACCTTTGTTTCAACAATAGAATATGATAATGACATGTAATACTTTGAAGTTTGAACATTTCATTAAAGGATATCACAATATATGTTGCTATATGATCTAGACTAATAATGTGAGTGTACTCCATAACTTTTAACAGTACTAAAGGATTAATGATATCAAACTAGTAGCTGAAAACATGACCTCAAACTTATGAAAAGAACCATGTGGAAAATATGGAACTGAATAGGTGAAAAGTGGTACAAAAGGCAAGGAAGGAATTTATTTCAAGCAATCAATGTGTTCAAATTGTTCAAGTCACTTCATAGCCTGACTGAAAGGCTAAGCAGTTACATGGCTTAGTTGAGAGGCTTCTCCCATTAATTAAGCAAAGAAATTATTTTTTTTAATGAGCGTTATAAGAGAAAAGGTGCTGATATTTCATATGAATAGATGAGATTACAAATAAAAACAGGGATTACATGGTACTATTTCACTGATTTATAAATCCTAGGTCTGATACAATAACTTATTTGCTTGATTGTCTGTTAACTCTTTGCTTTATAATTCTCATACAACAGCTAATAAGTAAATGCAAACGGACCAGACTGCTGCAACCTTAAAATTATGGGATTTTTTTATCCATTCCTATTTCTTTTGTGAAAGTTACGATTGCACATGCTATGGTTAATTTAACAAGTTATGAAGAAGTGTTCATAGGGAGGGCATAATTGCCTTATCTTCCCAAAAACACTTGAGTAGCCAGACTTGCTTAATAACAGAAATTGACTGACAGCAAAATCTATATCATATATAACCACTTGCGCACACAGAGATACACGCAAGCACAAATGTACATGCAGGCATATACATCAATACATATACTTACATGAAAAGCATGCATATATGCGTGCCTTAGTCAATTGTTAAGAGCCGAATTGCAGCAATGTCAACCAATATCCCTTTGCAATACAGATGAAACTTTAGTGCATTGAAAAAAAAAAAAATCAAAGCATGTATGATTATATGCCTTGTCGTAATGACATCATGACTATGTGAAGCTACAGTTTATGTATCATGATTCTTTCATGGTAATAAAAGGTGGAAACCTGGACATGCAAATCATACTAACATACTGCAACCATGTGGTCAGCAAAATATACAATATTCTTATGCTAGTAACAGTCAGCCAATTCTGTAAACAGAGCAGATCAAAGCTGAACTTTAAAGGCCGGGATGAATCCCAATTCCTATAATTTACCATAGATCAAAGAACCCAGTTATTAGCACAACTCTATTAAAGAACAAAACATAGACAATCACATTAAAAAAAAAAATCAGTATGAGCACAGTACTTTTCATTCGAACCAACGATCTTATTAACCTTCTCCTATTGTGTATATTCTCTCTTCAGTTACTGATTGATAAAGGAATATCTCGATAATTTAAAAACATAAGTACAATATGCAGCCACAAAGGATAAGTAAATAAAATTTTAACAAAAAACCTGCAATGATATTCATGGAAGTACTTAAAGTTATAGCTTATGCTCTATGCTGAAATCTTGCATTTAACCAGACAGAAACTTCATATGCGAGTCTATTTATTCTGTATAACTTTGATGGACCATAAACTGTGCTAATAGGTGAGGAAAGTAATTTTAAGATGCACATGATATGTTGATGGCTTTGTTTATGCTGCAGCTACGAAACAAGAGAACTCATGCGACATGCCTGAATACCCTGATCAAGAACCATGACATGAGTCGCAACAAGTTATCGGGCATGATTCCAGTGCATATCTTACAAGACACAATATGCCCTAGAGTAAGAGACCAAAAGGAAAGATTATCACTACCGACCATTAAAATGATGGCATAAAAGATTCAAATCCCTGAGGTCCTTTCTAATGTAATGCTTTCATCGCATTCTTGAATAATGAAATTTGTCTACTAAAAAGCCTGATCTCGCCGGTGCACTTAAGACAAATAACTAACAAATCAATGAAGTAGCAAGATTCGATATCACAATTTTTGAGCTCATGCAAAGCATGAAGTGAGGTACATATTTGTTGGTTAAAATGTCCTGTTCAACCCGAACCATTTAGGACTGCTACTCAAGTCTCTAATCGGATGCTTGCTGTCATAGTATTAAAAGTCATGTACATGCACTGATGCACAGTGTATCGGTACAACTGTTGTACTCTCGCTTAAAAGAAAAGCATGACAACATTGTGAGAAGCTTGTGCGTCGGTCTCTAATCAGTCCCCAAGAATGCGACATATCTACCGAAGATGCGCGCACTATCTTAGCAATCGGTGTATCTAATGCAAATGCCGCTCGATATCCCCATTAGTTGCAGTTTGCTTCATCAAAAGAATCAAATTAAACAAAAACAAAATTAAAAGGAGAAAATTGAAAGGAAAAAAAAAATTAGGCAGCAGGTACCCAAAATACGGACAATTTTCTGTGACAAGAAGGAGAGAGAAGGGGTCGGACCTGCCGATAATTGGGAGCACCGTCAATTTGGGGAGTCAGACGCTTGTTCTGGCAGCCGGGAAAATGATCGCTCTTGAGGATGGTTTTCTTGCCAAGAACCGACCCTCCCCTGTAGTTCATCACGTGCTCCGGCTCGAACGAAACAGCGGTAGCCCCCGCCGCGGCGGATGGCGGTGCGTTCGACGACGTCTCCATCGGTCTCTGTCCCAATCTAGTCCGAAATCCAGCCCGCAACGTCTCTTTCCCTTCCCCCCTCAATCTATTCCTGCGCCGATTTCCAATATCGATAGGCAATATCACAGCGGAGAGGCATCAATCAAAGGAAGATGAGCGGAAGCACGGCGGAGGAAGTGAGGCAGGATGGAGGATGGTGTGCGTTGGTTTGCTTAGGGAGGGAGGGAAGGAAGAAGGCGGGGAGGGGAAGACGACAGTCAGTTAAAGGTCAGGGGGAGTAAAGGGTGGGGGGTTGTAAAAAAGGAGGGAGCACCGATGGAACGGGTGGAGGAAGGAGTGATAAGGACAAGGAACAGCCGTGAGCCGTTCTGTTGTGGGAGGTTTGGCGGTGAGCGATCGGGACGGGCGTGCGATCTGGGGCACCGGTAGTACCCGATCGTAACATCCCCCGCACGAAGAAGAGGAGAGAGAGAGAGAGAGAGAGAGAGGGGGGGAACCGTGCGTGTATCACGAGAGAGAAGGACGCGAGGTTTTTGGTACGGACCCCGGTGGATGAAATAGAATGGGCGAGGGATATTCCCATGGTACAACCGCGTAATGCGATGCCGCGTCGGAAGGCTCCCTCCAATTAATGCGTGTACGCAACAACTGAGAAAAATTATATTGCAACTCGAGAGAGATATCATCGCTTTTAGCACGTGATCTTCATGGAAAGTTTTTAGATAAATCCAAAACTTCGTTTTTGCTAGAGAGTCCGGGATGGTTTATTCAAACCTGTTTCTATATTTGCAAGATATGTATTGGGCTCTTATTTATTTTATCTCTCTATTTTTAAAAATCATCTTATAGGTGACAATTTAGTACCTCATCCAAAAATACTAGTATCTGGCATAGGTCCAAATCCATTGAAATCCAATTACAAGTATTCCATAAATCTAATCATGAACATAATAAGCTATACATGGTGAATACAAATGGATCTGTGTAGTGTCCACTAGTATATATATTCATAGACGGGGTTTGTTTTCATACCATTTGCAACAACCTATAACATCATCCAAAAAAACTAATTAAAAGTTATTATTTGTAACCTTTGATCCTGTATAAATATCCAGAAACTACCTATTGTATTGTTGATATGGAATTAAATACATACCTGCATGGGTCCTCACAATATGATAGCCATCCTTTAAACTAATCCTTTGTTAACCAATTAGTAACCATATCTAAATGTTTATTATTTTGATAACAATTTTAAGGATTAGCACTTTTGAAATGACATATTAGCAGTTTACACAATGTGTGTGTGTATATTAAATGTTAAATGTAAAAAGAGCAAACTTTTTCAGGCTTAAAATTTTCTGAAATTTCTGATTTTTTTAGAAAATTTAGTTAAGAGATTATTTTGCTTTCATCTTATGCGAAATACTAGATTCTAGAGTCTCAATGGAAAGATTCAAAATTTTAAAGAGAAGGTTCCTCTCTAGCAGTATATATTTGCATGTGTTTTAAAAACTAAATAAAAACTATACTAGAGAGATGCCGTCTATTAGCTCAACAAGTTTGGCATGATCTCCATAGTAATCCAATTTTTTTTGCCAGACAGTCTTTCATTACTTTTTCTCTCCATGGGTAAAAATAATATACATCACACATCTTGTTTAATGTTACCTCTTTGTTATGGACTATTACCTTATGACAGCCATCATCTAACCTAGTTGTTCTCAACCAAGTAATAGTTATATCCAAATCTTTATTATTTCGGCGACAATTTTAAGGATTAACACTTTTGCAATGACATGGTAGATGTAGGAACTATGTAATTTATACTTCTAGATAAGAAAACAATAATTTTTTTCCAGAATATCTAGATTTTCAAGCTTTTTGAAAATTTTTAAGGGAATACTTTTGGGAGATTACTATGGTATTTCGTATTATATCGAATACTAGATCCCAAGCCTCATGAGACAGGTTCAAAATTTTAAAGAGTGGATTCCTCTCTACTTCTATGTAAAACTTAGTTATGTTCGTATTAGTGTGTGTATAAAAACAAAAAAAAAAATTATAGTACAATTCTAGAGAGAGATACCATCTCTATCAGATCAACAAGTTTGGCATGATCTCAGTAAAACTTTTTAGATAAATCCAAAAGTTCTTTTGTTAGAAAGTCCATGGGAATTTTTTCCATAAGAGTTGGACATCCATCATGCATCTCCTTTATGTTACCTCTTTATTATAGAATATGACCTTCTCATAGTATCTTCTAAACTATATATTCTCAGCCAATTAATGACCCCATCTAAATCTTTACTATTTTGATAATATTTTTACTGATTAACCCTATCTAAATCTTTACTATTTTGATAATATTTTTAATGATTAACACTTTTGTAATGGTTCATGTAATCTACACTTCTAGATAAAAAAAAAAAACAAACTTTCTGGATTATATATTTTTCTGAACTATTTAGAATTTTTGAGAGAGTTTATTTGAGAGTGTTTTTTTTCTAGGATTTTGAATATTTTTTTCCTTTTTTCCTTCCAAGTTATCGGAGGGAGAGTGCTTGCAATTGAACCATAATGCAAACAACCATGTGAAATCGTTATCTTGCAATGAACTTTTTTTGAGTAAGTTCATCCACTAAGAGATCAAAATTTTGACATTCTAAACTATTGGAGATTTAATGAAACAAAATATCCAATACTGTCTAGGATGGTTCGTGTATCTTGGCAATTTATATTTCTACCATTACATTTGAGTCTGCCTTTGGCAATACTGGTAGGAGTTTAGATGATTTTGTAGTAGCCTATCTCCAGATACAGTTGAGATATTAATATGCACACAAGATTGGGTTTAAGACATCTTGCCTCATCTTATAAGTTCAATTTCTATAACTTCCATAAAATTTATCATATACTGTATATTAAAACTTTTCAATTTTTAATTTCTTAATTTTTTCCATTTGTAGATTGCCAACCTCCTTATAATACTAATGATTAGCTTATGCTGGTAACAATCATCTTCATTATTATGTCTACATTGCTAAGAATATTGTAATTTTTATGCATAGTTAACTATATATCTAAGTGAAAAAAGGAATTTTATTTTGTAGCTATTTTTCTATCAAGTGCAGTCAGGGTTGTGGTGCGACTTTGCTAATTTTAAGACTTTGAAGACTTGCAATATATGCTTGATGATTATTTTGATCATCTGTAGACCTTATTGTTATATGCTTATTTAGGGACTGATTTATCAGTTACTTTTGTTATAGGTTGTTTTGAATTTTGATCTAGAGCTATTTTCTGTTGTAACTTTATCTTAAAAGTTCTTGGTAGTGTTAACTAGTTGGCTGGAGGTTCTTTTGTTAGGTACTTGAAAGTGAATCAGTAACATAATAGTTGTTTCTTTGGTAAAGTGAAAGGGATATGAATGATAATACTTTTTTTGTTTGCAAAAATCAGTTGCTAAGGTGAGAATCCTTATCTGCTGCCAATTGCAGTAAAATGCTCATTTAACATACTATGAACATCCCTTTTTCATATGGAGGAGCTGAAGAGTACTGTGATCTTCTCTTTGCTGGGCTTGAACCTCTTGTCTCACAATTTACTGCTTCCTATGGAGTGGTTTTGAATCTCCTTGCTGTATGGATAATATCTATATTTTCCTGCTACAAGTATACTGATTCTTCATGCTTTTATGTATGTAATGTGTTGTTCTCCTTTTCACAGGGTGTAAAACTTACTCGTAAACCAGAAAAATACGATGCCATGAAAGCTTTACATTTTGAGCGAACTTTAAAAGAAGCTAGGAAACTGGTGGAGCAAAGTTCTGAAAATTATGTAGGTAATAATGTCATGTTTGCTGCCAAAGAAGAGCTTAAGAAGATAAAACAAGAAATTGAAGTGCCAAGAGCAGTTATCCATGATAGAATATGCTGAGATTTCTAATATGTAGGAGGAATTATGAATAACCTAGTTTTTGGCACTTGGTTTTCTAATTTCAAACACTTGTTCCAATTTGAAATAAATATTACAAAAATTTATCATCAAAACAAAAACTGGATTAGATATATGCTGCAACAAGTGATATTTTGAGATCTGTATGTAGTTTATATAGTTCTACTATGTGTTAATCTTTTATATATCTTGGTATCAATGAATCTTGACAGAACCAACTCTAGAAAGTATACATAGCATAGCAGGAATTTGTCTCTAATTCTGAGGACCTATAATGCGAGGATTGAGATGGACTTCATAGAGATTGATTTGTATGCTTCTATTGGATTTGGGATACGATACAAGATATGGGCATAGGTATTCTTATGTAGTGTAATGATTTAGTGTGATGGCTTGGTCAAGCGTCCAATAATTATCATAATTAGGTTAAGTTATATAACTTATATTATATATGTGCAGCATTTTTTGGTCGTCACTATTTAGGATTTGTTACAGCATGATACAGTCATCATATTTGCATCTGTTGGACCTTTAAATTTGTTTTGTTAGTTGTCAGAGTACTTTAATGGGAGCAACTTGATTTTTTTTTTTTTTGGTTGTTCTGCAGAGTTTGGAGGACAAGCTCCAACCTAGGAGGTCCATTTTTGAGACAAAGTTGATTTAGAGCACTATGTAAAGACAATTTATAAATTATCAAAATATTATTCTTAATAGATCTTTTTGTATTAATAATATCATCATTCTACTATTTTGCTTTTCTAAATTTGGCAATTTTCTCCTTAGGATATGCTCAGACTTTTGCATCATCTATGGCAAGGAATAATGCATCCACAAAAATGAAGTTGGTATTGGAATATTGCCTTTGCATTTAGCCGCTTGCTGCTTGATGAGCAAACTCTGCTATAAGTTCTTTACAGTTGTTGAACTTGACATTATCAAAACTAGATTCCTCATCATGGCCCATGCATGCTTTTCTAGTAGTATATTTAGAAAAAATAATAATAGATGCATTCTAATAAATTGAAAAAATATCACTACTAAGTAAAAAGAATTAGCATCGATGCAATTTTTTTCTACTTTTTTAAAAAAGGTATTGCATACATGAACAAAAAAAATTTCTTCTAATTAACAAGATTGATCCTATCTTTATTAAATTATTTTGTAGTGATATCAATATTTAATGCTTAGGCACTTTTACTTGTATGGTCATGCATAATCTGCTTTCAATAATTTTTATTCATTGCAAAAGAAACCAATATTGTACGTAGAATATTGCTCTATATATCTTCCTAACCTTTTTTTTTTTTTTTTTATGCCCGACCGTCACGTTTCTAAGGCAATCTGGTGGTACTTGAGCTCCTCTTCATTGCAATGATTGATGTTTTCTGGTTTCAGGTGTGTGGAAACATTCCAAGAGCGAGGGACATGAAGTCTACGAGGCTTCTTGTGAGTGAGAAGGCCAGGAAGTATGCAATAGTTGAAGAACTTGATGAGCCAATCACACTTAAGGATGGAACCATTGTCCCAAAGTAACTCAACTTTAAAATGTGCTTGAATGTGTAGCTGCATATCTAAAGTACCTACATTTTTTTTTTCTATTTTTGGCTAAAAACAAAAATATCATATCAAATATGTACGAATATATTTAAAAAATTTAAAAAATAAAATATCTCGGAAAGTACTAAACAACTCAGTCTCATCCACAAGTTCGGCTACGAGTCTTTCTGTACCATTTTGTTTGAACCACACAAGTGCGGGTCCACAAATTAATAAGGGTGCCTTTCATCCTTAAGCATAAGAATCCCAAGGCTGGCAACTTTGTTGAGCACCATCTCAGGTAATCCCCCATCTGTCCCATCCGACAAGCTCTCTCATGTCTGTACTACTATTTTGAAACCTTATAATAAGTTAAGGATTTTGATTGATGGTGAGAAAAAGAAAAAAAAGCAGACTTCTTGTATGCTGATGATTTTGACCCAGCACATATCCCTGCAAAGACTCTTCCTAATCCAGATAATAAGAAGCCTGAGGACTGGGAATTAAGAGAGGCCTAAGATTCCAGACCCAGATGCCCTAAAGCCTGATGATTGGGATGAGGATGCAAAGTCATAAGCAGTACAAACTTTTTTTTTTAATAAAAAAATTGAAGTTTGATGATTTATAATCTGATAGGGAGCTTAAGCAGTGCTCCTTTTCATAAATCTATTGAGCGTATAATATTTTGACAGTGATCTGACCCAATTCTGATCCGAACCTAAATTTTTTGGATTGGGATCAGATTTATACATGGTGACCTGACTCGAATAACTTGTTGGATCAGAAATTTTAGCCATCGACCCAATCCAACCTGATCTTCTATTAGATTGGATCTTGGTCTAACATTAGAATCCAAACAAAGAACTAAGTTGGATCGAGATCACTCATGATCCGATCCGACCCAACCTATTTGCATCCTTGCTCATTGCTTACTAAATCTCTATAAGGAATATTCACATCTTGGATAACTTCCATATGAAACTCTTTTAAATCATTTGACTTCTTAATCAATTGTAGTATTCTTTGTCTCTTCTTGAGTAATTTTAGAATCAACTGATTTTTTAATCACGATCTCTTCTGAACTTGATAGAACATCCATTCTAATCAAGCTTCTTTTGATCCAAATCTTCTTCCCAACTTTATCGATTCTTGAGCGGATCAATTTGCCATACTTAGAATCTTCTGAACTCGATCCATCCTCTAACTGATTAAGGTCTCCCTTCTTGAAACCTTGATCTTTAAATCAATTCTGCTCTTCTTTTCGATTTTCAAAAAAGCCTAGAACAAAAATCCATTTTTTAGATAACTTTTGTTTGAAATATCTCATCTTGAGTGGACAACCACGGGAATATTGACTCACATTCTACACATTTGCACACATGCACAATAAATTACTAGAATCTCTAGAACCATGTTGAACGTTCAAATGGTTGCTCTGAAAATCGCACTCCCAATAAATCTAATTGAAACTGCATGCTACTTGTCTTTATTTCAACCTAGCTTTGAAACCTGGAATAGATCAAATGCACTGGCCGAGAATCCAAAACAAACACCAAATACAATAAAATATTTGTAATAAAGAATTGTGAGAAGAAAATAATATTGAAGAAAGAATTGTGAGAGAAAATAATATTTTATAAATAAATAATAACAAAACTAATAGCTAGAAACTAACCCAATTCTCTCTTCATGACCAAGATACTCAACTTTCTCGCCACAAACTCTCTTTCCCTCACATGCTCAAAGATGCCAAGTTTAGAGCCCTCCTCATAAATCCAAAGGCTGTCCCCAAGTGAGAATACCCAAAGACTTGCATGTCTTAGATGCTCTTCCTCTCTCCTTTAAAACTCTCACTTCTCCATCTCCAAGGTGAACACCAAATCCAAGCTATTTCGTCTTACTCTAAACTTTACACGCTGGAAAAAATAAGTTTTATTTTACTCAAACAAAGACATTACTAATCCTAATTAGGTTAGGACTATAGCAATGATATCAATACCCATTAGCCTGCCTAAGACCAATGTCAAGCTCAATTTGGCCTAGCATGATCCATCTCATATTAATTGGGCTCTAGAAATTAAATTATCCCAACTATTACCTATCCCCCAAACTCACTTCATTTTTACCGTTTCTTATATTTCAAAAAACACTAGCCTATACTAAATCTCTAGGTCCAATAGGTTCAATTTATTCAAAGAGCTATATGACTCATTAACCCCTGTGGAGCTCAATTTATATAAATAATTTCTATGTGCTAGCCTCACATCCCTAACCTCTTCCTCCATTTTCTCATAGCCAATATTTTTGCCCATTTTTGTATCCATCTCTATTCATGCCATCCGAGCAACATGACATCTTACTACGTATTTGCTTTTTAAATTTTCTTATTCTCTTATCCCATAATTAGAAGCTTTGACCTTGGACTTAACCATGAGCAAACTTAACAAGCACTACAACCTTAACTCATTCCTCATTTCCAACAATTAAATTCTTGCCACATAATCTCTTGATTTATGTAATCACCAAAATCATCCCTATACCCTCTTTCCCTCCTAATCTCACCATTTGAGTGAGCTTAAGCAACTCTACCATCTCAACCATGCCTTTCATCCTATAAGATAAAAATCTTCACCATACACTTAAACTATCTCTATCTAGTTAACTCTTCACACAATTAGTGAATACAACTGAAGGTTCCTACATAAATCTCTCATTCATGAAGACAAGACCATTCAAGCAAGCCCTAACTTCTATTGCAAGCCCAATTTGTTTGGGGTATGATTGGTTGCTTGAAAACTTTGGAAAAGAAAAAAGAGAAGTGATTTTCAATAAAAAAAAAATCAAATCAAAATGCAAAACTCAATCAATATATTATCTTAATTTTTCTACAATCTAAAAAGTTGGATTGCTTCAAAATTTTCTATATGTATCCACCCTATTAATGCTTGATTGAGCTAGTATGATAGTAGTAACATATTGGATTTATATCACATTCTCTATTTTTTTTTCTTTCATATTCTGAATTGTAGCTAGCTGGACATTGGGCTATGCGTAGTGAGCATGAAAGGCTCAAGGTGGAAACTCTTGCTTGCTTCCTAAAAGCATTAAGTTTGTTTATTGGCATAATTGAGAAATGGGTGTCCTAAGAATTTCAAATCGAATGATGCTATTTTTTAGGGTTTTTTGCATGAATACCCTTCTAAAAATTTAAATTTGCGTGAATATCCTCTTAAAATTTATATTTTTTATGTACCCTCATAAAAACTATTTTTGCACAAATATCCCTAATATAATTGCTTTTCTAACACTATTAATAAAAACCATATTTATTTTAATTAAAAATAAAATAAAATTTTGAAATTACTATTTTGTACCCATCACGGTCGTCTTATAAATATTTTTTTGCACATCTACCCATTAAGAGTATTTTAGTCATTTTAATTTGAAACTGTTAATATTTTAACAGTGTTAGATGGCATGGGTGCATAAGTAAAAATAAGGATAAAAATGGGTCGAATAGCAAAACAAGTGTTTTACGAAGGTATACATGCAAATATCAATTTTGAGAGGGTAATCATGCAAAATTCAATATTTATTCATTCAAAAAAACCTCTCTTTTTTTGGAAATTTATTGGTATTCCTTGATTTGAATTTACACGTCTCTTAATATTTTGGTACACCGGCTACTTGATGCCTCAATGTTATTCTTGCTACTTGATATTCTATGATTTGAAGTTAGGTCACATGATTTTGTTACCCATCCTACATGATATTTTGTGGCTTTTGTCATTTTCCCTTCTTATATACTTGATGTTTTATAATTGAAATAATATTTAAATGCTATTATTGATGGATCCATCATGAAATGTCCAATATCACTAACTCCTGTCCACTTCTATGTCTCGCTCCTTTTTCTAGGTAGGTTTCATGATTTCAGTTTGATGCTTTACCTGATTTTCGATTGGACATGTTTCGTTTCGCTAAGAGTAAATCAAAGTGATTACCCTTTCAACTGACGCATAATATTAAACCTGATAAAAATGTCTCATTTTTTAGTGACTGATGTCACTTATTGTTGAAATGTTTTCCATTCTTTCCTATACTTGCTTTTGATGTGCTCTATTGGGAATGCAATGGAATTACTTTCCATTAAGAATTTCTATGGTTTCATGCATCCAAGCCTTGCTTTTCATGTTATGGCATTTCATGCATCCATTAAGAATTTTTCTTTTTCATGTTCTAGCTGATGTTGTTTCTTTGTTCCTGCCAAGATTTATTGCCATGAGCTATGTGAGTTGCACCTGAACTCTATGGAACTTTTGTTGGTGATTTTTCAGAATGGAGCCTTGATTATAATTAATGACCGAAGTAGTAAATTGGATTATGCATTTGTTTATACCTTAAATAAATGAAATTTGAAAGGTTTATAGAAACGTTGAGATGGCCGAGTTGGTCTAAGGCGCCAGATTAAGGTTCTGGTCCGAAAGGGCGTGGGTTCAAATCCCACTCTCAACAGTTGCATTTTTTAAATTGTATTTTTAATATATATATATATTTTTAAAAAACGCTTTTTATGCTAGCATTTAAAAGATTAGCTTCAAATACTTCAAACCCACTCTCAACACATATTTCATGGAGAATTTTATCTACAAAACTAGTCAATTAGTTCTCAAAAGAAAGATTTCTATTTGCTAGCTCAATCCTGAGGTTTAACATCATATATATATATATATATATATATATATATCTATGTGTGTGTCCGTTTCTAAAACTAAATTATACTTCTTCAAAAAATGTTTTAGACTAATGTTGACAAGTATCCAAAATAAATTTTGAGTTCAATCCTCAGGTCTTAGCATTTTTCTTCTCCTTTTCTGGTCGAAAACAAAAAATTATGTAGAAGAAAAATTGGATGAACTTGAATCTAGAAAAGAAAATTAGTTTAATAAAAAAGTTTCATTATCAATGAAATATAAATTTTAAATTAGATTTTCAAATTGATTTTAAATTCATGTACATTTTTACAAAAAATGATTTTCATGATAGTAGTTAAAAGCATTTGGACTTAATTCTGAAATATTATGTGCTAGAATTTCTCATCTTTTCTTTCAATCAAACATAAAAGACTATTTAAAAGCTAAAAAAAAATAACAATTGCCTTGCTAGTATTTTCTATTGATAGCATATCAATAAAGAATTCAACTAAGATTCAAAGTGTCTATAAGAAAGCAACATATTTTGTTCTCAAAAGAGTACAATTGCACTTCTCTCCTTTTAGGAGTGAATGAGTATGTTTTTTTTTTTCCTGATTTCAGGTCTTTGGAGACTAGGTGCATCAAACCGACCTCCAAGGCTTTCTCATTATAAATAGTAAAATATTCAATCATTTGTAACTTTTGTCTTAGAAAATAATTGTCAAATTGGTTTATTTTTCCTAAAGTTGCCATTAAAATAGTAGAAATAGAAATAGGCTCGACCTAAATTTTTGGTGGCATCTATTTTATAGTTTGGGTCTCTATATTATCTCTCCTAACTTATATATCTTGAAGTTTCATATAAATTGGTTGCCATCCACTAAGTCATTTAAATTTTACTAGGGTATTTTAGTTATAAAATAGGTTTAAGTTAACACATAGCGTTCATGTAATGCAAGCCTTTAACACCTAGTTAATGGAGATGGACAGAGGAATCACATATCATTTGATGTGTAATTTTAGGGACCCAAATAAATGTGAAACTTAAGGGTCGCTACCTAGAACTCAAATAAGGTTGAGGAGGTCAAACTTTAGTTTTCATTAATTAAAAGCTCAAATGAAATATTTTATCTAGCATGTATTATGAATTACTTTTAAGTTTTAATATTTTGAGTGGATGGATAATATATATTTATAGACTTCAATAGTTTGACCGACTTGCACCTTTGAAAAACATTTTGTTATATAATTTTAAACAAAGAAGCAATAATTTGAAGTTGCTATAGTTGTCAATTCTTTGACTGTAGTGTTCCTCTTCTAAAGAACAACTAATTGGGATGATTGTAATTGCATATTACTTCCTTTTTTACTTTGAGCAAATCCCTATTCCACTTTTCCCTTGCCTCTCCAAGCCTCCCTTCATGCCCTAAAAAAAAGAAAAGAAAAAGTTGTAGAAAAGCCTATCACTTATCTCTACCTTCGAGTCCTTACTTTTTATATAATTACATGAACTGATGGTCCAAGTTCAAAAGTTAACATTAGTGATAGGTAAAGAGTGTCCAAGTGTCTCCATCTCTATCTCGTAAGAGAACAAGAGTGTATCTACAATATATTTTTTTAGTTTTAGTTTTTGGATGATAATAGTGGTACATTGCTTAAGCCTCAAGGATGGATGAAAATTCAGAATCAGTGACCAATATTGAAGGGTATTATATTTTTCTTTGTTCTTAAAAGTAAAGCAATTTAGTTAATACGAGAGAATCTGGGCACCTTTTTGACTTTTATTATTGTGATTCCATAGAATCCATTTAATATATTATCTTATAAAAACTAACTATTCATTTTGTAATAAAGAGTCAAAATGATTTAGCATCCAAATTATTAGAGCCAATTTTAATCCCTGGCAAAAATGGCAAGTATCATAATTAGGAAGAAGTGAAAGTGCATTATGTTATGGAATAAAAGGGACCCCATTAACCATTGTCTTTTCTCCTTCTTCTTAAGCTCCGATTTGGTTGCAAGATGGAAAATTAGAGAATAGTTATGCTTATTCCTCAATATCCCACTAAGATTCTTTTACTCAATGGATAACTCAATTCTTTTTGGTTGCAGCATATGCTTTTCCCTAAAATGATTACAAGAATATGGACAAAAGGTATATAGAAAGTGTAAAAAATTCCTCTTTTTAGGGGTTAAATCTATTTCATCCCTCCCCCTATAATAGTTTTCAATCCTCTAACAAGGGATAAAGGTCTTCAATTAGATTATCTTTATTTGTGAAAAAAGTATCCTATTTGGTAGGATAATCCAAGTAGTAGAACTTGTTTTAACTCATTTTGTAACTTAACGAGGTCTTGGAGTGTAGATTGACATGGCTATCTCTCTCTCTCTCTCTTTTTCTTTCTTTCTTTTTTTGTTTTGCTGAAACGGACATTTCATACATCGCGGGTACGAATAAACTCAGTAGAATCGGTAAACAAAAGGTTCCGAAATACACCAGACATCTCACTCTCCCCAACCCAATATAGCTCTCCTCTCTCTTACCTAAAAGATTTGCTATTTGATGATCCATGGATTATTCCATCACCAAGGCACACACTATATCATCATTACAAGTGGTCCCAACTTTCCATTGCCAGATTTTATTCCTAAGATCCGATCTTCATTTCCATCAATAATAAAAATCTTGTTTTTACTACAAAGATGATTCACGTACATTGAGGATAAAGTTCATTTCTTTGTTGTGAAGTGTACGCAAGTAACTACCAAGGGATAGGGTCTGGTACTACCGGAGAAGAGTATGATTCATAGTGGATTGTTTGTTGTTATTATAAGAGAAGGTTCTTGTTTATTAAGGGAAGAAAATCTTACTCATTTATAAAAAACTTTATCATTAGCATGGAAGAGATAACAACAAGAGGGTAGAGTGGAAGGTGATACACCTCAGAAACGACCACAACTGATATGGCAGACCGGCCAATTAGAGCTCGCCACGAAGCCTCCGATCAACTAGTCAAAGTTTGCCACGTGGCCAACTAAGAGGCATGTGGAGAGTCCTTCAAATGTCGAATTCCTTTTCCAACAGGTGAAACTTCGGCCATGATCGTGAGCAGTTTCCATAACTGCATATTCTAGATGCACAGAGAGTGATGCGAGGCTAAACATCACGTGACCTTTGAATCGTGCAATGGGCTTCCAGAAATGGAGATTTACATGCCCAAATTTCTCGGCGACGGGCACCAACCCTCGCTTATATAAACCATTTCTAGAGGATCTTCTAGGCAAATACTCTCAAGTCCTCTAATATCCTTATAATATTGCTCTGTCCCACCTCCACTGTTCCTAGAGAGTCAAACCACCTTCACTGTTCTTAGAGAGTCTATCTGACTTAGGCATCAGACGGTTGCCCACCACACACTCTACAGCAAGAGGACTTCTTTGTATTTGCTGTTTCAAGTCACATTCAGCATTAGAGTAAATGTCTAAGCACAGTCTCCTCTTCCCTGCAACATCTCATAAGTGACCAGCATTGAAGGCATCACCACCCGAGCACAGTGATCACCATCTCACTATCTCAAAAGCACATTGCAACCTTCAACCAACATCTACAGTTTGAATGGCCTAATTTTCAAGCCCTTAGCAGCTCAACCGGTGGAAATAAATGGCACTAGAGGAAGAGTCCGTGATCCCACTACCAATGTTTCCACCAGACTGCAAACGACTTATAACCATGAAGTCTAAAGAACCTGTTCAAACCATGCCCAAATCCTAGCCTTTAGGCTACAAGAAGAAAGAAAAAAAATGTATAGAGATTTTTTTTTCTTTCCACATAATTTAGGCTGGATAGAGTTTGGTCGAAACAGGGCTATGCTTAAATGAATGGCCTAATCCACAAATTCTATAAAATTTTCAGTCCAATCTTATAGGAATCGTCAAGTAGATTTGGAAAGGGAAGAAATACATAAAAAGTAAATTCTTTTTTGACCCAACTCAAGTTATGCATCCATGTTTCTAACACGGCAAAGAATCTCTTTTTCCTTCTCTTTTGTAATTTAACAAATTCTTGTTCAATCTTTACAGGAGTACCTATCCCATGGATGTCACATTTAATAGAGCAACAAATAAGAACCAGAACCAGAACCAGGATGATATAGAAGCAAACTGAATGCATGCCCTGGACAATGCGTTACTTCATGACAAAGAAGTGATTTATCCTTCTAGAAGAAGAATCAGCATGAGAAAAAGTTTTAACACCCAACTCAGCTAGATTCTGTTCGGAGCCAACTACTGAAAAGAGAATTTGAAACCACACCATGAGGCACCAACTTTCCTACTTTCAACGTGTGAAACTACAAGATTCGGCAGGCACTTTTCTTTCCTTCTCTCGAACTAAAGTCATTGTTGGGCGGTGTAATTTAAAGAGAACCAACGTAAAGTAGAAGATTACAAGAGGGATGTGAAAGAATGCTTTGAAAGTATCGAAAGCTGCCTTCGGCATTCAGGTTATAGCACACTAGATAGATATTCTGACCATCCACCTTCCTTGATCCTTCAGCTCTTTGAATCGAGTCAGTCAACTAGGTATTCCGGCGTGGCAGCTGCAAAGCTGGAGTGCCATATGACGAGAGAATCTTTGAGCCAGCTTGGTAGAGTTTAGCAAGTATGACATACTGTTGCCACTGGAAATCGGTACAACTGAGGCACTAAGGTGCCTGAGATGGTACTAAGAAGAGAAGATCGTGCTTGGACCTTCACTCTGGTGCAAAAATTGACCTAAAATAACAATAATGATGAAGAAGTCCTCTTGCCAGAGACTATCTAGTGAAGAACTATATGAGACCTAATTCAGGCAGGCTCTCAGAAAACAATGGAGATGTTGTGAGAATAGCAGAGCGACAGCACAAAGCCGTATAAGGGCTCGAGAGCACTTACCTGTAGGGTTCTCTAAGATTTATTTGTATAGACGAAGGTCAAGGCCTGTCGCCGAAGGATTCAGATGGGCGGATCAACCGTCTTTGGTATGCCAACGCACGTCCCGAAGATTATGCACGGGTATTTCACTCGTGCATCATGCCTCGCGCATCTCACTGGTGTGACTGAGGATACCACTCGCAGCCGTAGCTAAGATGTTGCAGGCTAGAGAGAGATTTTGAATTTTGAAGAACTTTTTGCGCACTTTTAGGCTAGCCATATGAGGGGCTTTGATCGGTTAAGTGGAGACTTCATGGCGAGATCTAATTGGTCGGTTTTCCATGTCAGTTGTGTTCAATTTCGAGGTGTATCAATTATATATATGAATCACATGAGCTTCTAAAGTGTGACATATCTAGGTTTTATTTTTTCAGCCCTTTTCAGTCTTCCAAACATCAATACCAAGCGATATATACAACAATCTTGGTTATAATGCATGAGTTTCAAGATAGACTAATTCCCGCTGATAATATGACTAGTTAATTTGGTTTGTTCAGAAGCGTAAGTTGTGTGGCCCTCCATATAAATCTTAGGCTTTCATGATACAAATTTCAGATTTTTGAAAGAATATATGCATGTATATAAATATGCATAAAAGACCAGAATTTTTGGATATTATAGCTGTAACTGTACATATAATTTATCCTAACTAAACCTATTCATAGGTTGGGTCAAGACAAGCTTTGCCCAAACATTAACACAATTTACTTAGACTCCAGCCTAGTGTGGCCTGGCTTTTGAGCCTACCTCCCAAGCCTAAGTCTAGCCCTTACTCGAACTTCGGGATTTGGACCAAGCCTCAGGCTTCATGACCCTTTCTTTATTTAAAAAACAAAAAAATAAAAAAGCTTAACTATATTTCTAAAAATGCTAAATATAAATAATCAAATATTGTCAACAACATAGAGCATATCTATTATCCTATTAACTTCACATATTAATAATAACTATTAATTAAATCTACAAATATATAAAATACAAACAAATAATATAAAAAATATAAAAATTCATGTCGGGTCAAGCACGGGCCAGGCTTTAATCATCAAGCCCTAGCATGCCTCATTTATTT
Organism: Phoenix roebelenii; assembly: GCA_025769935.1. NCBI lineage: Eukaryota > Viridiplantae > Streptophyta > Magnoliopsida > Arecales > Arecaceae > Phoenix > Phoenix roebelenii. The sequence continues at coordinate 47,348 of JAOXJJ010000668.1, read as the reverse complement.
ATTTTTTTTTTTGCGCTAAAAAAAGGGGTAGGGGGGAGGAAGGGACAAGCCCACCCCCGCATGCAACCTCCACTAGGCCTCCGTCCCGTCAGGAGAATGTTCGATGCGGACAGATAATTTTTACTCATACCCTTCCCATCCTAGGGTGAGTACGTCACATCTGGCACTACCAAAGCTACCAACGGACCAATAAGTGCTTCTAAACCCCACGTCCAAGCAGTGTCACCACACATTTTAATCAACGCGCAGGGCGATTCGAACTTAGAACCATGCGGTTAGAAGACAATGCCCAGTTCCCTAGCATGCCTCATTTATTGAACAAACCTTTTTTTCAGGCTCAACCTAGTCCATCAGGTTTGAAATTTTTGGCCCGAGTCCATTCAAAAGACTTCGGGCTTGAACGGGCTAGGCCGGTCAATTCCTAACCGAATTAGATCACTTGTCATCCCTAGGTATGTAGAATGATGAGGCAATTGCCTAGCTTAATGAATTGCAAAGGCACCTAGATGAGGTTTCGCAATGCCATGTTTAATTTGGTCAGAAATTGTTTCAAAGCCTCCGTGCTGCTTCTCGGAGGGGTTATTCAACTGCCGTCAAGCCTCTAAAAATTTGCATCCATGTAAGTGAAAAATCTTGCAACAACCTTGAGGCAAATCCAGTCCAACTTCTTGAGAATAAGCTTCAGTTCAACTTTAAATGGATAGCTTGTGGCCCTTCGCTGACTTCAAGCAATGTAGTGCAAAGCTAAAGAAAAGAACAGCAAAAACCAAAACAAAAACAGCGTCTCTTGCTCATTATATGTTGTAGTGGATAATTTGATCTTGGTCCATATTATTGGATAAGGTTCACTGATATATGACCATTAGTCAAATTCACATAATCTCAATTTAGCATCGACCATGATATTTGTTATTATTTTAGATTCAAATTGTCTCAATTTAGCTATTTTTTTCCAAATAATATCCATCATACCCATTATATTGGTCAATAATGTTGTGTGTAAATTTGATCAATTATTATGCAACATAGTGAGTTAAAGTCGTTGTATTCTTACATCTTGAGGCATCTTGTGATGCTCCTAAGAGACACAAAGTCAAAACTTTCATGAATGTCTTACATGTTTGCCTCTCTTCGCCTCCATATAAGACATGTGTGGCCTCATACAAACTACACTCAGCTAAGAGCCTAAGAATGTTGTATAACAGCAATCTGAAGCCAGCATCACACCATCGGCCTCGAATTCACTCAACCACCGTGGTCGAATCATCCTCGAGAAGAATGCGGTCCGCTCCCAGAACCCGTCTGGTGTAGGTGACTCTCTCCCCAACAGCAAGAATTGTTGTTCAACGTCACAACGGTTACAACAATTATTATTTATCTCAAAAATAGCATTTCAAATTTATTATACCTATTATAATAGCACAGTAATAGAAAAAAAACTATTACCTTTTTTCTTTTATTTTTTATGAATAAAAGTTATTTTTTTTAGAGTGTACAACTATTTTGCGGAAACAAGATTATGAAAAAAATAAAGTTCAGAAAAAAAACAGTCTTTATTTTAAAAAAAGTACAAGTAAAAATAACAGTTATTATTTATCTTATAATAGGCTGCTAAGATCCCAAATAATATATTATAATTATTTTCACTTTTTATTTTTATTATATATATATATAATATAATGGAATTTGTGGTTAATATTTTTTTTGCTAATTCAAATGATCTATACAATATATGTACGAATATATCTAATGACCGATACTTTATAATACCATTATTTAAACCTTTCGGAAAAGGCACGTTCCCAGCGCCTAGCGTGCGGCGTCAGGCGTCACTGTCACGTGATCTATCGTCCGTCGATATTCTCGCCTTTCCATGTGTCGCCTCCTTTTCTGAAATAATTTTTCTCTGCTCTCTCTGAGAGTCTGAGTGGGAGCCAGCTGTTCTCACGATCTCACCCCAAGGCATGGGTGAACAAAAACCCCGCTTACGAATTACGATCTCCCTTGTAAGCAGTCTCGAGGCTCGTGGCCTAATCATAGTAAAGGCACCCAAGCCACTTTTTCTACTCCGTTTGGAAAATCCAGCAATTGGATTTTCTGATCATGAATTATATTTCAACTCAATTCATGTCCAACCTAAATTTTGTAGGAGAAAATAAAACTTCATAACTCTTTTTTTGTCTTTTAGTCCAACAAATCTATAGATAGAATTTAGGTCAAAAGAAGAATCGACCTTCAAAAGAAAATTGACTAAGCCTCCAACTTAATTATGAATAAAAATGGATCAGATCATATCTGTCCGAATCTATTTTTATATCCAAATCTATCCAATTATAAATAAAAATTTGTACATCCAACTAATATCTGTATTTGTATCCATATTTATTAAAAAAATAACTATCAGATATGTATCTAAATATCCGATTCTATTTGTAATCCTACTTAATTTTATATAGTACTCATTAACTTTAAAGAAAATAAATAATCGTATTGACGTACTATTAACTTGATTTATCATCTACTTAGTAATATATTTTATTCTTTGATCATAAAGTTTAATTATTTGATTTATATTTATATTTATATCCATACTTTTGATATTCGATTTGTATATCCATATCCGTTTAAAACAGCATCCGACTTACATCTATATCTATATCTTATATTTGTCAAATAAAACAAATTAGATATAGATATACTAGCATCCAATTCAATTTTATCATTAAACTCAATCTTGCTAGATTTTCTAAACAAGCTCTAAAAATTGCCTATACTACGTGCACCAACATGACTATGTACATAGCCACTTATAGCCACCGGTTTCTATAACGGTCCCCCAAGATGCATGTTTGATGAATGAGGTCTATAGAAACCTACAGTAATTTCTATGATTGGCTATATAGACAATCACATAGTGCATGCAGTGTACGTAAGCAATAATTTCTAGTTCACAATTTTTTTTAGTAAATAAAAATTAAATACCACGGCAATTTTAAGTTGGACCTCACGATCCACTGCCACGCGAATTCCCAATTGAGATTCGACAAGGACAGGAGCGGCCCAATGTATTTGGGGGCCTAAGGCCGTTTTGTTTTTGAGGCCTTCCCTGTAGTGGGCCGGCTTAAGAAAAATTTACTGGAGGCCTTTTTTCTTTCTATTTTATCTTTGAAACATTTCCTACGGTGGGCCTTCTTTAGGCCGGGGCCTTAGGCGACCGTCTCAGTTGCCTAAGGGTTGAGCCGGCCCTAGACAAGGATGGAGATTGGAATTTCGCCTACGCATGAGATTTTACATATATAATACGTGGATGCTTGACGCCATCCTGACCATGTCACAGGCTGCTTGATGTCTCCGCCACCTTTCACCTCATGGAGCATCTCGTTCGCATTCTATCCCCTCTAGAGGTTCTCTTTTGGAAGTGCTTGCCTTGTTCTCTGAAGCTACATGGCATTTATGCTGCTATATTGTATGACGAAGGCAAGCAAAAGAATAAAATTATGGATTTGCTCCGACAAACTGAACTAGCTCCACTCATTAATGGTAAGCCGGAATTGATAAAAACTTCTATACATACTCCACTCCTCATGGGTTTAATACTAACCAGAATCGAAATCCCACCCTTATGCAGATGGCAAGGCATGGTACCATCCAAGAAAGCACTTCGATGATAGGCTTCGCCACATGGTGCTCCTCGCAAGTCAACTTTTGATATCTCTCTCTTAATGTTAAAATCGAATCGGATTGGATGCTAGTTTATCGATATCTATATTTATTTTATTTGGCGAATACATATACCAATATGAATGTTAGTCGAATGTAAAAATATTACTAAGTAATCATGGGTTGGAGGAGTCCCATTCTCATTCTGATTCCAGAAGGAAATGGGAATGCCCCAATCTCCTAAAACCCAATCCCGACTCTCATCTGATATTTAAATTTCATTTCGATTCCGATTTGAGTTACGAAGCAAACGTGTCAAAGAATATAATTATTCTGATTTCCATTCCAATCTAGGCCGATTTTGATTCTAATCATGAACAAAATACATTCTATTTTTTTTTGGATATTCCAAGACTTACTCGGCGATTAGATTACACAGTCATCCAAATATATCAATATATAGTACAAAATTTCCACTAGCGATAAGAGTTCTTATTAGTATGATGTGGCAAGACTGCAATCAGAAGTTCGTTAAATTGCCTTTCAATGACTTCTATCACTGTAATTTGTGTAGCAGGGTTGAGGATTTAGAGTTTAAGATTTGTGCAACCTAATGGAGACACCTTTTACTGCTTGTACTAAGAAATTGATGATGGATTTTTTAGCTGACAAAGGGACGAAGGTTGGTGCTATGGGTTCAAGTCAAGTTGGATAAAGTGCCTCCTAGAATAGATCCAAATCCCAACATATTGGGAGTTTGGGTTCGCATATTCATCCAAGCCCTGCCGAACCAAGGAATTAAATTGGGTCCAATTCTAGATAGGATCCAAGAGAGACTAGATTGGATAGTGTTGGCCAGATTAGGTATGAGTTGGATCCAAGCCTAGGTTGTGTCAAGTATGCATTAAGAACAGATCTAGATATTCAACAAAAACTGTTATTCGGCAAGCATAATTCCTTTCGTCACATACGCCTCAAAATTATTATTTAGCCTTAATGTATAATTAATTAAATCTTGTAAGAAATGTGAATAGAACGGGCAATGCCATATATTATAAAGATAAATTAGCATGTCAAGGGTCAAATTGGAATTATGAAAATCAAAACTATATGCTAATATGATATATGACCGGGTGAGGTTGAGTCGGAGTCAAGCAGGGTTTTGGTAGACTAGTACCTAGATTCAAGAATTTGATGGATCTATATTTAGATTCGTAGCTGCCCACAAGCTTCAGAATATTGTGTTTGATAAGATCCAACTAATAGGTCTATGTGTATTAGTGACAAACCTTGAACGTTCTCTAAATACTTGGATCTATTAAATAATATGAAGGTTTTAGCATAACATTTTTGTCGCCTATATCGTCAAAATGTTAACTGCTGCAGTTTGGCTAAATTTGTTTAACACATTGTTACAACATAAATAACGTCTACTTGTAAAATTAGGGTTGGCTCTGAAGATCCCCAGCATAAATATCAACCTAGATACTTCAGGAATTATTAGGTTATTGGTATAAAAAGAAAGGGGAACAATGGTTGGACAATGGATTCAAGCATGATTATAGAACAAATTTTTTTTTCCCACCATTTTGTGCAACCATGGTAACTTAGCATTTGCTCCTCCGATATCATCGATACCTAGCTGATATCAGTTGGGTTCCAGTAGTCCTATATAAAGCTATGCAATGGTAAAAAATATCTTGAGCTGGCGTTGTCCAATATCTACCAAGGTCTTCCAACCATCTGCTGAATTTGGATGCAAGACTTCTAGCCGGAATATCCAATTCCAACTAGAACGGCAATTAGAAATTAAGATACTCATTAACTTGTAACCAAACATAATTAATGAGCAACATCAATGGTACAAGTCAAATTCAAGGTACAATAAGTAATCATGGGTTCGCACTCTTTAACTACTTTCCGTCTACATAAATCTCAAAATAATTATTACGCAATTTAGCCATAGATTTGTGTGAAAGAAGATAAATCCTTTCCCGTGAAAGATACGACCCTACTTGCGATCATGCGTACTAAACAAGGCAATTATCGGACAAACTAAGATTACGTATTTTTATCTAATTTCAGTGTCTGTCCTTATCTCCGTGCATGCAAAATTTTCATGGTTAGATTGATGTACAATTCGTCGGTTTCCTATAAATAGTTAACAACTGGCCCTCATAAATTGCCTAACCATACATTTTAGTTGACGGATCAACTACCGCACTGACTGTATCCTATGTCACCTGTTCTCCCAGCTGCCATTAATAGGAGCATTCTTGAATTTGAATTCGTTTAATTCAAATAAATAAATAAATAAATAAATAATATATATATATATAAACTAATGTCTAATTATATCATATTAAAAATAATAATTTTTGCATGTTTAGTTCATAACAAAAAATGACAATACAAAAATGATAAATTTCAAAATAACTTATGCTTGATTAAAAATCTAATTTTAAAAAAATATATAAAATACATGTTATATCTTTAATAACAAGAAAAAAATTTATTCTATTCTATCGAAAAACTTAAGCATTATTTTGGAAAAAAAATTATCCTAATTTCTAGCTAGTGAAAATTGAAATTTTTTTATATCTCATATAAGTTTTTTTAATAAAATATAGAAATTTTATTACCATAAAAAAGCTATTTTTATCTGTGAAAACTTCAGCAAATAGAAATATTTTTCTATCTTTTTGTTGATCATATTTTTTTCCTTCCTTCTGCAAATCAAAGGAGTTCCACCGACAGACGCCAGAGATGCGATACAGCAATCTACCAGCAGAGTCCAATTCCAGACCCTTTCTCCCCTGATCTTTGTACCATTAAAACAAGGACAACAGTCATTTTCACCGTTGATCTACTGCGCCTACTGAAGAACTTTTGATCAAATTTTAATTAGCAGTAGGTGGAGATAGGTCTGAAAGCTGCAGTCTGAGGTCTTCTTCCGAGACCAGGTACAGACAGCCACGTTTTGGCGTCTCAAGCACCAGAAGAAAGAATCCTAGAAACCAAACAAAGGTAAAGAGAGAGAGCAAGCAAATGTACCCAGTCAAACGTTTCTAGTACTAATTCGTTATCTACATACAAAGTCTGTGTACGTATGTGTAGCAGAGGAACAAATTTAGACCCACTGTCGGCCATCCGGACACCATCAATTCCACCATCACCACCTACCAATCTCACGAGCCAAGCCAGCTTCCAATCACCCAACCGAGCCTCCTCTGTTTTTCTGTATACATCTTGCAGCCTTTTAGAAGTTTCTTCACACTCTCTCCCTCTTACAACAATGTATGGTGTGTGAGAACCTCCGTGCAACAACCATCAGATATTTCTTTTTTTTCTTATGTAGAAACTAAAGCCAAACCAGACAAACCTAACACCCAGCCCCACACACACCCATTTGGTCCACGATGAGCGGTCGCGGCTTCTTAGTCTTCTTGTTCCTAAGAACAGGATCTGATGAGACCCAGGTTGTAGAGGTTCCTCTTCACTAAGCTTCCCAGGTAGAGCAGCGCAGCGCCACCGCCAGCTGCCGCCTCGTGGCGGCCGGCCGGGCTCGTCTTGCAGATAGGCCGCGGCCGGTCGTCGTTCACCTTGAGGCTCTCGACACCGATCCTCTCGATCACTGCGTCGATCATCTTGGGATCGGCCGGGTGGCCGGCGGCGTCGGTGACGTAGAACACGTTCGTCGCCATTTGGCCTTTGGTTGAGACGTCGGCCCTTGTCACCGAGAGGCCGTTCTCCCGGAACGTCCGGGTCACGTCCGCGAGAAGGCCTCGCCGGTCCCCTGTGCGCAGCTCCAATCTCAATCCCTGAGATTCACCCACGAGAGGAATCAAATGTAAATTGTAGTTGGAAGTAGAGAATCGGATGCCTATCAGGCTATCTTTTTGGGAGGGAATCGAGGTTAATTTATTGCCGAGAATGGGGAGGAAGGTACGTCGGATGCTCTGCGCTCGATGGCAGCTTGCAAGCATTGGATCACACGCTGCCGCTCTGCTTCCGAACTGATTGGGCTCCCATCTAGATGCCTGATGTAAAATTCCTGGAAAAAATAACCAGAAAATCCTAAAATTAACCCACGATTCGAATAGAATCCCCTCCAAAAAAAAATCCCAAAAATCTTCGAATAAAGTCGAAATTTAAACTAAAAGTGGGGGAGAATCCAAAGAATTTACCTGATGTGCTCGATCGGCATCGGTGTCAATGGTGCCGTGGAACACGACGTAGTCCATGTCGGTGAGGGTGCACACGATGTCGAAGAGGAGCTTGGGGCGATCCCCGCACTGGATATTGACGATCGAGTACCCGCGCTCGATCCAGTTTTGGACCGAAACGGACGGCTGCGATGATGACGATGAGGCGGTCTCGGCGGAGGAGACCCGCTCGTAGTCGCGGTCGGCGAACATAAGTTGGTGGAGGCGGCGGTCGGAGTGAGTGAGCGACGGCGAGGGCACGGCGGCGGTCTTGGCACCGCGGACGTCGTGGTCGCCCTTGAGGACGTGGCGGAGGCGGGCCTCGACACGGCGGATCCGGTGGGGGTCGTCGATCGGGGAGCCGGAATCCTCGTCCCGGATGAAGATGAGGGCGGCGATCCGGCCGTTGTGGGTCCAGACCTTGGCCTCGACGACGGCGCAGCAAAGGTCGGCGAGGACGGCGAAGACCTCGGAGAGGAGGCCCGGGCGGTCGGTGCCAGTGAGCTCGAGGGCAGTGAGACCGTCGAGGGCGGTAGCGGCGGAGCAGGGAGCGGCGCAGGGGGAGAGGGAGTGCTCGATATAGGAGATGACGGAGTCGTCGGCGAGCTTACGGCCGAGGTGGTCGGTGACGTGGAATACGTCCATGAACCACCGGCCGTCGGAGGAGATGTAGCCCTTGTTGATGGAGAGGTCGAGGTCGCTGAGGACCTGGACCGCCTCAAGGAGGACGCCGTGCTTCCGGGCGCTGTCCAACTTGACCAGCGTTGCGGTGGGACACACGGCATTGTCGATAACGACTCTGCAAGCATCCAAGCAACCAAGAGGACCAGTGAGTCAAGAGAAAGAGAAAGCGAGAGAGCGTTCCAGATCTACAAGCAAAGAACATAGGGAGTGAAAGTAAACGAAATAGGCGGTAGGCGTGTGGAAAAAAAATCGGAGGAAGACTGGAAAGTGGGACGCAGTCTGAGATTTGACGCAGAAACAGTCAAAAATATCATTATGAGTGGGAATGAAGCAATTCATCAAAGAGAAGAAAACAGAGGAGTTTGAAAACAATGAAGCAGTTCGAAAAACGAAGTTAAAAATGAATTATTTTCAAGAATCAAATTTAGCAGACGAGGAAGAAGAGCAAATTAAGTATAAAAAAAAGGACCCTAAAACATGAATTAAAAGACAGAGATAGTTCTGAAATGAGGACAAACCAGTTCGGAAATAATAACAGATCTGAAGGAGGCCTAAGAGCAGTCTCTGAGAAAGAAAGAGAGCGAGCGAACGAGAGAGAGAGAGAGCAGAGATACCGACCTGGGAGTATTCATCCGACTGCGGAACTCATCCAAACACGCCGGCCATTCCATCTCCTTTTCCCCCTTCTTCGCTCGCCTCTCTCTCTCTCTCTCTCTCTCTCTCTCTCTCTCTCTCTCTCTCTCTCTTATATAAACGAAACAGAAGGGGGACGAGATCTCCAAGGCTACAGCAAAAAATGAACCAGTGTTCCAATCGCACTCCCTCGCTTTCTCTCCCCCCCTCTCTCTCTATATCCGTTCTGTAGCTGCTTTCTGGGGGTAGAAAGCACGCGTTTCCCAGTGGACGCAACCCACGCCCGCAACCCCGGATGGGGGAAGGGGGGTGGCTTTCATATTTAAACTTCAAACCCACGCCTCCACGCCATAACGACCGTCACATGCCGTGGGCAGCGGGCTAACCTAACCGCCAAGCGCCAGCTATCCCCCCGTTCCGTCCTGCCACGTAGACAGCACACCAACTCCTTTCCCTACTCCCACCCCCCTTTCCTTTTCCCTCAAGCTACCCTCCTCTACGAGGGATCACCGAGCCATACCGCCATCATATTATACGTATTTCTAACTATTATGGGTTGGGGCGTGGATTCGGCCTTCCCCGTGGCTCCACGTGGCATGGAGATTGGGGTGGCCCTGGTATATCGCTTGTTCCGCAAGCGTGGCAGCGGGCTGCCGGAATTATGGTCCCTCCACCCTCGGTGTCGGCTCCTGTCGTCATTTTTTTATCTTCGTTGCGGCCGTTGCGGGTCTCAGGCGTCCCGATCTCCCCGCCAGCTCCCTAACTAACCTTCTTACTAATTAATAATTATCATCCCCGGCTCCGACTCGCCCACGAACCCCTGCCCCTGGATGCTGCCACGTGTAATTATAGGACAGCGGATCTAGTTACCGTTTGGCTGTTTGGAATATTCCGACTTGTTTTCTCACTAACTCGCGGTAGTTTAAGGAACATTAATGGGATTTTGGAAGCAGAGTAAACAATGATTAGATTGGACGACGCCTGCGGTCTAAAAAACCGGAGTCCTTTGGGTGGGCCCCACCACGTGACGGCAACTCGCCGGGGGGGGGGGGGGGCGGACCCCGTCCGGTCCCTGGACCGGATATCTGATCGGGTGCCAGAAATGGTTGAAGCGACGGACTTGCGCAAGTACGGGGCGACGTGTCGGAATCCGATTGGCGAGCAGACGCGTGGAGGCACGCGCCCGTTCATGTGCCGCCATTAAAACTCGGGCGACACGTGTCGGGCGCGGGAATGTCACGTGACTCCCCGCGTCAGAGATCATGTGCTGCCGCCGCGCTCCCCACCATGCACAGAATTCCTTTGCCTCCGACCGAATTAAATCGGTTATTTACATCGGCGGATATTAAATAGGCTGGTGGGCCGCACGATCTGGCGTGATCCCTCGTGATCTTGACCCGTGGAAGACAGGTCTTCCGTGAGGGGAGGGAGGTAGCCGTTAAGTTTGACGGAGGAGGGAAACGGTCACCGGAACGACAGCGAGAATCGAGGGAGCGGCATGATGCGTGACGTATTTCTTTGAAAGGTTTGTTTTTTGTAGAAAAAAAAGTAAAAAGAAAAAAAGAGAAGGCGGGAAAAAGGCCAGTTTCCCGCCATGGGCTCCACGTCAGCGGAGGTGTGGGGCGGTGGGTATCCACATCGGTTTCGAAGAAAGCTGCTGACGTGTCAGCATATCGGATGGCGGAAAGGAGAAAAAGGCGGAAAAAGAGTGGGTGTGGAGGCAGACGCAGAGGCTGGAGGTGGAAGGAGATTTGGAAGCGAAACGCGGAATGATGGTCCGACGTCGATACGCACCGTTTGCTTTCTGGTTTCACATCACGTGATGGTGATGATTGATCGGTTGTCAACTGGAGAGAAGGTGATCCTCCCATGGCTGGTGGGATCCAAGGTTTTCTTACCACAGCAACCTTTGCAGAATGACCAAGGAGGTGAAATGTTTTAAGATACAAATTTTCATTATTTAGATTATGATAAGTAATATGCCTCCTCTTGTTGTCGATTATGGGCTGAGGTCAGAGTGCAGCTCGAGCAATCCTAAGATCGGCTGGATACGAGCTGAACAGACTGGCCGAGATATAGAGGGTAAATTGTCTCCAAATGTGGTCTGTAAAAAATCTGCTTGCCGAAGAGTTTCTGATGAAGGACCCTCCAATGCCAAGTCGGAATAGAAAGACAACAATATGGAAGGAAGAGAATTTTAGCAGAGTATTGTCTCTATTAGTAATATTGCATGCGTACCTATGGACCCCTGAGTTGTCCTCTTACATAAGATGCCCATGTTGTCGTTAGCTGGCCTAACACGGCGTGCAATAATGACTAGGTAACGGCCACTAGCACGACCGCGGTGCGGGTGCCAGTCCATATGGGAGGCTGGCAGCGTTAGTGGGGCGCAGGCCATAGTGTTACCACTATTGCAGGGTGCCAGAGTTATCGATAATTAGGACTGCTAGCCTTCCTCGACACGTGCTACTATTCTCCTCGACTGATGATTGCTCCTCGGTCAGGACCGAAGATGCTCACCTCGGCTGATCGGCTACTCAGTTGGGGCTGAGGTTGCTCTCCTCGACTTATGTCCGAGGTCAAGAGGGCAGGTCTAGCCCGAGGTTGAGTTGTCTAAATTTTTTTCCAACCCCCCCCCCCCCCACTTTCAAGGCTGAACTACCATCCAGTTCGCGCGACGGAAGTCAAGTCGTCACTTCCATCAAGGGTGAAACTTTCATCAGGGGGATCTATCTTATCGAAGCATCGCCGCATTCGGGTTGTCTCAAGGCATCATCATAGTGGGATTTTCTTCGAGCCATCATTACTGTAGCGATTCTGACGAATCACCGCGACGTGTCTCGAACTGACACGTGACTCGATCTTCCCTAGTAGTTGAACTGATGCTTCGATCAGGGCCATCCACGTCTCTGTACAAGGGTCGTCTGCGCCCCTATATAAGGACACCCCACCTTTCGCTTCGCTTACTCTTCACTTGAGTGCTCGAGTATCCAGGCTCCTGGGTGATACCCCACGAAGTCTTTCGTTCCTCTGGCACTGACATCCTCCGTGCTTCTCTATTTTTTGTGGGTTTTTGCTCCATAGCTACTCGGCCTTTCTCCTTGTCTTCTCCCTCATTGCCTTGTCCTCTTCTTCATCTTTTTTTTTTATTGTTTCTTCTTTATTTCCCCCACCATGAGCGACGGTGAGGTTAACGCCTGGGAGAGGAGTCGGTCGTCGGACCATTCTTCCCAAACTCAACACCCTCACCTTCAGCTGAGTCCAGGGTCCAATTGGGCTCGGACTACAAGGCATTTGTCCTCACAAAAGAGGAGGTGCACCTCGTTCGAGCCCAGCATTTTGTTCCTCCTGAGTTTGTCTTCAAGCTCGCCGATCCCAATGACCAGGTTACTCGACCCCCTCCTTCTCGGCTCGGCCTGTTTGAGGAGACTTTATGGGCTAGGTTGAGACTACCTCTCTCCTCCTTTTTTGTTAAGCTGGTAAGACCCTATAGCCTTGTCCCAACCTAATTGGTTCTGAATTTCTTGAGGGGTCTGATTGGCTTCCTCACTCTTTGTTTTCTCTAGGGAATCCAGGCCTCGACTTTCCTTTTTTGGGGGTGTTTCACTATGAGGAAGCATCCTCAAGATAGCAGATGGCGGCATTTTTCTTCTTGAAAAGGTCGCCAGCTAATCGAAGGAACTCTCTCTTCCCATCCACAAATGGAAAAGAAGATTTTTTTTTGTTCATTTCGAGCAGCCATAGGGGTTCGAGATTTGTGGAGGGCACCTCAAACTGACCTAAATCAACTCCCGAGGTTGTTCGGTGATGATCAAAGGGCCTTGGATAGGCTTCTAGAAACTTGATCCAAGATTCCTACCCTGGAGAAGCTATTGTCCGAGGAGACTCTAATTAATGTCAAACTGAGCTTGGTTGACTCCTTGGGTAAACTCCAACTAAACTCTTATTCTATCTTCCCATCTTGTTGAATTCCTTTTTGACCTTGTCCCTGGTTTCGCAGTTCTCGCCTCCATGAAACCGACCTCACGATGATTCATCAAAGGAGGCAAATGAAGATGAAGTCGACTGCTAGTGCCGAGGTCGTAGGTCCCCATAAGGAAAGGCCGAAGGGGGAGTTCTCTTCGGCTGTTGCTGCCGAGGCTTTCGCTAAGGTCAGGATCCTTTAGAGGAAAAGGATGAGGGGGGAGTCCTCTTTGATTGATGCCACCGAAGTCAGGGTCCCTCGAAGGCCAAGTGGGAGTCTTCTTTGGCTGTCGTCGTCAAGGCTGCCCCTGTGGTAGTCACCAAGGCTTCAATCCCAAGGTTCGTAGCTTGGCTTAGCCCAATCTGAACTCGGCCATCCTCCAAGAGAACCTTTCCACTCCTGGCAGTGCCCCCATGGTTTACTCTCCATGCTCGTCTATCCAAGAGTCGGACTCGGCTCTGATGAACCTCATGGTGGCGATGGTGTTGATTGAAGTCATGCGGTTCCCGACCGATCTAGCGGCTATGCGCTCTGTTAGCATCACCGAGTTCTTCGACAAGGCTTTCACCACAATCATTCGAGTAGGTCACCGACTCACAAACTACTTTGTAGTCTTTCACTTCAATTACTGACTCTTTTTCTAGCATGCCCTTATGATCAACGAGACACAACAAATGGCTACGAGGTTCTCGAGATATTGCTCGACGCTCGAGAGAAAATGGAAAGCTATCGAAGAGCAGGCCGAGATGACCGAGATCAAGGCCACGTTGGCTGGGGATGAGATCAAGCTAGTAGAAGCTCGTGACTCGACCGCACAGGCCCAGGCAGAAATGAAGGAGGCCCAACTATGTGCAGCCAGAGAGGCCCTCAAAGCCACCGATTTGAGGGCAATGGAGCTTTCTACAAGGCTAGCCCAGGCAGAGTAGAGGGCCAACCGGACTGAGCGGTGGGCTACTAAGGCTAGGGAGCAAGTCCTCTGTATCAAGGCAAAGGTCATGGAGGTGACCAAGGAGTACTGCGCCTTCAAGGAGTTCAAAGAGGAAGCCTTGGAGAACGTGACCAACGCCTTCGAAAAGGGTTTCAAAGAATGCTTGGAGGATAACTTAAACCTTGGACCGGTCACTGCCAAAGCAAGAGGGTGTGATTATTGAGCTAATGCCAGGCATTAGTTTAAGCCATATATGGGCTCCATATAAGCTTTTTTTTCTTCTTCCAACCTCTCTTTCCTGCAAAGATGGTGAAAGTGCTCGAGCACATGCTTGCGTGCATGAGAGAGAGAGAGAGAGATTGTTAGAAATAGCGGCATCTGCGGCTGTCCATTGACTCTTCTAATTTGGGTTCTGGCCATGCCTCACGGCAGTGAGCCCATTTACTAAACCAACACGAATTCGGCGTTAGCATGCGTGTTACGTACCGCTTCAACTACTCCGATTACAAGCTAAAAATACCAAAAAGAAACCCAATCCTCTCTGCTGGGCCATTAAGTAACTCTATAATGGAGAGAAGATAACTTCAATGTAGAGTGTTTTATGAAAAATTTGCTTTTAACAAACATAAAATTAAAGGAGGATAAAGTTACTTGAGGTTTTCTGATCCAATGGCGAAATTAAAATATAGGTCAATTCCGTCTCTCTCTCTATATATATATATAAAGAGGGAGCAAGAGAGAGAGAGAGAGAGAGAGAGAGAGAGTGGGCTTCTTTCGACCGAATTTGGAGCCAGATTCAGTCAAGTCTTTCACCGTTTGATCCACATAAATCTCATAGCCACCAACCACCACTTAAACATCAACTTTTCCATTTGGGGTAAGAAAAATAGAAAAAAAAGAGAGAAAGCATTTATTTTGATAGGAATACCTTCCGACTACCATTTTGGATGAGGTCTTGAGTTGTGATAGAAACCCCAACACCCCCATCTTTCTCTCGCTAGAAGGAAGCCCAACCTCTCTCTCTCTCTCTCTCTCATCGGAACCCCAATCCCCCACCTCTCTGTTTCTCTTTCCCCAGAACCCCAACCCCTTCGCCTCTCTATCTCTCTCTCTCCCGAAGAAAGCTTAACCCCCCCTCTCTCTCTCTCTCGAGCCCACTCTAACCTTTCGCTCTATCGTCAAAAGGAACCCCCTCTCTCATTCCTCTTTTCGAAGGAAGCAACTTCTTCGTCTTCGCTAGAAGACATCCCTCTTCCCCCTTACCTTAGTTTGGTAGCTTTGAGATAATAATTTTGCATATATCTTTAGTTTAAGTCTATCAGACATAATGCCAATCAAACCCTATATTTTTCCTAGTTTAAGTCTATCATGTAAAGTCTATCATCTACATTTATGTACATATTTTGTTATTATGATGCAGTTGGTTGCAGAATAAGAAACCCTTCACACCAAGGAATGCAACCATAAGATCTTTGAACATTTCATTTTTCACATATTCTACACTTTTTTATCTTCATAATGTTGCTGACTAGCTTAAATTTTCTTTTATCCCTATATTGCATGTTTGCAATGGAACTTCTTATTACTTCCAAGTTTTTTACATGTTTGTTGCAAGTATTTCATGTTAGAGAGAAGTTCCATGGAGAGGAAGAGGTTCGGTAGGTTCAATGGAAAGACATTCAAACAGGGAAGAGATTGGATAAACGTGGCCTCCCATCCCATCTCAATGAATGCTTTTCTTTTCTTTTCTTTTCTTTTTTTTGTTTTTCCTCACCCCAAACAAAAAGTTGTCGTTAAGCGGTGGCTGGCAGATCCATACGGATCGGATCGGATCTGGCTCCAAATCCGATCGAAAGGAGCCCAATCTCTCTCTCTCTCTCTCTCTCT
>JAOXJJ010000668.1:0-31287 GCA_025769935.1 Phoenix roebelenii | reverse complement strand
ATATAAGACTAAGGTTATTCCACTTGGAAACCCTGGATTAGGGCTGCAAAAAATCCAGGCTACTTATGAGTAGCTTGGAATTGGCTCCACAATGGTTCATCTGAGCTTCCCTCAATTAAAAAACAAGCTAAGCTTAAACGTTTTATAAAGCTCAACTTATAAACGAGTCACACTTGAATAGGGGTTGATTCAAAATTGAAAGAAAAGCTTAGCTAGAAACTTGGCGAGCAACTCTTTTTTTTTCCCTTGGTAACCGCTTGATGACAAGCTAATTTCATTGACTTAATGAAACGGGTGGGATTTCCCTCCATTTTTCTAAAAGAAAGGAGAAGAGCTTCTTTATATGCCTAGCTCAGCTTCTTTATATCCCGGATTACACTCTTACTCTTGTGCATTGGTTTGGACCAGCTCATTTCCACAACAGTTTTATATCAAGCCACTCATTCCTATCAGGCAAAGTTGACAGCTTCCAGCCACATTCCTTGCATAGCTAAATTTCTCCAAGTTAAGATGGTTGGCGAGAAGCTTTTATCTCTCTCACCAACATCTCCTTGTCCATGAATATTGAATTAAATCCATACCTTCCCCATTCCAAAAATATAGAAGGTGAAGCACTGAAGCCATATCTCCTTTCCTTTGTCCCCTTATCTACTTACGAAACACTGCAGATTCCTTCGACAACAATTTCCAGAACCTTAGGTATTAAAATATAGTAACTTTCAAATCAGAAGGGCGCCTTATTCCCTTTGATCACATGAAGAGTCTTTGCGTCATTTACTCCAAATTTCCAAGTTTACTACAAGCATACCTTCGAACAGAAGGAGAACATCTTACCGACTATATAAATGCCTCATGCTTCATGGACCGTCCCTTAAAAACAATTATAACTGCTATGCCGCCTTCCAACATAGCTCACACACATCATATGAACACCATCAATGATTCCATGCCATCCATCCATATGAGGTTCTCCAAATAGTTCTTGCCACGTGATGTGCTTGGCTTCCTTTGGAATTTAGTTCCAGTTTTCGCATCAAAATCAAGCATAACAGGAATTGATTATAGGATTCTGCATTGCATTCCTTCTTGAATCCAATACATCGAACCGAACTAGCACAAATAATGCAGATGAGGTGCATTGCTTTTATGGTGTTACAAAGGGAGATTCAAGAAGAGCTTAACCATTCGAAGAATTATAGAAATTGGATAGAGTGTACTCTATCAGAGAACTGAAAAGAAGGATTCGAAATCAGAGCAGCTGTGCTACCCCCAATCTATAATCCCAGAGCTGTTGTGTAGTCTATAGATCAATATCCTCAAAACCATTGGAGCTTAAGAACCTATCAAACCTCCCATCGCCCTCCACGCAGAGTCTAGACCATACACATGGAGGGACAATAATGACTGAAATGAATCAGAATAATAACTGAGATAATTAGCATCTGAGGGGATTTTGAATGCACGATGCAACTGACCTCAAAAGCTTAAGCTACTTGGGAAAGCATCACCAATATATATCAGGCTTAACGATGAACAAATCTGCTCTGAAGCTGTTGCAATCTTTCCTAGTTTTAATTCGCAAAATTTCACTTAAACTGATTGATTTCTCTATCGTTATTGCTGGAGATTGATTAGGAATCTTGCAGCTCCCTCTGACAGCTCCTCTTCAGCTCCAAGAGATGCACACACTAAGATCAGTTCTAACTGTGGATCCATCATAACATAATATATATACTTCAATCAAGCAGCAAGTGGTAAGATCTATTAGGCAGCAACGACCACAAGGTCTCAACAAATATACCTGTAAAGGGAATGATAGCTCCTTCCAGACTGATAATTTAATGCTGCCTATCTGCCATGAAAATTCACAATGATGACTACTCTGTTTCCTTGCTCCTGGGTTGTTTGCCGCAGCATCTGCAAATTTCTTCTTTGTCGTGAGATATACCTCTGATCCTCAAGAAAATACCATGAGAGAAGAAAGAAAAGACAATTTTATTTTAGTAGTAAATAAACATCGAAACAAATCTTCCAACATCAACTAGATTAAATTAAGGATTCCTTTTTCTTTCTTTCTTTCTTTCTTTCTTTCTTTCTTTCTTTCTTCTTCTTTTTTTTTTTTTTTTTTTGCTATGACGGGCAATTCACACTCTTCTAGTATAAATACATTCAAGATAATCAAAAAATAAAATATCTTACAGTGCCCTTGAAGCAAGGGTCCACAGCACCTCACCAAAGAGCTCAGCCACATATCAGGCTGCCAACAAAGGATTCCATTACTGTGATCAAATTTAGATGGCTGAGAGAACCAGCTATTAGACTAGTCTTCCATGGGCCCATAAGCTACGATTTGGCGGACCTTAACCAACAAAATTAAAAATAAGATGACCAAAGAAAGCTCTGGAGCTCTGACCAGTTATGAATTCAAGCAAAGACCATGAAACATTTGGCTAACTGACATAAATGCATCAAGCAGCAATTCTCATGCCTAGACACCTTTCATTATATGAAAAATGCCTAAACACCTTTCTTCTGCTATTCTGAAAAGCCAAAAAAAGAAAGAAAAAAGCAGCAGGCCAGAGCATCTGGCATTGCAAGGACATGAGATACCAGAGCCCACCAAATCTAACAGCCTTAAATCTCAGACCTTTTGGAGTGCACCGACCAAGTCATCTATGCCTCTTGAACTACAGCTGTAGGCCACTGCACAGTATTTGGGTTACAGTTCTTCAGCTAAGACATCAGTCACTTAACCTAGTTCTGAATGCCAACCAAAAACTTAAATGCTACCTTGCAATTGGGTAGATATTATAGTGTGTAATAGTCGAGCTGCCTCCAATCTTGGGCTCTACAAGCTCCTGAGAAGATGACAGGAAGATCAAGGAGACGACAGTTGTCGCAAGCGTAATAGTAGAATCATATGCCTGCAGTATCTCTTTGGTTCAAAAAATGAAGAATAAGAAATCACACTTGATAGACAAGAAATACAGGAGAGATACAGAACCTCAAACATCTCTGTTAGGACACAGAAGTGATCATTGCTCTCCCCCACATAACAGTAATAAAAGGATATATATGGCACCATTGTATGATCACAGCTAGTGCTAGAGTACCTGCCAAGCATCACTAATGCATTAAAGCTGAAAAATCCGGATGCTCGCAACTGCTTCAGATATATGCCAGTGCAATCGATGTGAAATTTTTTTTAACAATGGAGAATGATTTTTTTTCGCAGAATTTTAGAAAAAATGTTGCATGCCAGGTTCCCAAATGGTTTGCAGACAGAAAATTGATTGGGCCTGTCTACCAGCATAACATTACATAGAAACTGCTCAGATTCGTCCGATATGTTTAGATTCAGCTTTATTAAATACCTTCAAAATATATCCATCTACAGCCACATAATCTTACGCTAGCTTCTGCTCTGTTTGATTAACAAAAACCTCCACCATGTCCAATTTTAAGCCCCCTCGCTGTCCTTCCTCTCACAGGGACTCAATACAATGTTGATAATGTCAACCACTATTCAAGCTCTTCAGTATTCATCAATGTGTTCCTAGTATAATTTTGCCATTTTCAATTTTATCAATTCTCCAAATTCATCTAAGTCGATAATAAATCATCCAAGCAAAACTTTTGAGGGAACTTGTTCTGCTGCATGGTCAGCTGAACTCGCCCAACACCTACAACTAGGTCTTCCAGCATAGGTAGACTGGATCTAACCCAGACATGACTAGATTGACTCAAGGTTCAAATCCTGTTCCAGAACCAAATGCAACTGCCATTATACGTAAATAAAGCCCTGAAATGTAGTTAGCAAATGGTTGAAACAACAAGGGCCTGAAAACTAGAGCTAAACTATAATTATGTTACATATGGGACAAGCCAGACCAGAAACTGATTTATTTGCATCCCTTTCTATGAGTTTTTACTATGAATAATAATATCTAGATACTTATCATTAGATAATCCAAATATAAACTCAATGTATAAGACTTACAACATCATTCTATTCTGGCACCCTTCTACAAGTTTGTGTCCTATAGAAATAAGCAATACTGTTTCGTTTTGCTGAGAGAACAGTCAATTCTTGTGACTGGTATACTATCTTAATCTCCATGTTAGCACAACCTATCCTTCATGTACCATATGGATCTTTGCTTTTCCCCAAAGTGCTATCCTTGCTAAACTTCCCACACCCTCCTGCAGCCTCAACAGAAAAGGGTGGCCATCTCATGCCATCGTATATCCTTTTGCTTGCTAAACAAAAATAATCGCTGGCCCCATGCTCCCATATCTTTTAAGGAAAACAGATGATTGACTCACCAGATCAGGCACTAACTAAACAAGAAATTACTCACCAACAAATGATAATATTACCAACACCACTCAAATCTGCAGCAGTAATAAATCAGTTTAGTCCCTGCTATTAAGGATCTTCAACCACTAAGTTATTTCCTTGGCGTTGAAACTTACGGAACACCACATGGTCAAATATGATTTGAATCTCAGTAACAACCCTAACTATGTGGTACAAAGCAATGGTGTTGCTGGCCACAGACCATCCAATAGTGTAAGGATCCTTATACTAGGGCCACTAATATAGATGGTGCAAAAGGGTGACACATTGGGTTGTCAAGAAAACAAGTTATTCATAAGCCAACCTCTGTTTGACTTGTTCTATTAGAAAACAAGCCAAGCTCGAACTATGAGTATATATATAATTTTCATAAGTGTACATTATATTAGTTATCATTTTCATATTAATTTTTATAACCATATAACTAAGATATAATTAAAATGATTGGTTCAAAATAATGAAAACTTTTGAGAGAAATGCTAATGTTGATGCAAAGACTGAGAAGACTAATGAACTCACCTAAATAATAACTCGAAACAGGTCAAAAAATTCTAGTTGAGATGCCGAAGGTATCAGGGTTCGCATAACATCTATAAATTCGCAACAAGCAAGTTTCAAAGAACTACTCAAGAACAGAAATGCTAATGTTGATGCAAAGATTGAGAAGACTAAAGAACTCACCTACATAATAACTCAAACAGGTTAAAAAAATCCTCATGTCTATACGTTAACGAAGAATTAGAAACCAAACTTGTTATAGGAAGCAGAAAACTGAGAGAGATTAAAGATATCTTCAGAACCCCTAAGTTATTTCCGTGGCATTATGCTAATAAAGAATTAGAAACCATAGTTGTAATAGCAAAATGTTCATGTTAGATAAGCATTAAGAAAAAATGTTCACAAGCTTAGTCCTTGCCATTAAGGATCTTGAACCACTAAGTTATTTCCTTGGCATTGAAGCTCGCCAAACACCACATGGTCTTTATCTTTCCCAATACAAATATGTGATTAACTTGATATAGAAAGCACAAATGGTCCATGCAAATTTGCCATTAAGGATCTTAAACCACTAAGTTATTTCCTTGGCATTGAAGCTTGCTGAACACCACATGGTCTTTATCTCTCCCAATACAAATATGTGACTAACTTGATATAGAAAGCACAAATGGCCGATGCAAATTTTTCCTTACTCCTATTTCTTATGGCACCCCTCTTTCTCTCTCTCACTCTAAATATGTTGGCACAACTTATGAATGCTACTCAATTTTGCCAAATAGTCAATGCACTTCAATACCTTAGATTAACCAGGCCCATGGTTTCACAAACCACCAAAATGGGAATGGATGACCAATATCATGCCATTCCAATACGAGAACTTGGACTAGCATGGGTGCCAGGATGACAAAACCCTAGGTACCAGTACGTGGCTGTACCAATCTTTATAGGTGTGCATCGGTGGGACAATACCAGTACCTTACCATACCATTCCAATGGAAAAACAGTACGGGGATTGATACCGGTATTTAAAACCATGACCCAGGCTGATTTGGCCTCCATAATTAACAAGGTTTGTCGATCCATACACCCATAGATGAACACTACACAGCAGTAAAAGAATACTTTGATATATGACTGCTGCTGCTCATGACAGCCTTATTCTTCAACCCTCTTCTTCAACTACCATTCATGCATTTACTAATACAGATCGGGCTGGAGCTCCAGTTTAGCAAATCATTGTCACTCCACTAGTGGCTTCTACATTTTCCACAGTCCTAATCTTCTATCGTGGAGCTCCAAATAGCAAGCTCCAGTTTCCCGCTCCTCTACTAAGGCTGAATCTAAAGGCCTAGCAAACACTGTTGCAGAACTAATTTAGCTAGAGTTTCTTCTTCGTGACTTGGGTCTTCATCTTCATCATCCTTTAATTTTGTAGTGTGATAATATCAAAGCAACTTATCTAGCTGCTAATCCTGTCTTCCATGGAAAATCTAAGCATGTTGAATTTGATTTCTTTTTGCTCAAGATAAGAGTTGCTACCAAGCAATTGGGTGTTCGCTGTATTTCTAGTTTTCTACAGTTGACCAGATTGCTGATATCATGACAAAAGGTCTTCACCATACTCATTTTCGCAACTTTAGAGACAAGCTCATAGTTCATGACACCTAGTTGAGCTTTATGGGTTAGTGTGTGTGGGGGTGGCGACGGAGGTGTACATAAGATGAGATAAGTTGTTGTAACCTTTATAACTGGTTTTTGTTATGCAATTATAACTACACTTTGTTAAATTGCTGGGTAGTTGTAATAATAAGATAATAATCTCATCCACTGTGACCACTCCTTTTACATACCTAACCAGCCAAAGATTTCATAGATGTAACTGAGACTAATTTCTCTCACTATTTATTTTGTTATTTCACAAGTTGGGCAAACAATCAGATCTCTATCCTCTTTCTTTTTTCATAAAAAATGAAAGAGTACGCTGAAAGCGTACAAAAGCCAAGATAGCGAAGAGGAGGAGAATAGGGAAGGAAATAAAAGAAGAAAAACAAAAACCTACAAAAGCATCCGAAACAAAGCAGGGATAAGTAAAAAAGAAAGCAACAAAATGATGTCTAATCTCCATGATGTCAAACAAGTAGCAGATGGCTTTGGGAAGCCTCAGAATAAAGACACTGAAGAGCCCCAATAAGGATTATCATAGCAGAAAGTAAAGTAAGGAGGTCGATGTTTACTTCTCTCAAAATGAACCAGTTGCCAGCTTGTTTCTTCATTGTCACTTTACTAGGATAATCTAGGTTTGGTTCAAGCATGTTTCTATTCACTCTTGGTGGTCGACTGAGAGTTGAAAAATCAAAGAAAGGACCAGTTAGTTGCAAATACGTTGGGCACAGGCATGCATTATTATTTGGGTGCTTTGAAAGGAAAGAAATGTGAGAATTTTCTTGAAGTCAAACCCGCTGAATGTGGGGATTCCTAATCAATCTGTTGCTGTCTAATAGAGTCAACCTATTGTCTTCAACAGGTGAACGTGGAAATAAGAAGAGGATTCAAGTGCTTTCTGTGATTGTTGGTCAACATGTTGAGACAGGGAAGCAGAGAAAAAAGGATGGCCTAGTGCACGAGGCTCTGCCATTGCTGGGTCTGGGGAGGGTTGAGATATACACAGCCTTACCCCTACATGTCGAGAGGTTCCTTTCATATTCCGAACCCATGACCTCTAGGCTACAATGAAGCAACCTTACCATTACACCGAGGCACACTCATAGGTGAATGGAGGGATAAGAAGAGGATTCAATTCCTTACTATGATTCCTAGTCAATAACCTTTTACTCTTTTTGTTTTGTTTTTTTGTTTCTTGTTACAAGAATTTGACATTTTGCATTGCCTACTCTACTAGTATTGTACTTCTAATTTTTCCCCTTAGCTTTAACGGGGAACTCTTATTGTGTCTTGCTTAGACTTTGTAAATGAAAACAGGGTGGATTATACACCTTTCTCTCTCCCACAGACACTTAAAAAAAAAAGAAGATGGGAATCATTTTCCAAGTAGGTCTTGTGGTGATTATTATTCACAATTGGAGCACTGCAAGATTGTTGCACTACTGATGTGCAAATAATAAGCAGATCTATCTGTATCCTGTAAAAAAAAACATTGACCAAAAATCAGGATATATTTATACTTTTCCCCCTTTTTTTTCTTTCTTTCTTTTTTTTTGTATAAGAAGGCCCAGGCTACCAGGTACATCCACAGGGTGCTATGGTAGATAGAACTAAAGCCCATCCTAATTGAAGTCCGCTAATTTGTGCTTAGAGAGCCAGTCTGTGAGCCAGTTGGCTACCTAGTAGCATGGTTCATTACAATTGAAGTCGAACATTGAAGAAAGGAAATTGCATCCCCAAGGTAGTGGAATTACAAGGCTCTGCTCTGCACAGCCATGCAAAGGATGTAACAGAGCCCCACACACACCGAGACATGAGTGGCTATGGCACCAAGGTCGCAGCAATGGAGATGCATCACCAAGTTACACAGCTCAACAGCTGCAATGGAGTTAGAGGAGCCATGCGACCAACCTAATGCCAAAATCTTGCCACATGGTTACAAATGAGTCACCTATATTCCAACCGACCATCAGATCAAGTGCTCCATCAAAGTCCGAGTTTGAGGAAAGGAAGTGATGGGGGAATCTTAACAAAGGAATTTGGGGTGAAACTAGAAGGTTGCAAGCCTAAAGTTTCGCAGGAAAACAACTATCCAATAAGGGTAAGTTTGGATACCCCAAAATATTCTAGTGTTGGAGAATGCTAAAGTATTTTGAAGCAGAACTATAACAATTTACAAGAAGCTGTCTAAATAGGTTTTTGAGTGACAAAGTATTGGAGTAAAACCCAATACAAGATTTTTCTAAAATTCTGGTTGAAACTCAGAAAAAAATCCAGAACTTATCACCCAAAGACACCAACTCCAGGCCCTGACCCTGCCTCCCCCAAGCCCTAATTCAGGACTCCCCAACATATTCAACCCTTCAATCTAGACATTTGTGCAAGGGTGACGAGCACTTGAAAATTAAAGCTCGCTGACCGGTAGCTTCCATAATTCATGAAATTCACCATAACTTCCATAATTCATAATATTTACTGCTCAATCAGATACAACAGTTTTAAAATTCCATATTATTTGAACAGCCATAATCTAATGCAATGCATGTACAAAATAGAACTCCATTAGGATGTCTTCTGTTGACTGGGCATTCAATGGATTCAAGTGTCTCATGTGATCACATATAAGAAGAAAACTTCCTAAGATATCATTTCGAGTCTCAATAAAGAAAACTGGGATCCAACCAATCACTAAAGAAGTCTAAACAAATAAAAAGAAAAAAATGCCCAGGTCACAACCATCTCTGTCTATTTCTACACTTTTTTTATTTGGCTTGAAAAAGCTAGATGGTTTTTCTACTCCATCATCTCAAAATTTTAAATGGGCATGCCCTTCTCTTGCCCTTCAATTATGATGAAATTCACAAAAACAAAGAAACCACATTAATAAAAAGTGGATGTCTACTTACCAAGATATATAAATAATGAAAAAACAATCACATGGAAGATCACAAGCATCCATGCCTTATCCTATAGGCAGTGTTGCATAAACATGGGCAGAAGAATCAGATTCTGACGTGTCCAAATGTCTGATTCAATAGAGAAAAGATGGAAATTTGGGAATACATAGACAAGTTACATAAAAATTATATTTAAAATATGGTATAAGATATATACTAAAAGATACTATTGGTTAAATTTTTCAAATATGCATGTTTGTAGTCCAAACTTCCTTAGCTTATTTTTTTTTGAAAAATAATATTTTGCAAAATTAACCTAACACTTACTAATGTAGGCCAAAAAATGGCTATCACGAGATACATGCTTAGGGCAAAAGTTCAGCAAAAAATTATTGTGAACGCCCCCAGGAAACCTAAATGATGGTTAGCAAGACCGAGTGCCCCTAGGAAACCTAAATGATGGTTAGCAAGACCATGAGGTAGCACTTGACTCAAGTGCCCCTAGAGCTTAAATGTTTTCAATATCAGATTGCATCCTAGGTACCAGCAACTTTAAAAATTCACTGAAAATAGCATTAACATAATTTTGGTATGAAACCCCTTCCAACACCTCCATAGTTGATTAAGCTTTCCAAGGCAACTTGAATTGCATCAGTCAAAGATTGGACAAGGAAGAAATGGACAAAAAATCTAAGTTTTGTTAGTTCCACCAAGCCTTTCTGAACTAATGGCAGCAACTTAATCATTAGATCAAAATACAATAGTAGCAACCCTACCCAAATAATTTTGGACACTATAACC
The DNA here is from genome assembly GCA_025769935.1 of Phoenix roebelenii. Taxonomy (NCBI): domain Eukaryota; kingdom Viridiplantae; phylum Streptophyta; class Magnoliopsida; order Arecales; family Arecaceae; genus Phoenix; species Phoenix roebelenii. Next base: position 21,069 of record JAOXJJ010000668.1, on the reverse strand, counting down.
CTGTTGTCAATTGCTTCCTTGATTAGAATTCAAAATCGTAATCTAACATAAGTTATGCTACCATTAGTTTTCTAGTGCACAGGTTACAATCAAGTAAGATTTGTGTCCAAGATGCCCTTAACATACAAAAATTAGTTTCTAGATGTTTTATCTTGATATATTTCGAATCCTAGTCCAAATCTAAGGGCAACCACAAGTCTAAACAATGTACAGACCTATAAAACCAGCGACTAAACCAACCAAACCGGACAATTAGGCCCATACCGAACCGACACCAAATCAGGGCAATTTTGATGGGTCGATTTGGTTTGTAAACCACCCCCTCCCAGTTCAGCCGATTCAGCCATTCAAGAGAGTTTCTGCTCTCTTTTCTTGCTTGTCGCTTGCTCTTCTCCCCACTTCAACATCGACCGACGCCGGCCAATGTTGAGGTAAGCCCATCCCTCTCTGTCTCGCCCCCTCCCTCCCACCCTCCTCTCCCTTCCTCCCTCTCCTCCCTCTTCCCAATCTCCATGTAACCTCTCCCTCTCCCTCTCCTTCTCCCTCCCTCCCNNNNTCCCTGCTCTCCCTCTTCCTCCCTCTCCTACTCTCTCTCCATCCCCTTAGTTCGGTACACCCCTAGCTCAGTATGGTATGTACCAATACCATACCGAACTAATCGCCAGCCAATACGAGCCCTACTCTCGGTCTAACAAACCCCGCTTAGAACACTATAATACTCTTTGTAGTCCACTTTTTTATATCATAGTAAATAAAATTAAAATTTTTCAGTGTTCTTTATGAGTATTCTTGGTGGTATGGCTCCGCCTTCGCTATGATGTGACTTCATAGCAACCTTGGTGCCACTCCAAGACCTTCTTGCACGACTTTTAAAAACCCTACACGAAATCGGTGCAATGTTGATGGAGATGTGTGAAGCCTGAGTGATGACCAATGTGACTCTAGTCAGATCAAAAAGGTTGGGTTGGTGAGATTCTAACTATCCTAATTCAAATTAGATTCTATTTATCTTCTTTACTTTCCTTGCTTCTATAATTATTATAAAAATTCAAAGAAAAATAATTTATCATATTTGCTTTAATATAAAACTCAATCCCTTCTAGAGTAGAAGAGGCCTTGATTGAGTCCTGCTAGGATTATCCCAGCAATTTGCACCCCGACTTGTCTCTTACAGTGATTCATAATTCATTGCTTATGCAATTCCAAATTAGGTTAATCACTACTGAGTCTATGGTGGACCCTGACATCACAGAGATGGATCCTTGATCCACATGGTCCCCAGCCTGTCACCAACACTCTTGAACAATCTCTAATAAGAACCAAACTTATTGTTGGAAGAAGTCCAACTATCTATCCATTTCTAAAAGTTGCAATTAAAGAAAAAAACTGAATATTATCTATGTATCTAAAGTTATCCAATCCAGATACATATCCAGCATAAATTCCTAAAGATAGATATGAGTTTCCACACAACATGGTCACAGGCATGTGCTGTTTCAGATTGCACACTCGTGCCTCTTACATAGCATTACAGATCTATCACAGCCATCTATCTCCCTTTAATATGCATTGCACATACTGTAATCTAGTATGAGTTTAATAACAAAGTGTTTTATCATCACTCATTTTAGAAATATTATTTCATATGGTGTGCAAATATATGTTACACACCATTCCTTAGTCAAGAAACAATCCATAGTTCAGCTTTGTTTAAGTGGCCAAGTGATTAACCATGAACTCGATCATAATGAAGACTCACAAGGATGATTCTAGGCATTGCACTCATATATAGCTACCATGAAGGCATGGATAGTGTCAAAGTACACTCACTAACATGTCAGTGAACTTGGATTGTATGAATAGCATGTGGATGTCCTTTGTAACACATGGTCATGAATAGATTTTTTAATAATGAGATCGTCTTTCACCATAGGATCTGACTTTCTGACTTGTATTTTTGGTTACATTGAGCCATTTTAGGTACTAACCATAATACACCACATAGTACAACCTATGTAGTGTATTTAGTGAAGCCCAATGATCTACCCATGACCAAATATCTACATGAGTAAAGCCCAAATATCAAAGTCAATCATCGAAAGCATCAAAATATGAATGAAATTGAAAAATCATTAAAGTCCAATATGTAATTGAGACCCAATATTGCATCAAATTGGCTAGCATTAGCAATGTTATTGATTGTCCTAGTACAAGTTGATCACATCTTGCTGAATCAAGGTAATGAGAATCTGGCGTCGGGAATGTATCATGTAGTGGGCAATGAAAGAGCACCAGAGAGCTTACGGAGAATTCATCACTACCTAAGAATGATGAATTACAAGTTACAACTTAAAATAATACTCGCACACGACAAGAATCAAGTATTTGGGCAGCTTATTTGCCTTAGTAAATGAAAATGATCAGGATCAAGAGTACAGCATGGTGTAATAAGTCATAAATAAGTATAGTTTGACTAATCACAATAAGCCCTACTTTGGCACAAAACCAACATAGCATGCAACCAATATTTATGAGATTCACCGCTGCTTCATTGATAAGGGCTTCCAAAGGTGCAAAATAGAAGCCCAATCCCCATGGTATATTAAGCAAAATATCAAAATCTAGCAGCACAACATCCAGTGAAACAGAGGAAAAGAAGAGATTGAGCAATTTTCAAAAGAAAGAATCTCAAGAAATTATTTATTATTTCAAGCATCAATGATGTCAACTTTTTGTCACTAGCTACCCTTCCAAAACATTATCTTAGTGTCAAGAATTAGATTTGGGTAAAGCAACTCCTTCCTTCCATGTTTTCTAGCAATAAGTGGGAAGCCAACCTCAAACAAGAGAAGAAAGTTAATGAAGCAACCAAAACATATTTCAAGAAAAATCTAAGATTCAATGCATTCTTTGAAGTGAGACAGCTGAAAACCTGACCGATATAAGATGGGAATAGGATAAACCCAGAAATTGTTAGAGTATAAGATCACCCACTAGGAATGTTTGTTTCACTTGTGAGTATATATAGCCCTCCCAAGCATAGGAACAACTTCTAAATCATAGTTCCACCAAAAGCCAATATTTTTACACTTGTAATTGACAATAGCGGACCACAGACCGTCCAAGAACCCATGAGAAGATGGTTAGCAAACCTGCCCAAAAGCTTACCTCCAGTGAAGCAGATGACGAATGGTAAGAATCTCTAAAGCTTTTATAAACGTGACAGCATGCTTGTTAAGGAGAGAGCGACTTGCAGAGGTTTCCTCACTGCACGGAAAGCTACAAAATGCAGCATTCCAGTTCAAGAAGATAGCATGCATATAGAGACAGCAAAGAAGATTGATTGGAGTAAGGCTGCTCATCAGCCTGGTTAAGAAAACCCGACTTCTAACAGAAGAGCTGGCCTTTCTCCCATTTGTAAGAACACTGAAGTACTCATTAGAAAGGTAACCCCAATTTGGAAACCCCAAGTGCAAACTCCTTCCAGAATCTAAATTCATGGCATTCTTCCAAGATATGCTAAAAATGGATGAAGACAAGGTGAGGATCTAACATAAGATTTTTATGGATTGGTTTTCTGTACAGATAATAAGTAGAAGTGGATGGCCTGAAGCAAAGCACGCTGAACCGGTACCGGTCGGCGTACCGGTGCCGACCCAGACCGGTTCGGTACCGGTTCAGGCCGTACCGAATGGTCCCGAACCGGTTCTGCTGGTTCAGCCGGGTTTCGGCTACAACGCCCTTTTTTTGGGGGAGGAAAAGTTCTCTCTCTTTTGGATCTTTTTCTATGAAATTAAGTCAAATTTGATTTTCTTGTTGTTTACTTGATTTTTTTCATGTTTTTCGATGTTTTTATATTTAGGTTTAAGGTTTAAGCTAGATGGTGCATCTTATTACTTCCAAATGATACAAATCATAAAATGAAGAATATAAAATATTTTCAAATTAAGATACAATCAATTACATATATTTAAAGAGCACTCGAATATCTAATATTGGGACGAGAGGCGATGGCGCTCGTAGATATTCGGATCATATGTATAGTCAGGATGAGACACATCAAGCCAATCAGAAGGAACGCGTGCCGGGTTATAAGAACTGTCGGATCTCTCGCTCATTCTTTAAGTCTAAGATGTGTCTTCAGACTATGTAGAGGCCCATCCGAATATGGCAGCAGCAAAATCCAACCCGTGTGATGCTCCAGGTTGCGTAGGGTAATAGCCACCGAAAGATGCCTCCGACGCACTATGTCCATATCTATATCTGTATGGGTCATAAGTTGTCTGAAGCTGCGGATAATAGGATCCAATATACGACTCGAAACTTGTAGCTGCATCCTATCCTCCTGAATGACCTCGAGGAGCCCGTCTTCTATCTGCAATGGTATCCTCGCGAGCTCTATTAGATGGTCGATAGTTAATGCATTCGCAAAACTGCTCTCCCAAGTGCAGGAGAATCACGCAAGTAGTAAAACTCGAGAGTCCGAGGTCAATTCCTCAGAGAGCGGTCTATGAATTATCAGTGTAATTTCAAATGTGATTTCAAATGATTTTTAGAAGTTTAGAGAAACTAATTAATAGATTAAGTTAGATAATATGGAGATGGCTAGGGATTCGGAATCCCCCTTGACAATATTACTTTCAACAAATAAACTTGATGATTCTCGATTAAGGATCAAATAAATAAAATAGTTCTAATCATGAAATATATCGATTGAATACATGAACTCAACTTCTAAGCATTCATCGTGTCGGTTATGTCTACGACAAATCAAATATCGGAGCAATTCGTGCATCAATAAATATAAACTATAACAAATCTATCTAATAAATAAATATGAGAGAATCAGAACATATGAAAAGATGTAAATCAATTAAAACCAAAGTTCAGAGTTTACTTCATGAGAGCAATAAGTCAAGGGTTCTTCCATCACCCTTGACCAAGGGAGTTAGCCGGCCATTAACATGAAAATCTCCCCTCTTCTCTTCTTTCTTTTGAAAACAGAGTCTCCATTTTTGAATGGGAACCAAAACAACGTGAGAGAGAGAGCCCCTAGATCCCCTGGCTTGCTGACTCCCTCCCCCCTTTATACAATGAAACATCTCCCCATTTTAAAATAAAACTTCCTCACAAATCAAAACGGAGGCTGAAATTTTTGCTGGGAGTGGGCGGTCGTTCGAAATGCACCTCCCGGCTGGCCGCGAGATACCCAGACGCCGAGGGAAGAGGCAGACGGCTGGGAATGGAAAAGGTAGCTGATAGCGAATCCGGAAGACGTGTGAATAAGAGCCGAGATGCTCGCGAACGAAAGATTTCACGCGGACGGCTGGAATCTGGATGAGATGCGGGACCCGCAGGAGGAGCGGACGTTGATCACGGGACCTGGGATGCATCGTGAGATGTTGGGAGTCGCGTGAGATGGGCGGAAGAAGAGGATTGCACGCAGACGGCCGAAATCCGGAAAATGAATCACAAACGCAGGCGCTTGGGATCAATCCGGAATGTTGAAGACAGAATTGCTGGGATTCGGAAGCTAGAAACGCTGCTTCTGATTTCTTTCTTTGGCCACGGAAAGCTGGGAACGTTGGGATGTGGACGCTTGGCATGAATCGCGATCTTCAAATGAATGCACAGAGATGCTCGGGAGCTGATCGCGAATGCTGGAATCACGGACTCGGGAGCTGATCTTCCCAATACACATTTTAGCTTTAATTTACGATCTGTACCCAACAAAAATATAATATTAATTCAGCACTTTTATCATTATTTGTTAACAATAATACTAATTTAAGTGATGTATAGATTGCACTTTTATGCTCTAATCAATAGTCTTCAACAATATTTTTAATTATTGTAAATTCCAAAAAAAGAAGATTTCTGCCTCCAAAATGACTTTTGAATTATGTAGAACGTACTACTATTTTTTCATTTTTTTATTTTTTTATAAAAAATATTTTTTAATCCTTTTTAATTAATATAAATTATCTATATTTCGAAAAAATATTTATGTCACTATGCACATCGTCCATAGATCTACAACATATAAAAAAAATCAAGCCCAAATCAAAAAAATGAGCATGATCTCCTTTTTTTTCAATTTTTGAGCTATTTTTTCTGAGCACCTTAAAAAAATATTAAAATATATATATATAAAAAAAAGAAACCACACTTTTAATTAGCCTTTGCTATTTTTTTGGAAGAAGAACAACGCTCTCACCTCAAATTTTTTCACGTGGCCGTGCCGGGCCCATACCGAGAGGAACCATGGGAGAGAAGAAAAGAAAGAGTGAGAGGGGGAGGAAGAAAGAGAGGGCGGGACGCCTGCGGAGTGCTGACGAACATCGAAGGAGGTGGCGGAGGCTGGCCTTGGCCGCGGCCGCTACCCCTGTTTCAAACAAATTTTTTTAAGGCAGACTTTACTTAAAAATCGTGATTTTTTAAGGCCACGACTGGACTCTGTTTCGTTCGAAACAGGGGCAACAGCCATGGCCTCGCTACCCGCGATTGAGGCGAGCCTCCGACGGCCTCCACCAGCACTTCGTCGGCGTCCCACCCTCTCTCTCCCTCCCTTCCCTACTAGCTCTCTCTTTTCTTCTCTTTCTTCGGCAATGCGTTCCGTTTCCGTTGCTAGAACCGTACTAGTGAGCCACCGGTACAGCTCGGGACGGCCGGAGCCGCTCGGTTTAGGACGGTTTCCCCGACCCTGCATGTACCTAGGGAGTTAAGAGGTGGATGGGATCAACTTGGTGATGGCAATGTGCTCGTGCTTATGGAAAGAAAGTAATGAGGTGTAGCAAAAAAAAAGGTAATGATCAAATTTTCCTTACCAAGAAATACACTCTTTCAATAAATTTGCATCATTTATTGCATACTGTATCTAAGTGGAGAGTCCTCTGTAGCAGAAGAAATACCAGAAGTGAGGAGATTCGGGTGAGACTTGTTTTTGTGAGTGTAACTTACCATCTTCCTTTCAGTGATACGATGGTCCGTTGTGTTCTTTTATTATTCTAAATTTCTAATAGATATGGTGGGCTCCGCCCTCCGTTCCCCCTATTAAAAGAGAGAGAGAGAGAGAGAGAGAGAGGTAAATGAATGTCAGAATTCAGAAATTGACAAAAGTAGGAAAGATGCAAAGTGCTCAATCTTGTATCCGCTATGTTGGTGAAAGAAAGACCAGAGTGGTCTAAATCCACGAAGCTGTTTGAAGCCATGAAAATGTGGAAGGTTTATACATCTAGTACTGTGGAGTTCCCCCTATTTCTCCACAACTTCAGTTATGATGTCGAAGTCACCAACGATCACATCCAAGAATCAAAAATAGGTTCATTTTGTTCCAAGTATAGCTTTGAGTGGTACTACTAGTCAGTGCATAGACACTGCAAAGAATCCTTTAAGGGTGGGATTGCTAGACAGTAGACACAACACCATAGCATGATTGCTAGCAAGAAAAAAATTAAGGAAACCACAACTTGGATTCTAGAGAGAAAGTATACCATCAGAGTGGCCAGTAAGCAAAGGTTGACGACTATGAGCCTCTGATTTTTCAGATAACTAGAAGAACTACATAACCTGGTGAGCGAGTTTCCATGAGAATGATAGCATCAGATGTATAAGGCCTTATATGGCACCAGGGAGAGAAATTGGTTTCTCACCTCGCTTAAAGATGACCTTTATCAAAGAGGCTAAAAGAACAATGCCCTTCAGATGGGGTAAGTACAGAAAGAATAGGAAAGATCTCTAAACAACAACATGAAAGGCAAGGGTGGTATTGTTGTGCCTCCTTGGCGGGTCACCATGTGAGATTAGAATAAACCTCATGCCCTCCTTGAAGAAATTTGCAGAAATTTGCAGGAAGCTCTTCACCCTCAAAATCCAAGGGATCTCCTTCAAAATGTCCATATGAGGCACCAAAAGGCAGCAAACCATCACCATGTGAGATTAGAATAAACCTCATGCCCTTCTTGAAGAAATTTGCAGGAAGCTCTTCACCCTCAAAATCCAAGGGATCTCATTCAAAATGTCCATATGAGGCACCAAAAGGCAGCAAACCAGCAATTAGGCCTACCACCAACCAAGCCTCCTGACGACGACTATCGATTGGTCCACCTCTGATTTGAATTGAAATAGATAACATCCCACCACCATGGGTCAATAATCCAGACCACATCCCATTTTCTATGAAGGGTCAACTGAAGCAAGTCAACGGCGAGGCATCTTCCCAAAAAACAGTCAATGAGGGAAATAGCACCAAGGCTCCTTTAACTTTTTGTAGAGCTACTTCTAGGAAGATGGGTGACGACTTGGTCAAACCAGGATTGTCTCTACATACATCCAGATGCAACTGCAAACCAAGTTGGCAGAGCATCCAACAGTTTGCAAAGGTCTGGTGGCACAACAGAGTCACTGCTACCTTTTGGGAGATGGGATCCTTCAGTTTTATCGTTAAAGGATTTATTGGTGCTTGCAGATATTCATGGTCATTTAGTCATTATCTACATAAATATTTTTCTTTTGCATCTTTAATTATTGTACTAGAACCATTTTATTTCTTGTTCTCTAGTTCTCCTGAACAAAATGCAAGAATTTTAATGCTTTCTGTTCTTTATATGGTGTATTTCAGTCCATAGGATTATTTCTATATGACTTTTATTGTTGATTATTTCTCTAGCTAACGAAGTGTTCCAAGGTACATGCCCTTGAGATTCGAGTTATGGTCAGCTATGCGGATATAGGCCAGCACAAGTTTTGGACAAGCTTTGGCAGATTTATCAACTTCTCAGGTCATATTTGGTAAACAGATTAGACCATCAAATTGAGTTCAGATTGACCCCAACCCAATTTGAACTCAACCTGTTTATAGTCCTCATCCTAACTCAATTTCTATGTGGTCAACAGTTTGAGTACCAGATTCCATGCCGGTATGAAGCTAGTGTAGTGTTAGTACGCCCACCATAGAGATCAGTTCGACATACCAAGACCTTAAAAGTTCATTCTCTAAAAAACCGAAGCACTTAAACAATGAAAAATTAAGACCCAAAAACTAAATAAGATTTTTAAACCATGGTAAGAGATTGAAATACAAACATTTTACCTAATCCAGTAGTTCTCAAATCCTTGGGTTGTGGAGAGCTGTTAATGGGGTCAATTTAAATTTTGAGGTTCCCAAAGGAAAAAGAAAGATACATGTGTCAAGATATGTATTGAGGCTATGGATAAGAGAAGAGAAACAGGCTTTCTGGTTCAATATGGTGATTACATTGCCATTGAGGAGTTACTACCGATAATGATTCCCACATAAGAGTACAAATTTGATCTCAAATTAATGAAAATGTCAAATTCAAGAGAAAGAAAATAGGAAGGATTTCCAATCCTGTAACAAGCTTCTCCATTAAAAAAATCCTTTGCAAAAACAGAAATGAGTCACTACCTAAACCAGACTAATTTTAACCCTGGGTCAAGGCTATTAAGTACCAATTTTCAATGGTTTTTCTTCCTGTTACCTGAGTCGAAAACAGGATAGAAAATAAACATTATCCTTCGAAAGCTGAAACTTCTAAAAGGGCCCTTATTAGTCATTATGGTACCATATAATGACAAAAGAACAATTGCATACAAGACATTTCGCAGGAATAAATGCTTTTATATAAAATAAATATACACTGCAACTAGATGCATTTGATAAGATAGCCACTTTACCTCAAAAATGTGAGAAAATGCCAGGATTTCATATATTTATATATTCTACTAAAATATGAAGTAAATATTGGGATGCACTAAGCATTAAAAAGATTCAAAATTTGTTAAATATGATGGATTTTTAGACAACCAAAGTTCAATAAGTATGAGCACGCATACATACATACATACGTACGTACATATACACATATATACATACCTACTTAAATACCTACATACCTAAGTACATACTTATGTACGTAGGTAGATACATATGTACCTATAGAGTCCTCTCAAGAGGGGTATCTACTCTTGACTCCAAAATCAATAATGGGGCGTTGAAATTGAAAAGCCACACCGTTGATCATGAAAATGCCTAAAAATTGAAAATTATGAGTTTTGGTGGTCTCTAACTTATGCATCAACTGTGCACAAAAATGGGTGACTTCTATCGTCCTTGTGTGCTAGAATAAATGATAAAGCATTTAAATTGAGAGTCCACTTTAGTCATCATGATCTTTACATGTTAACAAATATATCGATTGAAAATCAATAGATTTTAATGCTTAGATCATATCAAAACATGGTCCCAATGTTATTTTAACAGCCTATTTTTGCATCGTATGATCGATAGGTTAGAAACCACCAAAAAACATGATTTTTGATTCCTAGTGGTATTGGTTATGATCAACGATGCAGACCTTCAATTTGATTTTCCTATTGCTTATTTTGGAGTTGAGAGTAGATGTCGTTTTCCTCTCAAGAGGAGCAAAGACAATCTACACACACATATATATATATATATCACGGTATGCTGAACCAGCCCGTACCAGCCAGTTAAGCCCGTGCCGAACCGGTCTGGTCCCTGACGGGTCCGGTTCAAGTGTGGAAAACAGTTCCTGCCCCAAAGGGATCGACATCGAGCGGTACAAGATTGGTACCGATGCGAAACGGACCGGCTCCAACCGGTACCCACGCTCAAGAGCGCTCGCATGCGGGGCCCACGCACTAGGTTGCATGCCCGTACGGGCGTAAGCTGGGCACCCCGCCCGCGCGCGGTTCCCCGCACTAGGAACCGCGCCCGCATGCGGTTCCAAGCACGATTCCCTGAAGCAGCATGCCCGCGCGCACTTTCGGGCGCGATTCCCCAGGCAACATGCCCGCATGGACGTATTTAATGCCACAAAGTGGAATTTAGCGCGGCAAGCACGCATCCGTGCACATTTTTTCGCACGCGTTGCGCTTTGGCCGGTTCGATACTGATTCAAACTGGTCCGAACCGAAACAGTACCGGTCCGGTAGGCGACCGGTACGCCTACCGATACCGTAACAATATACCTTAATATATATATATATATATCGTTGATTGGTGTCTCATCCTGAATCTGGATGAAGGTGTACCAACCAAGGACGGCGGAACCGTTACCAGGCACCGTACCGGCTGTCCGGCGGAATAAGTCAATATGGGCCCGCGTCGTGTCATGCCAGGCCTGTATCGACACATCTTCTACGGTGGGAGAGAGGGAAAACGAGGAAAGGAGAGCAGAGGAGGAAGGGAGAGGGAGAGGAGGAAAGGGTCGGAACCAGCCGACGGAAGCCAGAGAGCCTCCGTGTGGAGGCGGAGGCCGGGGAGATGCGGAGGCAGGGCTCCACCTCCGAGCCCCTATTTCGAACGTTTCTCTGGCCTCCGCCAACCGGCCTCTCTTCCTCTCCCTTTCCTGCTCTTTTTCTCTTCTCCTTCTTCCCCTCTAGCGAGGCATCTCGGTTTCAGTGGCGAAACCGTCTCTATACACCACCGGCACGGCCCGAGACGCCCCAAACCGGAGGGTTCGGGACGGTTCCACAGACCTGGGTACCAACTCATACTAGGTCAAAATCAAGACAAGGTTTCAACTCAGTACATACCCCGAACCGACCTAAACCAACACATACCAATTCGAAGCAAGTATTACCTCCCGTACCGAATGTATGTATGTAAGATAGACTACGCTCCTCTTGAGAGAGGGTATCTACTCTTCTCAAGTCCAAAATCAATAATCAGGCACCCAAATCAAAAATCCATACCATTAATAATGATCTATATCATTAAAAATGCCTATATCGTATACTATAGTAATCTCTAATTTATTAATCAAGTAAACACAAAAATGGGTGATTTTCATCATACTTGTATGCTAAACTATGTGAAAAATGCTTAAATTGAGAATCAACCTTACTGATCATGATCTATACATGTTAAAACATGTACAGATTGAAAGTTAATAGATTAATCCTTAAATCATAGACAAAGATATTCTTATATCAATTTAAATGAACACTTTTAAACCTACTTGATGCACAAGTAGAGACCACACGAACATATAATATTTGGTCTCTAGACATTTTTAATGGTATGGATCATAATCAATAATGTGGATCCTCAATTTAGATGCTGGATTATTGATTTTTCAACCTAAGAGGTATGCCCTCTCCTATTGAAACAAGATAGACCATTGCATATATATATATATTGTGTTTGTGTACACATACATACATATTGTGTGTGCATATATGTGTGTGTGTGTACGTATATATATGTATATATATATATATATATATATATATGTAAGTATGTATGTATATGTATGTGTAGACCCCCATATCGGGCATACCAACTTTGTACCAAGATTTATAGGGTCCGATACCAAGATTGTAAATCTTGCCTAGATGTTTAACTTGCTAATATATTATGAATTGGTACGTAGCCAATTCATGTTTTAGAAAAATTTAGTGACTTTGGAAATTGCCATCTTACCTATGTTATTGGATTATAATTAGTTTGGTTGTATTTGTTGTCATGTTTGACAGGTTGTACCCTTACATGCCCGTGAGGCCCAGCCCTATGTGTGCAGTGGGTTGCTGCATCTTTGGACATGTGCTTTTAGGTCAGGGGCGTGACATGATATAAGCAAAAATAAATATAATAGAAAAGATATGGAGAAAAGAAAGGATAGAGAGAGAGGAGAAGGAGGATAAAATGGCCAAACCTAGCCTCACATCTGAATTTCTTTCAAATAATTCATTAAGAATGCTTTTTCTGAGTCATCCTAATAAGCCCTCTTGTAATATTCTATAACTTCTTTTACAAGTAGGATTCTTAATAACAAAGAAATTAATTACCAAAACCTTTCCCTTAATGGAAAATTTGGAATACCACAACAAACTAATTAGAGAGACAGATAAGGCATTTCAAAAATCAACTCTAATAATCTCATGACCTGTCTAATCCAACATACAAGATATTATTCTTTTACATAAAATAGGGTTCTAAACCATATTTTAAAAATTACCCAAATAAAAGTTCCGAAAATACAAAAGAAATTCTGAACTAAAATTTCTTATTCCCACTACATACACTGCACACGTACCACATGCATGTGGCCCAAACACAAACACACACATGCGCACATCCATAAGATAAGAAAACAAACCATATAGTTACACACATGGGTATGTATCACATGATATATATTTTGAAACTATCTATCATATATTTTTCCATGTTATAAGGAGAGATTTTATGATAGAACTTACCTGTAACATAAGAATCTGGCATTGCATGACTCAATGTTGTGTAGTGCAGCCAACTGAGAGAATAAAACAAGAAAATATAAAATTTGCACAAAGATGAACAATTGGAAGTAATCAAAGGCCAATCTACAGCAGAAAAGCTTGTACTCTTGCAGCGATACTGGAAAAACTACCTCCTATTGTGGTAAGTAATATGTGCATGCAGTCAACCCCATGTGACATAGCAAGTGACTTCAGGTTTCTTGGAGATGAAGCATGTCAGACAGGCCAGATCTATATGTACACTTATCTATAGATGCTTACCGACAAATATAATTATCAGGTTGCATCTACAAGGCCTTCAGAAGTGTACGCCAAGTATTCTTCAGAAATAACAAGAACTCCATGCAGGCGCACTTGCACCCACTTTGAGTCATGGAAACTAAGGTTTAGTCATAGCAGCCATTAGGTACCCACAACAATTCCAATTTGAGAATAGTACTATGCTGAGAATCAGTTTTTATTTTTATTTTTAAATCACCATAATCAATATTGGTTGTCTGAAGTAAAATAACTCCTGCAATGTGGGGAAAATAAAAAATAATATTAAAACATAGAAAACAAAATAAATAAAATACAAATGGATACAAAAATTTAGCTAGTCCGACATTGAGGAAATCTTGTCAATTTAAGGCTTTTAAAAAAATGTATGTCAACAAAAGCACTAACTAAAAAAATCCTAATAATTAAAATATAAGATTTCAAAGGAAATAAACACTTTAAAAATATATCATATTTTTCTTTTTACAAAAAGATACTATATTGTTCAAAGTTTGCCGTCTCGGTACTGGACCCTGTAACAGTACCATCCTATTCCAATGTCGGTATGTAGTACAATACAAGATGGCGAAACGTACCAAGTGTCGTTACGGTACAAAACTGCATATCGATTTGATACCGGTATAGTACAGTACGTCCTATGCAACAAACCTGTCTCTGTATATAATGGGCAAGCCTCAAAGCCTAGCATGCTTGCTGCATTGAGGCCTTCCATTAAAACCAAGGAGTCCAGCATGTTGCTGGATTGCAAAACCTTTTTGACAAAATTTTGAATAGATTTCGACATGAAGAAAATAGAAGCCAAACAAGTTACCAAGGAGCTGAGCATTAACTTCTCTTAATAGCACTATTTACTTCGAAAACCAAAAAATTTTCTGAAAAGAGCATGTACATTGCATGTGCTGAATTCTAGCAATATGATAATCATGAAAGTTCCAAATGCCAGCACCAAAGGTACCACAAGAAACCGATTAATATAGTTTATTTAAGATAACTAAAATAAAAAAGATGAAAACAACTAAAAACAATCTTGATATGACACTTATGTTACCTTAGACCCAACTTCAGCATAAGACCCATGGGTGAGATGGGCCCATATTAAGGCTTGACCTCAAATTGGGTCAAGAATTCAGTAGCAGTGATCTTCTGTTTAAGATGCTGCACTCATTTCCCGGATCTCCTTGGAAACTTATCTCTGCACTCGCTTACCAACCATTTTATTCTTACTATTTTGTTTGAAGACCCACTTTCCCATACCTGAATCTGACTTCCTTCCAGGGAACTAAGGTCAAGTATGGATGACTTGTTAAGACAAAAAATAATTAAAAAGTTTAATGCTATCTTGAAAATAATTAAATTGTGGACCTTGAAGATTGGATTGGACATGAAAGAAGAGCAAACACAATCCAAACCCATCAAGTGATGCAGATTTAGGTCTAAACTTTAGGCCCATAGCCAGTTTGGATCAGATTTTGGTCAAGCTAGATATAGACTTTCTTAACCATGGAATGCGGAATTGTCCGGTTCCGCCCGTTCCAAGCCGTACTGGTGGTTCATCGGTACGGTTTCGGCTTTAAAAATGGCTCACTACCAAAGCTGGAGAAGAAGAGCAAGAGAGAGAGAGTGGGGGAGGGAGGGAGAAGGAGCGGCGGCGGACACTGGTTCTCTTCTCCTCCGGCTCCAGCAAGTTTTCTCTCTTAGTACAGGCCCGGCATGGCCCGTACCAACTTGTTCCGCCGGAAAACCGGTATGGTGCCCAATATCGGTTCCTACGACCCTATTCTTAACAAAACAATGCACGATATATAGGTT
Organism: Phoenix roebelenii; assembly: GCA_025769935.1. Taxonomy (NCBI): domain Eukaryota; kingdom Viridiplantae; phylum Streptophyta; class Magnoliopsida; order Arecales; family Arecaceae; genus Phoenix; species Phoenix roebelenii. Next base: position 5,694 of record JAOXJJ010000668.1, on the reverse strand, counting down.
ATTTACATAGGCTTCAATCAAGGATTCAAATCACAGTTTGAACCGGTCCATCCAAGATCAGATTGGTGAGATGTCGAGTCTTGAGATTAAGTCCACAACCCTAGCACATGACAAACCAAGTCAGCCCAGTTGGTACCAACACCTATGAACCAGCATGGTGACCATGATGACTGCTACCACCAATACCAACCAAGATGTCAAAAGGAGTTGTCTGAGCCTCTTTGTTTACACTATTTGCTTCGCATGCAGGAGAAAAGCAAGTCGGGAGAAAGCGAGGAAGAAGGATACCTGGGAGTGAGCTTACATCCAGCATCAATTGCAAAAATTTGATGCCAATATTGGTACCTGCACCACAAACCCAATCATAGGCTTAAAAATATCTCCTAATCCTAAATATTGACCTAAACGAACACTCAAAAGCCTTTAAAGAACCACTAAAAACAACAAACAAGAGGGAAAATGAACCACTAATCCTACTAAATTACCGAGACAAAAGGCCATTCCAAGTGTCGGCACGGTACAATTCTGCTACCATACTGACCTAATCCATGACCAGATCCCAGAGCCAAGACAGAAATCTGAAACCTTGTCTTCAACGTAACCATGTTCCTAAGATGCAACCCTTTTGTTCAGGTGCACAAACTCCACCATACAGAGAATTGAATCCCGCCTGCACCTCTAGAATGTTACAAATTGTAGGATTTTATCAAGTGTCGATGCTAGAAGTACCAAACCATCCAAGAACATAACTAAGTGCAAGCTCAATATATGAATCATCTATAGAAAGGATCTTGATGAGTTAATCCACAATTCCATTGACATCCAGCCTTGTCCCAGGTATTTGATGTTAGCTTCATGGTGAGATAGGAAGTACAATAAACAAAAAAAAAGGGAGGGGAACTGCTGGCTCACAAGTCAATCAACAAGAAACATGGTTTCAAAAGTATAGATGACCTATCAGCATCACTAAGACATGGCCAAATATATTAATCACAATCTGACTCTTATTCAAGAATCAACACTCATGTGTCATTAACCGATAGACATCAAAATGGTTTACAATCCCTAGTAGAGATATTTAGTTGTCAAGTACGTAATGTAGTACAGATAAATATCATTGTTCTAAAAGGTGGCCGCAATATGCTGTCAGTCAAGGGACCATATAGCTAATATGTGGTATGCAGGCCAAATATGCGAGTGCATATGTAGAGGGTATTTTTTTGAACCTTTATATAACATTACATGAAGTACATTAAAACAATGAAAATGACAGTAATAATTTATGCATAAATAATAATACTATTAATATTAATAGCCATGGTACATTATACCGGCCTGAACCGAGCAGTACAGAGCGTACCGTACCGTACTAGTTCGGTACCGGTACTTGTTACGGGTGGCATACCGACACTCGGTATGCCAAAAAAATTATGTACCATACCATACCGATATTATGCTAGTGTGGCACCGGTAAGGGGTGCAGTACTGAGACGGCGAACCTTGTTAATAACAATAACTAGCACTTAGTGCCTACTGCTTAGTACTTAATACCTAATAGCAATAGATATAGCAAACTTAACATATTATCATTATCCACACCACCACCCAAAACCTGTATCCATAGTTTTTTTCCCCTAAAAAACAGCTTATATTATATTGTAACAGCCTTTGAAACATTTGCCGTTTTAAAAAGCTAAGCTTGAGGCTTAAAAAGCTTATGCCGCGAGGCTTAAAAAGCTTATGGCTCGAGGCAAGGTGGTAAGAGATAGCCTCAATGCTTCCACCTTAAATCACTAAGGCTTGCATTTATGAACTAAAACATTGTCTTTTACAATGATTTTTAAGGCAAGGAAAAGGCATACAACTCTTTATTTCCTCAAACATTGTCTTTACAATGATTTTTAAGGCAAGGAAAAGGCATACAACTCTTTATTTCCTCATATATTATGCTTTTAATACTAAAAATATAACATTTGCTTCACAGCTTCATCAATTGTTGAAAATGGCAAATACACCCTCAAGAAAGATGTAAACTTGTTTACTTCATTTCCTCATCTATATTCTCTATAAAATTTTAAGATTCAAATTTTAAGATTCTACCCTATGCTTGGCACCTTAAGCTCCATAGTCCTTAATGGAGGGCAACCAATGGTTTGAAGCAACCCACGTGACATTCTTATTGTCATTACTGAAAATTTGGGGTTTGAGATTTAAACTGCCTTGAAACTCACACCTTGTATTTTTCGGCTGAGCCACCTCACCTCTGCTTTATCCTTTTAAATCTTGCCCAAATCCAACCTGACTATGAGCTTGAACCTGCTCCGTCTACACAAGCCCCCACAAGAATAGGCCACATATCTCTCCATAAAAATAAGAAGGCCACATATGCAACTGCACAAAGCTAAGCAAGACATATACGTCAACATACAATGCTATATGGCTTTTTTAACATGTGGTACGATCGCGTATACTAAATACATATATCTAATTTGGTGCAGATAGGGGACCGTGTTCACATTTGCAACCTCATGCACCACAATGTAAAACAATTGATAACATTTTTAATAATTATAGCCATAACCATCAAGCCTTATTAGGACTGGTGTAATATATCCTCATTTGGCTAAAATTCCTATTCGGGACCACCTCTAATGTAATTTGAAGCTTTTTCATACCTTTTCTCACAACCTCTTTCCATGTCACCTTTGGACTGCGGACTGCAAATAATCCAAGCTACTCATGCGTAGCTCGGGCTCAGCCTAGGATCGGTTCAAACTCGACCAACTTGAAAATGAGCCAAGCTCACAAAATTTTTGGAGCCTAGCTCATAAATCAGCCAAGCTTGGTCATGAGCTGGTTATAGAATAATGGATAAGATTGGCTCGTCTCGATAAAAGTTCTGCTTGGAGCTTAAATGAGCTGAGCTTGAACAACTGAAGTTAAGCTTGGTTTAAGCTTGAGCCGAGTTCGAGCAGCCAATATATTTATTGCAAGTCGAGCTCAAGTAACACATTACTCGACTCATTTTAGACCCCTGGTCACCTAAGGTTTTTGCCTCCTACATCTTTTAATGGAAATTAAAGTGCCTCTTCATAATACAGTCCCCCCCTCAAATCTTTGTTTACATGCCTATACCATTTTAATCAATTCCATCATTTTGTTCTTAACCCGTGCAACTCCGACGATTCCACTAATATGCTCATTTATCAATCTAATTTTTTTCTAGTATTGGCATGCTTCCTTCTTCACATCCTTGTTTCTACCATATTTGTTTCCTAGGCCTCTTTATTGCCCAACATCCTGAGCCAGTGTTTTAAAACACGGTGCATATTGCAGCATATGTGACCACATATGCATATGCAGCCCCTTGACTACATGTTGCCTATATGTGTTCTAATATGTGGTTATATCACACATGGACCGAAAAGGCAAACCACTTAGTATTGTATGGCTGCACATACGGCCTGCTTGGTATTGTAGGACAGCATAAGTGTGCCCGCTTAACATATTGGAGCCACATGTACAGCCCAATGTGGACTTGAGTAGCTGAAGTGGTCTTAAGCTAATAGTTAGCTTTGTATGAGTTTCGAGGAAGCCTGGTTTAGGTATTAGTAATATTAAAATATTATCTACGTTTTTTTATTGTTATTGGGTATTAGGTACTAAGCATAAGCATAAATTATTAGTTGTTATTAAGGTTTGTCGACGGTGCTAGAGGTTGTACCGGCTGGCAACCAGTTCAGTATAGTAACGACACATACCATACCGACCCGAGGTATATCAGAACCAGAGGAAGAGGGATGGAGGAGGGAGGAGTGAAAGAGAGTGATAGAAAGAAGAAAGAATGAGAGAGAGGGCAAAGCCGCTACGGTCATCATCATTTCCAAAGAGAGCTTGAGATAGAGAAGAAAGGGAGAGAGAGGGAGGAGCGAAGCTACCATGCTGAGAGAGAGAGAGAGAGATTGAGAGCAAGGGAAACCATTGCGATCATTATCTTTAGGAGAGAAACTGAGAGAGAGGAGGGGTAAAAAGGGTGAAGCGCATATTAATGGTCATCATCAGAGGCGACAGCGACAACGGAGGGAGAGGAAGCAGCGTCAAACCCTAACCCTAGTCAAACATGAGAGGGAGGAGAAAGTGATCAGAAGCGAGGCAATTCAGGGTCAGGTCAGGGGGTTATAAAGGCAACGAACTGCCAGAACCATCCAAAACCGAGCAGAACTACACGGTTCTGCTAGTTTGGGTCAGCTCAAACAATTTCAACACCTGTTCCAAACTGAACCTGTGTCTCAACCCAATTTCTGCTGGAAACAGGTCCGTAAGCCCTAAACCAAGCGACTCAAGTCAAGATAGCCGACCTTGGTTGTTGTTATTATTATTATTGTATTTAATATATTATCTTATTTTTAAATAGTGAAAAAAAAGTAATCACATGGGCAACTACTATGCAATCCGCATACGAGATACGAACTATGTGGTCCCTTGACCACCTGCGTACCAGAACCGCCTTCTAAAACATCGGAGTCATATAACATTACAAGCCTTATTGTTATTTTATAAAATTTTCATTTAACTCATCAAGGCATGTTTTGATCACATAATATCCCAAATAAGTTACCTAGACACTCCATTGTTAAGCTATCTGGAAGTGTCAACACTTATGGACAATCAGACATGGCAAGACATGACATGACATGGTTGGGCACTCCACTTTAAAGTGTTCTGTTGACATCGGCAAAAGTGCCCAATACTAGCCACTTTTCTTTAGAATGTCATCTAGGGAACTCCTAGTTTTAAGTGTTGGATGCTTTCAATGAAGTACTAGACACTTTAAGGAACGTGCCCTTATGTTTCTAATATAAGGTTATCAAGATTATATGGACAGATTAAGCAAATTATCATTATATCTTCAATATAAAGTTATTGCAATTATATGAATAGTTTAAATAAAAAGTCATTACGTTTTAAATATAAATGTACCAAGTTTGTTATCATTTTACGTATCCTAACACATCTCAAATAAACCTAGAGAATAAATCAAACCACTTATATATACATATAAATATATTTATGTGTTGTGTCCCCGTGCCTAGGTGCCTAGGTTTTTGGATGTTCCCATGTCCAACACTTGAGGGAACTTGGACACTAGGCACCAGTGCCAAGTGTCTAGGTAACATGCCAAAACCACCTCACCACTTCATCCAACTAGCTCCAATCATATTACATATATCTTCATCTAACTCTCCATTATTTTATATCATAGATATCAAATAACAAAACCTATCACCCTGTGATATCTCCTGCCCATCAATCTTAATTGAAATATCATCTCTCCATTTTCACTAAAATTGCATTCATATATTCTTTGTTTTAAGAATTTAAGATAGTAAGAATCATGTTTTAATACAAAAGAAAAACAAAAGTGAGTTAGCAAAGATGTGTTGAAAGTAAGTTAACAATTAAATTCAGAAAAAAACAATAATGAAAAAAAAAAGCAAACCCTTTCTTCAAGAGAAGTTGCTACACACTAAAAACTTACAACTAAAAATAAATCCAAACCCTTTCATTTTGTGGTGTGGTTGCGCGTGTTTTTCTTTGTTTCTTTTTTTTTTTTTTTTTTTTTTCCTTCCAAAATGGCTGAGGCTCTGTTTTTTTCAAAATGAGAGATCCCCCCCGCCGAGGAAGAGGATGATA
>JAOXJJ010000666.1:20373-32510 GCA_025769935.1 Phoenix roebelenii | reverse complement strand
CCTTCTACTCGATCGCTGGCTGCACGGGCTCCTGTTGCTTTGAAACGAGGACGGATGGGAAGTATTCAAAATCAACGGCTGGAAAAAGGTCTCCCCTGTTTCAGCACTGGGAAAGAGAAGGGAGGATTATATCTTGCTCTATTTGGACGTGAAAATGGTCATCTTTGGATTTAAAACGAAGGTCTCCCCTATTTGGAAACGTGATGCAAAGATGGGAATTTCTGAACCATTGGATTGCTTGAGGGAGTCACGGATAGTGGTCAGTGCTTGATCTCAGTTCAGATGGCTGAAGTTGGGTGCATGCATGGCAGCTGGGCATTGGGCTCAAACCCACTGTTATTGAACTGAGACGTGCCGGCTGGTACGCTTGAAAGGCGGGAACATGTGAATTATTTACTTCTTACCATATTTTAAATTTATTTCAGAGATTGTTCAATTTCATGGCAAAAAACGTATTTATCAGTTTAAGAACATTGATAAGTGCTATGGAAAGATAACTAAATTATAAATTATTCAGCACTTATCAAGCAACTGCAGTGACGGCCAAGTAAGGGCCCTTAGGGCCAGGATAGGGGTTTATATAGACCCCTCCAACGGCTCGGATTGGCAAGACAGGATTCCGCCTCTCGTCCGGATCGTGCCACACGTCGGCCCCGAAAACCAAAGCGGCATATTCAATTTAGATTAGCGCTTTGAATACAGAACCAGGGAAGCATCCTATTGGATCGTGGAGCCTCATCATGAGCCCACGATGCAAGGATGCTTCGAAAAACGAAAAGGTGTCGCCCCGTCTCCTCCCATTAAGAGCGCCTCGAAGTACGCAGAACGCCAAAATAATTCAAAATCTCCTGACCCACACCAACACGGTAAAGATAGCTACTTCCCGCACCCGAGCTTGCGAGCGGCTCGAACTCGGAAGTCGGCGGGTAGTGTTGGGGTAAAAGTAAGTTGCTCCGAAACATATGGGCGCATGGCCAGTATGTGCTTGGAGGCGCCCGACCTGAAGGCGCCTGACCGGGCATTCGACCGGGCGTCCGACCTAAAGGCGCCGACCGGGCATCCGACCTGAAGGCACCCGATTGGGCCTCCGACCTAAAGGCACCCGATCGGGGCTCCCCCGACCTGCCTGCTACAGTCACATCCTTCTGCAGCTCGACCAAGGACCATGCCTTGCCACCGCCGTCAACAATTAATGCGCATGGCCTCTGCAGATCTCCGGCTCACTCAATAATTAATGCGCATGGCCTCTGCAGACCTCCGGCCCACTTAACAATTAATGTGCATGGCCTCTGCAGACCTCCGGCCCACTCAACAATTAATGCGTATGGCCTCTGCAGACCTCCGGCCCACTCAACAATTAATGCTATCTACGGACCTCAAGCTCCCCACGGCAGTTAGTCACGACGACTCGCTGCCTCCGACCTGCTCTTCCACGGCAGTGCAATAATTCGCACGATCGTGCATTAATTCATACGACATGCTCAATCATATGGTAACTCGTTCGCCCCGTCACAACACAGGTAATCCAACACCCCTTTATAAAAAGGAAATCCCTTCATCTTAGAGGAGGCTGGACTCTGAAAACTCTGGACACATATTTCCTCTCCTTGCATAAATCTGCTCCCTTTGACTTGGCATCGAAGGGTTGGCGCCGGAAACCCGGCCATTGGCTTCTTGCAGGTCCCCCAGAGGACGCCGTGCGTCGACGATCCGCCACCCGCCAACTCTCGCTGGAGCTCCTTTCTCTCAACCGAGTGGTCACCCTCGGGTCTAATTTCGAGCAACAGTTAGTAATTTTCGCACCAATGCTTCCAAAAGCGTCACGAAAGCGTTGGGCAGGTGAGGGTGAGATTTTTTTTTCCGATGCTTTTTGAAAGCGTCGGCATAAACGGACTCTATGCATGCATTAAAGTACTGAAGTTGAGAATAAAGCAACAAGTAAAACTGAAAACTTCCAGCACAAAAACAGAGATGAAGAAGTTAAGGATCAATTGCATAATTACTTTGTACTGCATAATATTCTTTTTAGTATTCATATTAGTGTCTTTATTCATATTACATGTGAATAACAAAGTGGAGGGTAATACGAGAGTCCTACATGCACATACACTGAGTAGCATACAAGGAGCTAAATGGTGATTGATTTTCATGAAAAAATTTCAATCTCATACAAGGGTTATAACTTTAGGGATGGAGGCAGGTAACAGGTTAAAATTCAAAAAATTTTACGCCAACAAATCAAGCAAATTTGAACAATTTACAGTAAGAGGGATGACAGAGGGTAACCTTTAGGTTGTAGACTTTCTTCATATTGAGGAAAATAGTTTAATTAAGTTTCCATGTTCCATGGATGAATTCAAATGATTGAATCAGATTGGCAACTAATGTTCAACTTATAAAACTGTCATATCTAGAGGGAACTAGAAGTTGAGCAGATTGTGGATTTCACTCAATTCAAACTATTTCAACTATCAATCCATATTGATTTATTATTATATAGCTCCTATTCTTGTAGATATAAGAATACAAAAAGCAATTGATGATGCATACTGCAATACTTCAGGTGGAGACGGACCTCGATCGATCAGGACTTGGGGCCGATCGGTCAACGTCGGAGAGGAGGGAGGAGAAGAAGATCCTCGGGTGGAGGCGAAGCTCGGTCAAGACGTGAGGGGCGGTCAGTCAAAGTCGGAGAAGAGGGAGGAGGAGAAGATCCTTGGGCAGAGGTGAAGCAAAATCGAGGCTTCAAAAAAAATAAAAATGCTTCAAACTTTTTGAATCCAATACTTACTCCCTTGTAATCTTTTAAATGTAATTTAAATTTTGATTCTAATTTTTGTCACAAACCAAACATATTTGGCTATTCCGATGCTCATTTCAATTTAGTCCGATTCAAATTTCGACTGCGAACTAAACATATCTCTAATTAATCAGATCCTAATTGTAGGACTGAAAACCTCCTCCATTGGGAGGAAGAGTTGCGGCCGCTGCCGTATGGCCCCATTCCCCAAGAAAAAAGACTTAGTGTCCACAATTTCAATGAGGTAGACCATTGCATTGTTGAGAACATATAGTCCCACATTATAATCTATTAATATGACTAGGAAAAAAAAATTGATGGAATTCAATGTTCAAAAGTTCAAAACATTTGTAGACCACGGCTAAGAAACATCAAAGTCCAAGAACGGGGTTCGAAATCGAGCAACGGCCAATGAGGTCCACAGCAGAACTATTCAAGATTCAAGGCTAGATGTACACATAATACAAAATCTACGCTGACTAATATTATTCTGGCCTGGTCAGCGAGACGCGTAGGCCCCGGTCAGTAGCATTTGCTGACCAAATCTGTAGTTTGAAAAGTAACGTTTCAAATTCAAAACTTTGACGAGAAACCATGCAAGAATCCGCATACCAACTTCCTTATAAAAATACTCTTCTTTGCCTACATTTCAATGAAGCAAGAGAAGGGTTCACCAAACAATCAGCCATAAGTGTAATCCTTTCTCGAGGCATTATGAGTGTTCGCCAAACAATCTGCTCGGCCCAGCTGCTGCTTGTCATTCTGCTGATTTCGAGCATGCAACCCATGCACGCAGCGAGGCCTTTCCCTGAAAGCTGGCGGGGCTCTCAGCAGGATGACGGGCTCCTGTTGATTTCCCTCCCTAAGGGCTCCACAACGCCTTCTGGGCCTTCCGGGTGCACCAGTGACCCCAATAACTCCAAGGGTACCTGTCCTTGAGGTGGCTCTGGCCGTATAGCGCGCGCAACGTTGCATGAACTGCATGGATACGACAAGTACTTGGGAGAACCCATTCAGGGATCTCTAAATCTAGTAGCTAGTTACGTCTTTGCATTCTACCTTGTTCCACACTTCATTCCTTTTTTTCTCACCTTTTTGTAATTTCTTGATTTCTTTTTTCTTTTCTTTTATTATTATTATTATTTTTTTTTGATGTAAATGGAGGCTGAGGCTGTTCAAGCACCATTAGCCACCTAATGAGAAATTGTAATTTGTAATTAAAGAAATTGTTTATATGCCAAATAATAGATGAGAAGGGCAATGACTTACTAAATGTAATTTTAACGGAATTCTGATACTTATTTAGTTTTTGGCCAGCTTTTTCTTTCTTTCATCTCTCTCTTATAAACCCACATACATGTCTTCTGTTTTTTAGGTTGAATAATACATTTTGCACATTAGAGAAATGGCTCCGTGTTGGGCAGCTCCGGTTTTTATTTTTTGGTACATTATTTATGCTTTTTTTTTTTTGGGTATTCTAGGTTACTTTTGATTGTGTTAGAACGGCAACTAGTCATATATTGGACAAGTCAATAGCAAATGCAACATGTTATTTATTTAAAGCTTTAAAATGCATGCTGCAGTAGTTGATGAATCTAACCTAACATAATGGTGATTTTAAAGCTATGCAGCTACCTTGCAACAGATAATAAGGGTAATTTAAATATTGGGGATATACCTTTCACTACGTAAAAATATTAAATTCCCGACTTTTATTTGCCGACGCTAGGAAAAAGTGTCGGCAAAAAATCCTAGATCGTAAAAAACTGCCGACGGGTGTTTGTAGCGTCGGAAGTTGACGACGCGTATAAGCGTTGGAAATTCACCAAAAGGTTGATGACACTTATAAGCGTCGTCTGAACCGTTTCCGAGCTTCTCCAGGGCATGAAATGGGAGGCGAGGTTCTCAAGGACGTTGCTGTCGGAGGCGGCGAAGAAGGCGAGGACGGGAGGAGTGAAGTGGCATTTGTCGGGGGTGAGGGTGTGGAGCCAGTGGGGGAGGTCGGCGGAGAGGTCGACCTCCTCGGCGGTCCAGAAGGAGGTGACGGCCTTCTTGTACATCTCCCAAACCTTTCGAGAGGCGGCCGGGGGTCGGGGCGAGGAGTGGCTCCTTCATCTTCTCAACGGCGCATCGATGGTATAGACGGAGATGAGATTCTCGGAAGAAGAAGAAAACGTGTTTTCATAATTCGAGAAAGGTTATGTGTAGGAGGGGAATTTGGCTTCCGACGATGCTTTCGACAACGCTTATAAGCGTCATCGGAAGCCAAATTCCCCCTTCCCACCTTTATGCACCGTTAGACCCTTCCTACCTTTCTGCATCGTCGGATTCCGGCGAGGGAAGGAGAGAGATGTCAAGAAGGAGGCCGCGGATAGACGGCCATCAAGTTAGTCCCACATCAGCGGATCGATTGGAATAAAAGGAGAAAGAAAGGAAGCCACTCAGGAGCGACAGATATGAGAATAGCTCCTTTGTTGCTAACTCCGGCGTCTGCATCGCCACCTTCTCCTCCATTCTCGCCGTCGCTGCCTAGCTCATTGCCTCAGCAGAGGACCGCGATATCGCGGTCTACACTCCTCCCTGTAGACCGTGATATCGCTGTATACGGGCTGCTCCCCCATCGCCCAGCCCGCCGCCGCCGCTTGGGCCATCGCCGAACTCGCCACCAACCATCCACATCTTCGCCTACATGATGGTTTTGAGCATCGCTAATACACGACGCTTTAAAGCGTCATCTAATGCCGACACAAAACTGCACGTCGCAAAAATCCATTTCCACACTCGCATGGCCGACGAGGTTGCCACGCTTGAGGGTGCATCCGAAAGAATTTTAGATACGCTTTTTAGCGTCGGTAAAAGCCCAAAAAAATGTCGGAAAATATTGTTTTTGTTGTAGCGTTTCATTCTTTCAACTTTATATGTAACAAGAGAAGCTTTTGGTGGCAAATATGGTTTAACAATTAATTAGAGGATACCAATATCACCACATGATTCATTTCCATGGACCATGTGGTTGGTTTGTATTTAAGTGGGGTAGTATTAGAAACTTCCCACAAGGACAAAATTTTATAAGAGAGGCCTACTAAAAGTATTCTCTGATTCATCCCAAGGTAGCCCTTTTCTTGATAAGAAGAGAGGAGGTTTTGTGAGGTGTATCCAGGATGTTCCAGTGGTAGGTTTTCATCATTGGAGGTGATGGCTGATAAGGGTGGAGCTTGCAGAGAGGTATCCATTGTGGTGTGATATACACAACCTTGTAGGGAGGTGAAACTCTCAAACCCTTATTCTTCTTCACATTGATAATAGATTTTGGTTTCCTCCCGAACATAGCCCCAATTAATTTTTGGGTACTTTTATACTCTCTTTCCCTACAGTATCTATTGCATGTCCATATCTTGGACATGGATTCTTGTCTCTTTCCCTACACTTTCTATTACATGTCCAAGGACACGGATTCTTGACAGGATCAGGGCATCTTGTTCCTCTAGTGATTCGCATTCTAGTGATGAAGTGGTATCTTTGCCGCTACATTAACTAATGGTTGTTTCTACCTTCTACTGAATTTGCTTCATGTGCTCCGTGATGTTGAGCCTATAATGTGGAAGATATAGCAAGAAAACAACTTCTAGTCTAATTCAATGCTCCAATTGTGACACATGGGCCCACGCCCAGGCCCGGCAGTACCAGGACCAAAACAGGGGATTTTTCTTCCTGCTCCGGACGCTACACGCCCCGACCGAACCCCCAGCCCTCCACCGCCTCTCGCCGACGTTCCCCTCTTTCGCGCCGCTCTCGCCTCTTTCGCTGCGTAACCGGCCTCCCTCCCATCTCTTTTCGCTGCCTCCTCATCCCGCCGCCCTCCCACTCACAACCCCTCCACCCCGCCTCTCTTCCTCTCTTCCTCTTTTCTCTCCGTTTCACCCCTCTCTCTCTCTCCTCACCCCCTTGGGCTCCCTTTCCCTCCCTGTGGAGGTGTGACTGCATGGGAAAATAAGGAGAGAGCACCTTCCCCTCTCGCTTACCCTTCCTCTCAATGGTTCTTCTCTATTTAATCTCTTTCTCTTTCTGGTATAGCCTTAGAAAAGCCTCCGCTAGGCCGCTTCCTATCTCCCATCCTCCGAGGAAATAGGGCAAGGTTGGTAGACGGTTTAACTTCTTGCGACAATAGTTAGTTTAGAACCTATGGTTTTTAAAATTTTAAAAATTTTAAAAATTATTGTAAAATTTTAATGTGAAACTATTTGATGTATGTGTAATTTTAGATTGATCAGGCTCCGAAAGGTCCCTGTGAACTGGCTAGATTACTTGGATATTAGTATCTATCAGATAAGTAATATTTGTATTTTATAATATTTATCTAAGATTAATTATGCAAATTATTATCCTAATTCCAAAACAAATTGCATATGAAAATTTGTAACTATATGATATTTATCATTACATTTCTATCAATTAAATGCATGATTGAAAAACCATAATTGGGATTAAGCAAGTGAATTTTTTTTGATTGCATTTTCAATTGCAAATACAAAGTAGTGTTGTAGAAAAAAAGAATAATTGATATATATGTGTGTGTATCACTCGACTCTCTGATTATGAGATAAGTTTGAACTTAATTATGTTGTAACGCTATCATAGGGATAATCATAGTGATACCCGCCGCAAGGGTATAAATGTGGTAACCACACCATGGGAATAATCATGGTGATAACCTACCATCGTAGTTTGGACTTTAGAGCTAAAATTGATTAGAACTCGATACCCGAATCTAAATATGTGAATAGAGTATAATTGATTATGAAACCAAAAATTTTATTTTGCTCTAATAGAATGTATTGTTTCAGTATGCAGATATTGCTTTTATAGATGCATCATATTCTATATATTTAATTAAATTGAATTTTTTATTATTGGTTAATCCAACTCTATAAAGTATTTTTGTTACTTACTGAGTTGTGAAGCTCATAGTGTTCATTTTAATTTTTCCTTTAGATCTAGAGACCAAAAACTAGGCTAGTATCACCTCTTGGGGAGAGTATATAGAGGAAAAATCGTCTACACAGTTAGTGGATTTAGTTTGTATCAATTTCTGTTCATTAAAGCGTTGTTCATGGATTATGTATAAATAACTTAAATACTAGAAGTTTTGAGTTGTAAAATTTGGAAGAAGAGCCCTAATTTTGATTTGTGGTGGTGTGTATAAATATATATGATATTGTTTAATAGTTTTGTTGTTCTAATTATCACTACTGCTTGTGTATGAATTATACTATTATCAGATATTGTTAAATTCATTCATAGGTAAAATGCCCTTTATACTTATCGAACTAATCCCTGTAACTATGTGATAGTTGTCATGCCCTTGAATTATAATTCTAGGATCGATAGCGAAGCAATTGAAGTGGTACTAGAGTATAGGTTTAATATAAGAAATTATCTAGGTCCTAGAACATGACATATATTGAGTGTAGGTAGGGGTAGTTATCAAATACTAGGATATATATCCTATCTATTATGCTATAGGTGGTTAAGAATCTTAAATCTTAGTTTATTTTAAACTTTATAATGAACTTCTGTTGCTATTGTTTCAATGTAGGTTAGAAATGACATCTTGTCATGTTAAGAAGGCTGCCAATATTATTGATGACAAGTCTTGGCGAACCTTCGAATCAACAAGTTGATAGCACTGGTCAACAAGAGGGTGTCAAAATTTCTATTGGGAATATCCCGCAGCAGCAACAACTTCTGACGCTTCAAATTATGCAGACTGTAGTTGGGATGATACCGCAACAGCACTTGCAATTCCAACAAGAACAAATAGAGCAGTAAAGGTGGTTCCAAGAACAACAATTGCAATTTCAACAACAAATGCAGCAACAATTTTTACAACAACAACAGCAGCTATTGCAGCAAAAAGAACTACAACCATCAAGTATTAGTGCCTATTCTATGCAATGTGGCAGTATTTAAGAATTTAAGAAGGTAGCGCCCCCAACTTTTAGAGGAACTATTGAACCATTAGAGGCTAAGAGCTCGTTGGAGGAGATGGAGAAGACCTTTGCGGTTGCAAAATGTTTAGAAGAAGACAAGATAGCCTATTTCTCCTAAATGTTACAAGGAGAAGCCTCTGACTGGTGGAGAATGGTGCAGAACAAGTATACCCATGAGGAAAAACTCTTTACTCGGAAGAAATTCTGTAAGTCCTTTATGAAAAGTATTTTCCTTCCAGCATTAGAGCTCAGAAAGAACAAGAATTCATTGCCTTGAGGCAAAATGGTGTGACAGTGGCTCAGTATGAAGCTAAGTTTAATGAACTTGCCAAGCTTACCCCTAAGCTGGTAGAGGATGAAGAGACCCGAGCCTACAAATTTCATATGGGATTAAGAGAAGAGATTGGGAAGGGTGTCGCTTGTAAACCCAGCATTAAAAATAAAAAGAGAGCTAGATCAGGAACAGAGCGAAAGAGAAAGTTGGAGAAAGAGGTATCGATCAGCAAGTTTACAAGGTGCGCGAAATTCAACTAGGCAATCGAAAAAACCAATTCAGCAAAGCATGGTTAGAGAACACTAGATGAATTCTAGATGTTGTGCTCAATGTGGGAAAAATCATATAGAGGGATTGCCCTTGGAACATGGGTGCTTGTTTTAGATGTGGACAAAGGGGTCATAGCATAGCAGTATGTCCAATGAAAATAAAGAGTCTCACTGCCTCGACACCTTCTGCATCTCGGCCAACCCAAGCATCGGCAAGCAGAACCCTTTCTAGTGGATAAAGCAAAGGTGGGAATCAAAGGCCTAGGACTTGGGGGTGAGCTTATGTTATTACATAGCAAAATGCCCTGGTCTCTAATACTGTTGCAGTAGGTACCACTATAGTACCCAATGCTTATATATATGTTTTGTTTGATTCTAGTGCTCCTCATTCCTTTATATCTACTATATTTGTTAAAAAATATGATATGTTATGTGAATCTTTGGAAACTGCATTATATGTTTAAAATCCTATTTGGAGATATGCTAGTCACTGATTATATTTACAAGTCTTGTGTTATTAGAGTAGGAGATAAAGAGCTGGTGCCAGATCTAATAGTACTAGAAATAAGGGATTTTGATATTATATTAGGAAGGAATTGGCTAGCTGATTACAGTAACAAATTTGATTGTTATAAGAAGACTGTGAACTTCCATATTTCTGATCAGTCAGAGTTTAGTTTTGTGGGAAGTATAGGAGTTGTCACTCCATCGGTGATATCAATCTTGAAGTCTAGGGGAATGTTAAAGAAAGGCTGTGAAGGGTATCCGGCTATTGTAAGGGACATTCAATAAGATGAATTAGAATTAGAAGATATTTCTATTGTATACAAATTCCTAGATATCATTTTAGAGGACTTGCCAAGATTGTTATCAAACGGAAAGATTGAATTCTCTATTGACTTGATATCTGGTATTGGGCCAAGCTTTAAAGCTCCTTATCAAATAGCTCCTACAGAGTCGAAAGAGCAACTCCAAGAATTACAAGTCAAGGGCTTATTAGATCCAATGTATCACTTTGGGGAGCTCTAGGAGCCGAACAAGGTAATTGTCAAGAGTAAATAACCTTTACCCAGCATTGATGACCTATTCTATCAGGTACAAGGGTGCACAAATTTTTTCCAATATGGATCTCAGATCAGGTTATTACCCATCAAGGTAGAGGATGTACCCAAAACTACTTTTCAGGCTAGGTATGCACATTATAAATTTTTGGTGATGCCATTTGAATTAACCAACAGACTAGCTACAATTATGGACTTGATGAATAAGATGTTTAAGCCCTTCTTGGATTAGTTTGTAGTAGTCTTTATTAATGACATTTTAGTTTATTCCAAGAGTAAGAAAGAATATGAAGAGCATCTAAGATCTATAATTCAAATCCTAAGAGAGAAGAAGTTATTTATCAAGTTAAGCAAATGTGAGTTTTGGCTAGACAAGATAGGTTTTTTGGGCATATGATATCTAAAGAGGAGATATCTATAGATCCCAAGAAGGTAGAAGCGATAATAAGTTGGATCAGGCACAATTATCTGAAACTCGCAGCTTTCTGAGTTGGCTAGGTAATATAGAAGATTTTTTAAGATTGGTGCATCTTCAATAGATTTGAATCAGAAAGGAGTCAAGTTTGAATGGTTTGAGGTATGCAAGAAAAGCTTTAAAGAGATGAATTTTTTTTTTGAGTTCATGAGGATAGATCTCTAAGGTTCAAGAATAGATTATTTGTTCCTAATTTTAAAGATTTAAAGAGAAAAATCCTAGAAGAGGCTCACAATACTGGCTACATAGTCCATCATAGTAGTAGCAATATGTACAAAAATGCGAAGGAAAGATTCTGGTGGAATAATATAAAAAGAGAAATTGTACAATTTGTTGCACAATGTTTGATGTATTAGTAAGTAAAAGCTAAGCACTATAGCCTAGGAGGATCCTTGCAAACTTAACCCATTTTTGAGTGGATGTAAGAGCTATCACCATGGATTTTATGATTTAGGTTTACCTAAGATCCCTAGAGGCAATGATGCAATATGGGTGACTATTGATAGATTAACTAAATCAGCTCATTTCTTGGCATATAGAGTTGATCACTCTCTTGAAAGATTGGCTAAACTGTACATTAAAGAAATTGTTAAGTTACGTGATGTTAATGTGATTATTGTATCAGATAGGGATGCTAGGTTTATATCTCAATTTTGCATTACATAGAGACATGGGAACTAAACTTAAGTTTAGTGTTGCTTTCCACCTTTAGACAAATGGACAATCGGAGAGGATTATCATGATATTAGAGAACATTTTGAGCGTTTGCGTAATTGATATGAAAGGTTCTTGGGAAGAACATTTACCTTTAATAGAATTCGCAGAACATTTACCTTTAATAGAATTCACCTACAATACAATTATCGGGCTAGCATACAATCGTACTATATGGGGCACTATATGGAAGAACATTGTAGATCATCTATATGTTGGGATGATGTTGGTCAGAAAAAATTATTAAGATCTGAACTTGTACAACAAATAGTGGAGAAGATTCAATTATTCAGAGATCATCACCAAATAGCTCAAAGTAGATTGAAAAGTTGCACATATGTTGGAAGGTAGGCACTAGAGTTCTAGATAGTTGACCATGTATTTTTGAAGGTATCTGATCGGTTCTTTCAATTTTGAAAATAAACCACGCAATAGCACGTATCCTATAGGACAGTGATTACGGGTGTCGGTCCACAAGGATTGGAGACAAGTTATTTTTCTTAATTAAATACTTCAAAGGGTATAAGCTAGAGTAAATGATAAAAACTAAGAAT
>JAOXJJ010000665.1:22965-59237 GCA_025769935.1 Phoenix roebelenii | reverse complement strand
CAACTATTTTATATCATCAAAATTAACCTTTTAATTTCAACACTAGGTTACCCCCTTTCTTAGAGGTTGGTGGTCTTTGAGAGACATGTCTGATCGATGATTGTTTAGCACATCTAGTCACTTTAAAGTAGAGTATCTGACCTGAAACACTTAAAATTTGGAAAAAAGAAGTTTCATTCATTAATGGTCAGGTTTATAAAATGTAATTGTACATCTTGTTGATGGTATGCTTAGAGGTTGGCTAAATTTCATATCCAAGGTATTTGTGTCCCATCAAGATATTCCAAGCGATATATTTTTAGGAGAATGACCTCGATCATCTTGTATGGCCCTTTCTAATTTGGAGCAAGCTTGGCTTGTTCTCTTAGTTGTGCCACCTAAGCTTGGGTCGCTCCCTTGCTTCTTTGACCAAGTTCAAATTTGTTCGAAGGTCATTTGAGTTCGTCTGCTCGTCAAAGTAGTTTTCTTGAAGAAATGGTAGGTTGATCTCTACTAGGATCACTGCTTTCATGCTGAACACGAGGCTGCAAGTGTCTCTCTTATTGGGTTCCAATGTGTAGTTCAGTAGTTCCAAAGGATATCGTACAATTCATTCACCTAGGGTCCCTTTGCTCAATTTAGCCTCATCTTCAAGCCCTACAAGATTGTATTGTTAGTCACCTCGACTTTCTCATTGGTCCGTAGATGACTAACTAGGATGAGCCAAAGATCTCTGTGTATCTCATCATAGAACTTCTTGAAGCGGATGTTGTCAAATTGCCAACTATCGTCATGATGGTTGTCTGAGAGAGTCCAAATCTGCACATAATTGCTTTTCAAATAAAGTCTTGGGCATTGCTCTCTATCATCTAAAATCTTGCCCTCGATCTACTTAGTGAAGTAGTTGATGGCTACTATCAAAAATTTTTCTTTGCCTGAATGTTGGCGGAAAAGGTTCAAGGATATCCTTTCCCCATTGGACAAATGGCCAAGAGGCACTAATCAACGTCAGTTGCACTATTGGCTGCCTCTCAATTCTTGCATGCCACTAGACTGGTCGTACCTCTTCTTGAAGTTATCCACATCCTTTGAAGCATCGGCCTATGATAACCTTGTCGTAGTATGGCATAGGCTAGCATCTGCCCCCTAGGTGTTAGTTGTAGGTTCCTGTATGAACATCTTAGAGAACATAGTTCACCTTGGATGGTCAAACACATCTAAGGAGAGGTAGAGTGGACGACGTCTTATATAACTTTTCCTCCAAGAGAACATGATGAGTTGGTTGATACTTGAGTCTTAGGGCTTTCCTTCTATCCTCGACAAGCCTTCCATCCAAGAGGTAGTCGACAATTGTATCTATCTAGCTCAGCTTGAAATCCCCTTGCAACGCCAAACAAGACTCCTCTTTGATGCTAGGCTTCTCGAGAACCTTAAAGTAGGCTTTCCTCTTCAGGTTGACACTCCGAGGTAGCTAACTTTGAAAAAGGTCAGCCTTGGCTTTCTCTGACCTTGGGATCTATTGTATCTCAAATCTACTGAATGCCAAAGAGACACCCTTCACCTTTCGAAGATATTTAGCCATTGTACGATCTCTCACTTCGTATGACTTGGTTGATGACGAGTTGGGAATCACTGAAGGCTCTTAATTGGTGGACCCTAAGTTCCTCAGCAAGTTTGAGGCCAGTGATGAAGGCCTCGTATTCGGCTTCATTGTTGGATGCTTTTAAGCTGAGCCTCAGAGAAGACTCCATGATAATTACTTTCAGGCTGGTGAGGATCAACCTAGCTCCACTTTGTCCAAGCTGGAGGACCTATCTATGTGGAGGATTTAGAAGTCCTTTAGCTCATCCTTCTCTTTCTTATTCTCACCTATGGCTTCTCAGAAAGGTGCATTCCTTGAGGAAATTGCTAACACTTGAGCTTTGATGATAGGCCGAGGTCAGAAGTGGATATCGAACTCCCCAAGCTTGACTGCCCACTTGATCAATCTTCCTAATGCATCTAGCTTCTATGGGATTTGCTTCATCGGTTGGTCGGTCAGCACCATGATGGAGTGGCTTGGAAGTAGGGTCATAACCTTCAAGCCAAGATCATAGGGGCATAGGCCATTTTTACGAGTTTTCATGTCTCGTCTCAACATCTTGGAGGACTCGATAGGTGTAATACATAGGCTTCTGGACCCCTTTTTCTTCCTGAACTAGGATCGATCTTAGAGCTGAGAGAGGAATTATGAGGTAGAAGTACATCATCTCTCCTGAGCTCGATTTAGTGAGGAGAGGTGGCAAACCAAGATACGTCTTGAGCTGGTCAAAGGCAATCAATTATGTTGCCCAGGTATGCATTCCAAGAGGGTGGTGAATTTGTTTTTTCAAAAACTTTAAGTAAAATGTAATGGAATAAAACTCGATGAATGTATGTCAGTTGCAACAAGTAATTAACAAAAGTAAATATTCAAGAGATCAAAGTAGATAATTCATGCTCCAGAAATACAACAAATTTATAGTGGTTCAGTGCCAACCCTGCACCTATATCCACTCTCCAAGACATTCTTATTAAAAATTTCACTATAATCTTTTCCAAATTACAGTCCAATTGTTTTAATCAGCCTCACAAGCAACCCAATTGATTTTCACTAGCAATCAACCAAAACAACCACCAAGCCTATCCCTAGGCTCAATACAATCTAATTCAAGATTTGAATGGACCTTTCTCTAAGTTTCAATCTCTGATACTTGTCACAATAGAATATAGAGAATAATATGTAACACAATAAAATACAACTCTTTAAAGACATGCAAAGAATAAATGAGGCTTTGAATTAGTTGGTTTGCCTTTATTGAACTTGACTGTGATTCACCAACTCTCTTAGTTGTAAAAGATATAATCTTTTAGCTCTCAATGAATGTACTTGAATACTATTTTTGAGGCTCTTTTCTTTTCTTTGGCTATTCAATTCATTTTATTTTTCATCTTCTTACTTCTTTTTGGTGTTCTCATGCATTTATACCAATTAGTAGTGGTTGAAAGACTCTCCTAGCCGTTAGACAGGTTGAGAGAGCTGTTGTGAGATAAAAATAGCCGTTCTAATCTACAATAACTAGTTCTCTCATTTGATGTATGCTATTTCTTTATACAATAATTTTACTCTTGTTTTCCATTTATAACTAGTTTTCTCATTGATGTATGCTATTTCTTTATACGATAATTTTACTCTTATTTCCCATTTATTCTTCTTTTGGTTCAACTTTTCTCCCCCTTTTTGTCTTGATCAAAAATAGGAAACCTAAGAGAAGAACATTTCACAAGATAAATATGGAGAAATACTTAATCATCCATACTGAAATATCCATGTATCAAAAAAAATTTCAACCTTTAAGCACATTACAAAAAGGATGGATAAACATATGTCACTTAATATGAACTTAAACTATAAATTTTGATTAAGTAATAGAAGTTAAACACAAATATGATTCTTTCAAACTGTATTAGAATGAAGTACGAGTATTAGATACAGTTTAGTTAAACCTTGAAATCTATACAAAATAAGAGGATAAGGGAGGTTCCTAAGCTCTAGATTCATTTGAGAAAGAGGATGAGGATGAGGCTGAGCCACGGTAAGGGTGATAAATAGTGGATCTTCTAGTTCTAAATCCTGGTGAGTGAGGTGGACAAGATGGATCAGACTGATGAGGTCGACTAGCTCTCAACTCTTGTGTGAAGTGACCAATCATTTTAATAAGAGTAGAGGCAGATGCAATAATTATTTCTGTTAGACACCTTGATTCATCTTGAACTTCTTTAAGCACCCTTAGAATCTTCTCACTAATCTTCTATGTACTTGCAACAAATTCATTGATTTCTTTCTTCATAGAAGCCTGCAAGTTCCTTGTCTCTCTCTCAATATCTGTAGTCCTCCTATACTGACTAGTCACCAAAAATCGAATGTCAGAGACATCATGCCTCAACATAGCAACCATCTAGGTCAATGAAGAAACATAAAGCTCCAATCTCTTATCTGTAGGAAGAGTGCTATGTCGTGACTCAGGGGCTTACTATCCCTCTTGACCGGTAAGTCCCGAAAATCACCTACTCAATGATGGATGTCATCAGCTTCTCATCCAACTTGATGGTGTGACTTGAGGTGCTCTCTAGATGTGGGGGTTGAAAGTCAAATTATGCCATGTAGTCCTCACCTATATGCTCCTCAACTGAATGCATTTCCATGAGGGCAGGTGGCTCAGTATGCTCATCTATAGAGGTTACAGGCTCATTCGGATCATGACACGGCTGTGCTATTGCAAACCTTAGCCCACAATAACACGCATCCACTTCAAACCATCAAATCAATTATGAACAATTGAATTCATGAATCTCATCAAATATTTCATCAATAAGGATTGATACAAAGCTTATAAAAATATCAGCATTTAATATTCCATTTTTCTCAGAATCCTGAAGCATGTCATGCTCCTTTCTCCTAGCAATCCTATTTATCTATGAGAACATAAATGAATGGGTGTGAGCTATAAAAACTCAGTAAGTAACCATGCATAATCTTATTAGATCAAGTATAATGTTTTGCATGCTAGTGCATTATTTTAAGAAACTAACAGTTATAACAAAGCAAGCATTTCATATAAACAAACCAGTCATAAAACTATGCATGTCCATTTATGCAACTTCATAAACATGGTTATGCATCATAAAACTTTTGTCATTATTCCATACTTTAAAATCCATACTCATTCATGCTTTGAAATCCGTACTTATCATTATTCATGCTTTGAAATCTATACTTGTCATTATTCATGCTTTAAAATTCGTATTCTTAGATGATAGTGCAGCTATGGTCACTATTATTATCCGTGACAGGGCCATAATCTTTACCAACTATTATTCTTCGTTGACAGGATCTAAACCAAGCTATTATAACCCGCTCGCGAGGGCTGTACGCCGAGCTACTATAACCTGCTGGCGAGGGCTAAATCTTTGCCAACTATTATTCTCCATTGGTAGGGTCTAAACGAAGCTATTATAACCCGCTGGCGAGGGCCGTATGCCGAGCTACTTTAACCCGCTGGCGAGGGCCACAATCTTTGCCAACTATTATTCCCCGTTGGCAGGGTCTAAACCAAGCTACTATAATCCGCTGGTGAGGGCCATATGTCGAGCTACTATAACCTGCTGGCGAGGGTCATAATCTTTGCCAACTATTTTTCTTCATTGGCAGGGTCTAACCCAAGCTATTATAATCTGCTGGCGAGGGCTGTATGTCGAGCTACTATAACCCGCTGGCAAGGGCCGTACATAGCAATCTGAGAATTCATAAATCAAATCATGCTTTTGTTGAATCTTATCTCATATATACATTGAAAAGTGAATGATGACATTGTCACGCCTCCGGCCCGAGATCGCGTGCCGGGGGTCGCGCCAACCACCGCACACTTGTAGAAAACTCTCCTTACGAGCAAGCAAGGCATCTTAACCAAATATCTCAATATATAAAATAATTCAACTAAATAAATGCAATCTTATTTCATCGACTAACTCAAGTCACAAAGTCTCACAATTCTAAATATGCAGCGGAACAATAATTTAGCAACATGCAAACTTAGTTCTTAAAATAACAAAACCTCGTAATGTCCAGCAATCATAGTAAATGTCCAAGATAACAGATCAACTTATATAATCCTAATCAAAGATAACTTGTGCTACAATCCATTTTGTCATTCTCTCATTTTGGAATCCCAATAGACTAGCTCTCGAAATCTGTAAAACCATAAGAAATTGTATAATGAGCTAAACAACCCAGTAAGTAATGAACACTCTAGCTAGATAAATCAGACAATAATATATAGAAAATAAATATATATGCAGTTCCAAGGTACAAATCAAATATTTCTTAAAATATTAGGATTCTTTTCATGGTTTCGAGATTCTTTCACATATTCAATTCATCTTGTTGATCCTAGACTATGACCACATGTTTTCTGTGATAGGGTCATAAACATCGACTAATCTTCTTTCGGTGAGTCCTTCAGGACACTCGATTGCCAACGTATCTGCCCCCATTGGCGGGGTCCTTAACATAGCCAGATCGAAGTTCAATTAGTTCTCTGTTTTATTTTTCAGTCATGAAAACATGCAGTATCAAAACCAATTATCGTTCATATCTTAATTTTTTTTAATTTATCAGATTCAACTCAACAGCCAGGAACTATGACCACATGTTTCCTGTGGTAGGATCATATCACCGACTAATCTTCTTACGGTACCAGCGTATTGGCCTCCATTGGCAGAGTCCTCAACATAGCCCGACTGCGAGTCTGAATCTATTTCATATTATTATCTTTTCTTACTTTATGTTTCAATGTTCTAGATCAAAAATACAGTGCTGAATCAATCAAATACATTTCATATCAAAAGCAAATATGCTCAATCAAAACCATACAATATTCTAAAAGTAGATATATACACCTTGCATCAATTTCGAAATCAAGAATAATGCAATTCGTAAAAATAGATATAGATTGCTGATAAATCTAGAAAAGAGGTTACATCACTTACCTTGCGAATGCGATCCACAACAAATCCAATTAATTCCGTAAATCCTATAAAGAACGTAATATCCAAAAATCATATTATTCTTTTAATATTCATCATATATATGTATATATATAAAACTTAAATTTTAACATCCTTCCATAACCGTTCCTGCAGAAGTGCCTAGCACCTCAGGTTTAGGTTTGGGTTTGGGTTCATACCCATAAACCACCCCTCCCTTTATTTATTTAATTTTTTTTCTTTCTTTCTTTCTTTTCTTTTTCTTTCTTTTCTTTTCTTTTCTTTTTCTTTTTTTTTCTTTCCTTCCCTTTTCTTTTTCTTTTCTTTTCTTTTTCTTTTTCCCTCTTCTTTCCTTTTTCTTTTCCCTTCTTCTCCCGAAGCTTCCACTCGTCTCTTTTTTTTTTCCTTCTTCTCCCCTTCCCTTCTTCTCCCGTGACCATGGAGGGGGAGGCACGACCCCATGCCGAGGCTCGGGAGGAGGGGGCGGCTTGAGGCCGGCGGCCGGCCGACGATGCCCGCGGCTCGCGGTGGCCGGCCCTCTCTCTGTCCCGTGGAGAAGAGAGGGATCGGGAGGATGGCGACCGATCCTCTCTTCTTCCCATGGAGGGGAGAGAAAGCTCAAGAGAGGAAGAGCCCGTGGCGGGGACCAGCGGCGTCGGCGACGCTTGCGGCCTCACACGGGTAAGTCCCCTCTTCCCTCTCTTCTTCTTTCTTTCTTTCTTTCTTTCTTCTTCTTCTTCTTCTTCTTCTTCAAGTGATATAACAAAGAGGTGAAGGCTGAGAACTCTTACCTCAGCCCCAGTAGCTCTCTTCCTCTCCGGCAGCAGTGGAGGAAAAAGGACCACCCAAGCCGCTGCTTTAACGGCTCTTCCTCTCTTTTTTTTTCTTTTTTTTTCCGGCGGCAAGCGAGGAAGAAGGTCACCCAACCGGAAGAGGACTCAGCATGGCGGCTCTACCTCGGGTGGCCTCACGGCGAGAAGGAAGAAACCCTAAAGAGAAACGAGGGGAGTCGGTTTCTTCGGGATGGCTTCCCAAGTTCATTACGCGCCCTCACGTGTGACGCACGTCAGGCCGGAAACATTGGGACTCAGCCGGTCAAGTGGACCTGGCCTAGTCCCAGGGTCTTACAGACATCATGATGAATAAAACTCATGATCATGCTGAAAACTTTATTTTTCCATGCATCTTTCTACATCATCATAATCATGTGTACCTAATAATAATCATGATGGATGCTATTTATCCAAAATCTTGCAATCATTAGGTAACACATGCTTGATCCTAATTTTATAAAAACATAAATAATCATATACTATTTTATAATTAAATAGTCACATGTTTTTGATAAAACATAAGATTATATCAGGGTTACTTACTTTTTCCACAATTCATATACACAATTCAAATTGCATAAATAACACTCATTCATCTTATAAAATATGATACATGATCCATAATAAGATTAAGACAGGTTACTTACATTAATTTGCTCACCAAACGCCAATTCTCCAATATGTAGCAAGATCATTAAATTACATGTCACTTGTACATTTAATTTCTGTTTATTTATAATCTTAAAATCATTTACAGCCGATCCATAGGATTCAATTTCATTTTCTGATCCCTAGCCTAATTATATTTTTGGTTCAGGTCTAATCAATTGTATACTGGTTCAGATCTAATCCAATTTCTAGTTCAGGTCTGGATCAATTGCATACTGGTTCTGATCTGACCCAATTTCTGGTTTAGGTCTAGGTTAATTGCATGCTGGTTTAGTTAATTCTGGGTTTAAGAAATATTGGGCTTGGACTAGGGCCCAGTCCGGCCTTGGGTCTTTAAAGCCCGGTTCATTTGAAGCCCACCGCCAGAATCAGGCCCAATTCGGCCCACATCAATTTTTATTTTTTTTTCTTTTTTTTCTTTTCCTTCTGTTCTTCTTTTTCTTTTCCTTCTTCTCCTCCCTTCCCGAACCTTCTTCTCCTTCTTTCTTCATTTTCTTCTTCTCTTCCCGATCTCCTCCCACTCCTCATCTCCTCTCCTCCCATGGGGCAAGGGGTTGAGCATGGGAGAAAGCCGGCCCGAAGACGGTGGCGTTGCGGCTAATTAGTGGCACCTACGGTGGCCTCGGTCCGACCTGCAACAGCCGAGGCCTGGCTAGCCGCTCACCTCCTCCACCTCAGGTGGAGGAGCTGGTGTACGACACCCATCAAGAAGAAGAAGAACCGACCGAAACCGATGGTGCATGCCGGGTGTGCGGCCAAGCCAGCGGAGCCTGCACGGTGTATGCTCGATCTTACGGTCGACACCTGCGATCGACCCGGTGACGCTCGCGGTCCCTGAGCCGGCAGCGTCCACAGCTAGAGGATAGAGATCCTCTTCCCCTCCTCCTTCGATCACCTTCGACCGAGATCAAACTGGTTCAACCCATGGGAACCAGATTTGCACAGCCGAGTACCCTTTCATGAATCAAAAGGTCGGTATGCATTTTAGGATTTTTAGATCTAGGGTTTTAATGGAAGAGGAAGCCATAATCGAGTGAAGGAGAAATATCAGATCACGGCCGAACACTGGTTAGACATTTCCCCTCCCGCCTCTTCATCTTCTTCCTCCCCTTCTTCCTCTATTAATTATCTCCTAGCTACATTAGATCTAAGCTAACAGCATGTAAATCATGAATACGGGTGATAGGAAATTTACCTAGCTCCGAGGAGTTGTGAAGCCTTTCCGGCGAGCAACTGTCTCCTCTGGCGGCTCAGTTGCAGTGACGAGCTGGGTTGTCTCCTCCTCCGTCACTCTTGATCTAGCTTCTTTGCACAGAAGGAGAAGGAAATGAGAGACAGTGAGAGGAGAGTCCTTGGGTTCTTATAGGCTTCGGCGGGGAGGGAGAAGTGGTGGTGATTGTGGCTGTCAGGCGGTTATAACCGCCTCAACAATTATCGATCTCCACCGCCATTCCTCCCAAGTTTCTAGATGGGCCGGGATTTACAACTATGTCTAACCTCTATAGTCTCATCTCCTCTAGGCTTATGACATCTTTCAGCACCACCACATCAAACCCGATGACCGTCTATCTTGGAATACCACATTCGATGCAGTGAGTGGTCATTATAGGTGTGTAGCAATGCTCTTGAGATTTCGCCTTCTAGCACAACACTATGTTCCTTGAATACCAAGATCAGAATTATGCCATAAGGTCAAGATACCTTCGACCTGCTTGTTGCCTCATACATTTGGCGGAACATAAGTGCAGGCAAATTTAGGGGACTCTCTCTAAGCATGCGATACATCTCCACTATATCTCATTCTGAAACAAAATCAAATCATCTCGTCTTGGGGAAGAAGATCCTACTGATCATATGATGAAGGGGTCTCATCTCCATAGACAACTGACTTGCACTAACCTCCTCCAGTTTGCCAACATCCTCTCTGTCCCCAAAATGTGCTATAATCCAATCACATCTTCAAGATAGTCATCTGAAGGTCCAGCAGTTGGCATGTGTAGAATTCTTCCCAAACTCGATATATCTAGAAAAATGAGAGTTCATTTGATTTTGGACTCCAAGTTTTCTACCCCAAACTTTACATTTTCATAGAACTCTCTTACTAGGTTGGGGTATGTAGGAACATCCAGGGAGCATATGAACTCCTAACCTATTTGCCTTAGTTTTCTTCCAATAGTGAAACGCACTTGTTCCAAAAACTCAAAGTCAATTTTCTGACTAGTAGTCACTATCCTAGATGAGAGGGGTAGTTGACTTGGAATAGCTTGTGAGGGAGAAGGAACCACCTCTTCCGCTCGTAGAGGAACTTGGTCCAACCTAGCTTTGGTTCATCTTTCTGATGAAACTAGGGTTTCCATCCACTTCCATCACCGAGCAATCTGCTTCTTTGGGGCCATGAGAGACCAATCTAACTCGAAACGAAGAAAATCTTGGATGAGGATAGACTAGTTTTGCAAGAGAGGAGGGTAGGAGAGAGTTTCTTTAAAAGGAGGGAGTAGATGAAATAAACAAAATTGAAAACATTCGGATATAGCACCTGTCTCCCAACACATGAGTCGGCTCGAACTAACTTCTGAGTCGACTCTTGTGTGGGGGATTGTCCCCTCAATTTCTGCGAGTCGACTCCTCTACAGCCTATAGAACTTCAAGTTAACTCTTGAGTCGACTTTAAACTCCCCTTACTCTAAGGAATCGACATAGATTAAGAGTTGGCTCACCAAGGAAAGGGATTCATGATTTTTATTTAGATTAGAATGAAATTGAAATTGAATTAATCCAACAAAATAATCAGAAGTTTAATATGAAGATTTTAACAGAAAGGATTACAAACTCCAAGTTCATCCCAATCAAACAAAACTTGTCATCACTAAGGAGTTTAGTAAAGATATCAGTTAATTATTTTTTAGAGAAAATAAAATCAATCAACACATTATTGTTTTGAATATGATCTCTTATGAAATAATGTATTATTTCAATATGTTTAGTTCTTGAGTATTGTACAGAATTTTTAGTTAAGTTGATAGCACTTATGTTGCCATATTTTATGTGTATTTTATCAAGTTTTATACAATAATCCTCAAGTAGTTGTTTAATCCAAAAAATTTGAGCACAACAACTTTTAGCTTCAATGTATTCAACTTCAGTTGTAGACAAAGCTACTAAATTTTGTTTCTTGCTAAATCAGGAGATAAAGTTAACTCTGAAAAATTGGTAATTTCTTCTAGTACCTTTTCTATCAATTTTGCAACCAGTAAAATCTGCATTTGAGTACCCAATTAGGTTAATTAAGGATTGTTTAGAGTACCATAAGCTTAGGTTTTGTGAGCCATTTAAATATCTTAAGATTCTTTTAATAGCTATTAAGTGTAATTCTTTAGGATCAGATTTATATCTAGCACACAAGCATATATAAAACATAATATTATGTCTACTAGCAGTAAGATATAATAGTAAACCTATCATGCCTTGATAAACCTTTAAATCAATATTGTTACCATGCTTATCTTTATCTAATTTATAGGAGGGGCTCATATGGGTACTAATGTGCTTGGCTTTCTCCAAGCCAAATTTCTTCAAAATTTTTCTTGCATACTTGCTTTGGTAAATAAGGATCCCATCTTTTGTTTGCTTAATTTGGAGTTTGAAAAAAAAATGTGAGTTCACCCCTCATACTCATCTCAATTCTTTCTACTTGAGCTCAGCAAAATCTTGACATAAAGATTTATTAGTGGCATCAAAAATAATATTATCAATATATATATATTTGAACAATCAAACATCATCATCGTTTTTTTTTTATGAAAAGAGTATTATCTATCATTCCTCTTGAAAAGTTATTTTCTATAAAAAATTTGCTCAATCCTTCATACCAAGCTCTAGAAGCTTACTTTAGACCATATAGGGCCTTGTTTAATTTAAAAATATAATTTAAAAATTTATGATTTTCAAAATTAGGAGGTTGTTCCACATAAATTTTCTCTCCTATAAATCCATTTAGAAAAGTACTTTTAACATCTATTTGAAACAATTGGAAATCATGTAGCAATCAAATGTAAATAACAATCAATATTGTCACAGGAGTAAAAGTTTCATCAAAATCAATGCCTTCTTCTTGATTACATTCTTTAAGAACTAATCTAGCTTTGTTTCTTATAATATTTTCATCTTCATTTAATTAGTTTCTATATACCCATTTTGTTCCTATTACAAGATATTCTTTGGGTCTAACTTACACGCTTCCAAATATTATTTCTTTCAAATTAGTCAAATTCTTCTTGCATGGCAATTATCTAATTATGATGTTGTTTAGCTTCCTCTATAGGGTTAGGTTTAGTTTGAGATACAAGGCTAAATGATTACATGCAACTGTAATAGAGGATCTAGTTGTTTTGCCATACGATGGATCGCTAATAATAAGTTTCTTTGGGTGATTATGAACATACCTCCATTCTTTAGGTAAGTCATATCTATCTTGAGATTGTTGTTGTGGCTAATCCTCTTCTTCTTGATCATCTATATTATTCATGATCTGTTGCATCTTGTGTAGACATGTCATTCAAAGTGAGGTCCTTTATTTCTTTGCCTAATCTGCATCATCATCAATATTAGTTGATCTGAATTTTGGTTGAGAACAGAGCATGCCACTGGTAATATTCTTTTTGTATGAATATGATCGGTGACTGTGGCCTTTTAAATCTCCAAGTCAAGGTTCTAGAATTGGAAAAAATCAGCAACCCGCCCATTTTTCTTCCAGCTTAGACTATAGAAATTAGGAAATAGGATCCGTGGCAGGGCATTACATATCCAATTATCTTCCCAAAATAGAGTTCTCTGCCCCTCACCAATTTGAAAATGTGCCCTATTCCAAAAGGCTGGGAGGCACTAATCACACCATGCCACAAATTCAAGCATCTATTGCTTGGTTTCCAAGTGAATGAGAGCTTCAATCATTCTATGACAAGCAAAATCTTTCTAGCAATGCTCACCATGGAATTCAAATTCTAAACCACTAGAGAATAATCTCATCAATTAGGGCATTAAATTGTTTAAACCCAATGCAAGACAAAACCACAATCCATGAAGATCTAGAACAAGGGGCGACTTTATCATTAGTATCTGCATCCCTATGAAGTGTGGTAAGGTGGACAGGCATTTTATAGGCATGTTTCCTGTGAAAAATTCTCTAATGTGTATTTGTATTTGGGGATGGTATCCTGGTGGTGTAAATAAACATAGTATAAGAAGAAATAATAAGATTACAAGGTTTCCATTTTTTTACCATTAGAAGATTAAGGGCCCACCTCTGGTTGCTTTTATTTTCTGTCTTTGTTTTCAAAAATCCAGGAAATGAACTAGACTGACGACATGTTTGGAAAATATTTGGAGCTTTTGGTACCAAAGAGATCATTGCATTTCAAATTGTGTGAAGATAAAAGGAAGGAACAGGACAACAATTGTGCAACTGCTATAAGGTCTGAACACATACAGATCCACACCCACCTTGATAAGAATAGTGGTCAAGGATTAGTCTTCTAAAAGAATGCAAGTTTAACCTAGGTTATTGTACTCCATAATCTGGTTAGATGTCAAATTATTGGATATTTCAACTTTCAATTTCTATTAGCCTGCCGCATGACAAATGTATGTCTATGTAAACAATGCATAATACGTTAGATGTCCTTCGGGAAAGGTACAGGAAAGTATTAACGACGTGGTACTTTGGGCCTTCTGACGATAGATAAACCAATGGAGTGGTATCATGACCACCACCTTAACTAAAACTATATTATCTACAAGCTTAACAAAGCAAAATTTAGCTTATCAAGTCTGTAACGCTCGGTTAAATTATATGACAGGAGGCCATGCGTGGGTGGGCCCCATGGCCTAAAGAACCCTGTGCAACGTTGGCCAGAAAAGATAAGGGAGACGTTGAGGAAAGGTAATTAAACCCACAAGCAAAGAGAGATAGTGCGAGGGAAGCTGTCACACTCCCGAATCGAAATCACGTATCAAAGGCCGCGGCAACCACCGCACGTTTATAGAAAACTATTCCATAAGTATACAAGATATTTTATTATAATATCATAATCAGACCACAAAAATAATTTAAATTAATAATATTCAAAATTTAATTAATAAAATTAAAAGTCCTACAAAACTAATAATATTTTAAAATTTTGCATCAATTTTAAAACAAAATTTAGTCTAAATAAAAATATCAAAATCATGTCTCTAATCGCTCGCTCATGACAAATCTCCGAGTCGAGCTAATTCTTCAGATCTGTAAAAATAGTAAGAAATCGTATAACGAGCTAGATAACTATTAAAATAATAAGTAATGATCATTTTAGGTAGATAAATTAAATAATAAAATAATAAAAATATACTTAAATTGAACATTCAAAATACATCGATTCAAAAGCAAATCGATATGCTATCTAGTAATTTCAATTTTCAAATTTTATTCATAAATCAATTTCTTTCAAATTATCAAGTTTATCTCGACAACCATGAACTATAACCTCCACTAGTAGGGTATCGATATACTAATATATAACGATCACTCGTAGGATATTGATGTACCAACATATAACTTCTACTGGCAGGGCATGGATATACTAGCAAATAACCTCTAATGGCAAGGTATCGATATGCCAACGTATAACTCCTACTAGTAGGGTGTCGATATACTAGCTTATAACCTCCACTAGCAGGGTGCCGATATATAGTCTAGATGCGAGTCCAAATCTATTTTAAAGCAAAACTTATTTTATTAAAAAATATTCGGTGTTCCTAATCGTAACATACATAAAATTATACAACATCAAAATCAATCGAACATAATCGATATCGAAATCAATATGTTCAATCAACAATCATACAATATTCTAGAAAGAAACATATATAATAATAAAATATTATGCATCAAGTTTATAAATCCAATATAACTCGATTCAGAAAATATTTATAATTTATCGATAAATCTAGAAAAGGGTTATATTCTTAACTTGCGAGCGAATCCAAAGTATTAGTCCAATCAATTTCAAAAGTCCTTGATCCTGATATTTAAAAATTATATTTTCATCAGAATTATCATAATAATTTTGAAAATAAAAACCCTACTTCCAACACCCTCGTAAGGCTAACTTAATGGAAGTGCTCAACACCCTAGTTGGCCCAATCAAAGTGAAGTTCATCTGATCATGCCCGCACTAGGATGTAGGAGTTTCAATAGAGATCAGGCGTTACCAATTCTAACAATGTCCGAAAAGGACCAATGTCATTCGATAAGGTTTATCAAAGATGGTTTCTGAAATATTCAATAGGGCCAGGGTGACCAGTCCGATAGGTGGCTCAAGCTCCAACGCAGCTCAGGGCCTCTTTCTGAAACACGCACACACACTATCAGGGCCTCTTTCTGATGGTAACAATGATAGTAGCAGCATGGTCCCTTCCAAGCTGTGCGGTAGCATCGTTCGTTTTAGGCTCTCCATGTTTGTGCGGCCCATCTACCAGGGCCATGTTCCCACGAAAGGGATAACTTTCTTTAATGGAACCATGGAAGGCTGCCATTCCACCAATAAGACAAACAGTTGACATAGTACTTGGATGTTTATAGGGCTTGAAGCAAACCGCATGATTGTTTCAATTTGTGTTTCACCTACCAATATCATACTTAAATAAATACATAAAAGATATTATATATATATATATATCTGTGTGTGTGTGAGGCCCAGCCTCATTGGGCCATTCTATTCGCTCGACCCAGCATGCAAATCATAGCCCGAAGGCTGCTATCGATGGAGAAACAGGGGCAATGCCCTGGTAGGTCGTGGCGGTGGAGGACGAAGAGTCCTCCTCTACCATGAACTCAGTTGAAAATTAGGATAAGCCTAGCCTCCACTACTATATACGGCCGTCCCAACTCTCCTTCAAACACCACCGATGATTGCCGACCACTGTCGCTGCTTTTTTCCTCTTTCTTCCTCTTGTGTGTCGCCGATTTCTAGTCACTGTGCTCACCAGAAATCAGGGCCGACAATGCTGACCGAGCTAAGGTAATACTCCGACCCTCATCCCCATTCCTTGTTCTTCTTCTCATGACCCGGAGTCATCGTCGTCAACTGCGAAATCGGTGGAAAATCGACCAAATAAGGATCCCTTGTTTTGCTTCTTTTTCTCTTTTTGAGCAATGCTTGTCATCGGCGTCATCATTAAAGCCATCGGCTGCTTCCTTATGTTGGTCCGACCACGAGTACATCAAGGCAAGAAATCATCTATGTTCAGCCCTATTTTTGGTTCATTTTGGTTGGCCGACCACCGCCGCCGGCCACCTTCCATCTCTTGTCTCCACTGCTTGCTACCACCTCGCCGGACCACCATAGTCAGCCATCAGTCAAAGCCTTCTTCATCCTCTATTTTGCCGAGGAAGAAGAAGAAAGAAGAGAAGAAGAAGAGGAGAGAGTGAGAGAGCCATCCCTCTCTTGTTTCTCTCTCTTTTTTCTCTCTCTATCTGGACTTTCTCCCTCTAGAGTTGATTGGACTCTGAAAGTACGATTTTTATTTATTTTAGATCGACTTTGGTGAAGGATGCTGATCCACGGATGTTGGGAAGCATGTCAACTCTACCCTGGTCCTTACCAAACACTGCTATATTTGATCCCTCCGATATCTATTGAACTGTCCGTGCCCTAGTCCATGAATGATTCAATGAAGTCACCTTGTCCGGACCGACCAGGATGTCAGGCACTCCTACTTGGTCAGCCTGTGAAAATATTTGAATTTAGAGTTTTCATTTTCTAAATGATTATAATGAAATTTTAATAAAAAATATAATTTTGGAATATTAGACTCTCAAAAGAATTCTCGGAATTAATATGGATTGCATTCACAAGGTAAGTAATAATCTAACTTTTCTAGATTTTTTATTTATATAATATTATTTTTCCATCAAAAAAATTGTTAATCAATTTATATGTGATTATGAATTTTATGAGATGGTGTTTCACATACAAAGAATTATGAAGTTATAGAACAAAGTTTCACATACAAAGAATTATGAAGTTGAAGAGAATACAAATAAAACTACATTGGGTAAGGATATGTAAATAAATTGGGTAATCAGTTAGGACTAGGTTAAGTCCAAATTGGGTGAGGTCTAAAAACCTCAAACCTAAACTTGGCCTTAAATATCAATGGCTATTACTGTGGACCCATACCCAAGCCATTCATCGACGATGGGCTGAGTCAAGATTGGGTTGAATTGAGGTCACCTACGAGGTTTGCATATTGAAATGATAGTCCTGGATGCAAGTGTCATGATAAGTATACGAAACATAGTTCGAGATAATGTGTATTGTGAAAACACATACCCATTATTGATATCATAGGTGCAAAAGAAACACTGCATAGGTTTTGTATGATTGTTATGCTCTTTGACCCTAGCATGACCTGGTACACGATAGACGATCACACCTATAGGGTTTGACCACTACGACATGCAAGACCTGCCTGAAATATTAAAATTCTTTCAAATATTTCCTGCATAAATCAGTCTAGGTAAAACTAAGGCACTTGGACATAATTCATAAAATAATAAAAAATCATAATACAAAATCTTACATTTATTTTAGAGTCAATCAATGTCATCCACATAACATTTTTTTAAACTAGAAAAGTCAACTCCTAGGTCCTAACTCTCTTATCTTAGTCCCATGAACCCTTCTAAGCTATGGGTCGACATCTAAAAAGAATCAAGAGAAATAAAAGGAAGGCAGATAGCCCAGTAAGTACCGCTACATCTCTAGTTGGATCAAGCATATATGAATAAATAAAATAATATTTAGAAACATCACATATCACGATAAATTGCAATAGAAACTAATCTGGTAAATGTTCAAGAAGGAAAATCGACAATTAGCAAATAGATATTTAATAGTCTACTAATTACCTTTCAAATTGCCGAAATAAAAACTAGTTTTAAATGCACCTCATGGGGAAATTCCTTTTAAGAAATTTTGAGTAAAAGCAATAGTAAGTTTTTACCCTCTCTTAAATTTTGAGAGTACAACCACAATCACCCATGGCAGGGCCGAAAAAAGACTAGTAAGGGTGGCAATTTACTCCGCTCCATTGAGTACCCAACCCAACCTAAACCTAATGGGTTAGTTTTACTCAACCGACAACGGATCCGGGGAAGGTATGGGTAATAGTAAAATCCATCCCAAACCTGACCTGGATATATATAATTCAACTACATGGGCCACAAGAGAAATGCAAGGCTATTCTTCTTCCCCTCCTTGAACTATTTGATGGAGATAACTGAGGGTTCAGGGGCATTCTTATGCTTCAACTCTATCTTCATTCTTCAACTCTTCATTAGGGCTAGCCAGTAGGATGATTCTCTTCCTATTCAAAGTAAAGGTGTAGATATTATCTTGGCTATGTTAAATAAAGTCTCGATTGTGAAGCAATGACCACCCCAGTAGGAGGTGGCTAACCTTCATTGGTATGAATCAAGCTTCATCATTTTGCCCCCGATTCCACATGAAGGATACGAGGTATATGTGATTGACTAAGATGGTTTGGTTACTAATCTAACTTGATAGGAAAATGGGTGACGGGTGTTCTTGTGGCCAAGTTTGTCCACGAGCACATTGGTGGTTACATTCTTATATTATCATTATTGATGATGGTTATGTTGTAGCAATCTTGGATGCAACACGATGATAGAAGATATTGTTCCACATCTAATCTATATGTTATTCTTCTTGAGAGATACTGAGGACCTAGTGAAGAATGAGAGTAACAATCGGGCTCTTCTTGATCATCCACAATGGGCTCATCCTTGTGTATCTCCTCGGGGTCTTCTAAAGCATACTCTTCTTCTTCCTATATTTCAGTCTACTCTTCCCAACACGGCTATTAGTAGTTCAAAGATCTAGTAGAGCCCTGAATAGCTTTGTTTCCAATCCCTTGCATGTGTAGCATTGATTTGGGTGCATAGGCGACTAGGGTCTTCAATTTCACAGTGTCAGGCTTTGAAGGTCATGCTTGCTGCAAGCCATTATGGCTAGTGTTGCTACACTTTCCATCCCATTCTAGGTAAGCTAGGAAACTCAAGATCCCAAGAAACTTGGTTGGCTGGCGAAGGGCATGATGCCAAGTCTGCTTGGATAAGGGGTAGATGCATTTGCGGGTGTCCCATCAGCATTGGACAAACTGGAAAGACATCGATCAAAAGAAAGATAGAGAGTAGCATGGGTCTACAATAGAAGGTTGTAGCACTGAGCTATGCTAGAAGGGTATAGCATTGGGCTACGATAGAAGAGTGTGGCATTGGGTAGAAAATCTAAGTTATGCTTATCTAGAATAAAAGATTAAGATAAAGATAAAGATAAAATTAATTTGATTAGATGGATTCTCAAAGGACCCCCTTATAGAGTACAATTTCACTTATTTATACCAACATATAATAACTGCACATTCTAATAGTTTCTCCCATATCTGGCCTCTATTCCTAGTGGTTCTGGTAACTAGTGCTAGTTATCCTCCACTATGCATGTTCATAAGCATGGTTACTTTGCAATTGTCAGGCTAATAATCATATTTTTTCAGTCTAAGATATAGTTCTATATTTAAGACTATCTTTAAGACCGTTTTAGTTATCTCGGTCTACTTCCATATATTATGGTTGATCATGGCCAAGGCTTTTGACTTGCTCTTGGTTGAACTCTCCCCTTACAGTCTATATCTCCACACTTGGTGAAATTTGTCGTAGTCAAACTCTCTCCAGTTCAGCAAAAGTCATCTGAGTCTCACCAGCTCCAATTTCGTCACACTTAATCCATGTGGCTCTTATTCTCAGCTACCAGCTAGATAGTTGGGTTGGAGTATAAACAATGCCCCCCATATTCATTATCTTATGATCAAAAGGCTGACAAGATCTTTGTCATCACCTCCTTGATACCTACAGAGTAAAAATTTCACAATTATGAGTTCGATTTGCTAATGGAGAACTATCCTTTTATCAAAGCATTATTTCTACCTTCAGTAATTTACTTGTATCTTTTCAATTTCTCTTAAGCCTGATACCTCTACTATATTTTTTTTTATGGAATACTCTTATGTACTAAAATGGATTGCATGTCACTCGAAAGATCTTCTACATCTAATGACATTTAGCTTTAACTTCCACATTGATGGGGATCTCGATTTATCTTCTAGTAAAGCATGCTTCCACGCTATAAATAGGCCTTGCATTCTTTTTGGTGATCACTCCCTTTTCTTCTTCATGACTATCATCAAGCCTCTTGATCTTCTTATGGTGAGATTGAGTATTGGTCAAAGCAACCCATTTGTTTTGATCAATCAATTTCTGACTAGTTTGTCAAATCAACATACTTTCACAAACCAAGGTGTCACCAAAAATATATTTTGTTTCAAATTCGAATACCACCATCACTAGATTGCTGTCTAGTTAAGGACTTTTAAATCTGCAAGCTATCATTTTTCCAACTGCCCTTCATCTTTTCTACTTTATCAATCATATCCACAGCCAGCCCTAAACCCACTACACTCGTCCCAACTCTATTGTAGTCGATGAAGAATCATATCCACTGAAAAGTATGATTCTTGGAGAAGCTTGTGACTAACATCCAAAGTTCTCCAAGAAAACTGGAAGAAACTAAAAAGATGCGAAAGGCCTGTAAAATAGGATCCATCATAGGGGAGTATTTCTATATATCAATCTATTGGTCGAAACTTTGGAGAATTTGTAACTAAATAATATATTTATATATATACATGATACTATTATTTATTCCACTTTTAGACTGAATTTATCACTTCTTCGACCTTCCCATATTTTATCATATAGCACCAAGACCTATAATATCCATAATCCACATAAGGATCTTTGATCATTCATAATACTAGGTATCAAGCTGAATCAGTCCTTACACTATCATGTTACTCCCCGGCATACGGAGCATGCATCATCCTCTTAAATCTCCCTTTGATAAGGTTGTACCCGAGCCCTTATTATTCTAATGGTTGGTATTACGAGGCTGCTAAAATTTTGCCTTTTACTCTGGAACAAACAATTAGGAACTAATGTTTAATAAAAATTTACCAACTTCACCAGCGACATTCTGTAGCTCACCCTGACTGATAATTTCGAGTTTCAGCCAGATGTTGACCAAAAAATCCCTCAATAATTCAATCTACTGCAACTTTGCTAGTGTGGCTTCCACGATACCTCGGCTAATAGATTTTGAAGGCTCAATATAGTCTCACCTTCGGCTGTTGTCTCCTTATGAGCCAAAGTATCCAATTCTAATCCTTCATATGCTGCCGTACTTCCATACACTAGTTGGTAAGCCAAATCAATCATCACAAGAATAGGCCCAACTATCTTAACCATAGAACTTGCTGGAGTGTACTATGACTTTACATATTGACTTTCAACTACGAAAATAAGTTTTTCAAGCCATTCAAGTAGCAAAACCGAAGATTCTATATGTCGATCAAAAAGTGGCCTTAGTATAGCAACTATTTTTTTGCAACTACTTATTTAATCTCCTTCCATTTGATTTGATGGTAGCTATATAGTTGTCCCACCAGAAATAGTATGATGATGACTTACGCAGTATCCCACCGAAAGTAATGTAACAATGGTTACATAGGATCCTATTGAGCCAACCAGAAAGCCTGTTAGCACCACTTTCATCCCATTCCAAATGAGCTAGGAAACTCAAGATCCCAGAAAACTCGGTTGGTTGGTGAAGTGCACAATACTAAGCCAGCTTAGGCAAGGTGTAGGTCATGCAAAGGCATGCCATCGATATAGAACTAGCCAAAAAGATGTTGATTGAAGAGGGAATAAAGAGTAGAGCGGGTGCAAGCACCTTGACATTCAATGACTTTTGCCACCATCATACCATTATTCAAAGGAAATGAAACTAGATAGAGGTGTAACGCGGAGCTACTGTAAGGGTATAACACTAAGCTACAATAAGAATGTAACACTAGGTTACGATAAAAAATCTAAATTATATCTACTTCTAAGATAAAAGATTAAGGAAAAGATAAAGATAATTTGATTGGATTAATTGTAGAAAGGTCTCATTTACAGAGTATAATTTCACTTATTGATACTAACAGATAATAACTACATATCTTGGCGGTTCTTGTAACTAGTGTCAGTTTCCTCCACTATGCACGTTCTTCATTAGAGTTTCTCTGCAATTGTTAGACCGATAATCATAACTTTTCAATTTAAGATACATATTTATATTTGAAATCATCCTCAAGACTGTTTTAGTTACCTCGATCTCCTCCATGTATTACGATTGACCAAAGCCAAGTTTTAGGCTTTCGATCTACTCTTGACCGAACGTTCCTCCTTCGGTCTACTCTTGACCGAACGCTCCTCCTTCGGTCTACTTTTGGCCGAACGCTCCTCCTTGGGTCTATAACTCTATACTTGGTAAAATTTGTCGTAATCGAACTCTCTTTAGTTCAGCAAGGGTGGTCAAGTGAGTCTCACTTGCTCTGATTTTGTCATACCTAATTTATGTAATATGCTTGCTCTCAACTGCTAGCTGAATAGTTGAGGTGCGGTGTAAACAGCTAGATTTAGTGTTACCTGCACTTGGTGCAGGTACGACCCCCTAACTTAGCAGGTCCATCTATGACCTTTATTCTTCAAGCTCTTCATAACTTTCTTGGGGACTTGGAAGACCTCATCTAGGTTGATTTGCACTACAACCATCTAATATTGGATCTTCTAACGAAGTCCATAATGAAACCCACCAACTTATTAGTTTGGGACCTCGTTAAAGCAAATTCGAAGGCTAAGCTCATCAGATTCTTCTTGTTACTTTTGAGCAGATCTAGTTCCTTAACTAGAAACATGTGAAAAAAAATAATTTATTTATCTTTTCTTTCACTAAAACCAGTCGCCAGAGACTTTATTAGTTAAATATGAGGTGTTTTACTCCAAGCAAACTCTAAAAATTACAGACTAATCTAGAGTCCTCAATGCCTAGCTTGAGCAAATAGTTTATTTCCTTGCAATGATTCAATATCTCCTAGTATTATTATGTCAGTTTACTCAATTACTACATATGAATCAAACACTCAAATGGGTATACCCTTGTTATATACAACAACAATCATGTGATATTGTCAATTGCATTGGTTTTAGCAAGTGGGCATCCTTCTCATCTTTGATGATGGTCTCAAATTTGACTCTAAATGGTAGTTCTTGCAGTATAAATTTTTGAAAAAAAATCTATAACTAAGTTTAATAAATCTTCATAAGTAGCTCATGATCAGTTCCGTCTTCTGATTATAATTCCTTTTGTATGCATATATTGGTACAGATGTTTTTCCTAGTGTGTTTATGCGCGTCATGTAGGTGTAGAAAGTGGTCCGTCTCCTGTGTCTGGAGTACTTAGATGAAGTTGTATAAGACATTTGAAAAATTCTGGATCACTGAAACCAGGATGGGCAGTAGAGTTTCTTTACCAAGTCACCAGCTGAGTTGGTCACCAGTGGGTGGTCTTGTCAACAATCCCTGAGAAAATGATGGGCTTTTAATTTTTTTTAAAAATAGAGAGATCTCTTCCTCTTTCCTCCTTTCCCATAACTCCTGTCAAATTCCAGCCAAAACACGTATAATGAGAGTTTCTTACGGCCTCTAGTATGAAAAGAAATCATCATTTCCATTCTTTATTGCTGACTCGCCAACCTAGCAATTCAGGCAGGTGATACTCAAAAGAGCAATCGGTATCTGACTGGTTGCTTCTGCCACCTCTACCAAAATACCTTTAAAAGTTTTCCATCCATAACTTGCCGATAGAAAAGAATAATTTCAAACCTACAAACTCCGTTAGATGTACGATTAAAGGAAAAAAAGTGCTATAAGTCAATTAGAAAATCAGTCTCTGATTTGAAGTTCAATATCACCTATAGTCACTGCTTATCAGTTGATGACTCGGTAAACTTTTTGGATTCTGCATCCTCCCTGGAACTTGGAAGGTCATTTTCATTTTCCAATTTTACTTCGTTCCTCCGTAATTCAAATTCATCTCCCTCATTTGAAGGATCTGCCAAACTAGTCGACTCTGTAGCGATTCCACCAGCTTCAGGTGATGTCTCCATTTCCGCATCCTCATCTGATTTTTTATCCTCGGATTCACTACCCTCAGTACTGCTATCATTTTGATTAGCTAGAGTTAAGCCACCTTCATCTGCCTCCGTTTTCAATTCTGCGTCCCCAACTGCCACCTCTGGCTCAGCAGGACGCTGTTGGATGGGCACTGCATCACTAATAACTTGGCCGGTTTTCAATCTTTCCCTGTATACTTCCATTTCACTTCTATATCTCTCCTTATCCTTCAGACCTCGGTCTTGGTATACCTGAAATTCAGATTTCATGGATCAAATTAGAATGTCCAGTTCTCAATATTATCAGAAACATCCTAGTTTTTGTTTTCTTAGTTCTTACAGCTTTTTCAGCCTCAGTTAATTTGTTCCATAGATCTCCAATCATTTTACTGATTTCTCTATCCTTCCCTGGATGGAGTGGCTTAAGCCTCGCATGCTGCTCTGCAAAAAAGAAATTATATCCACTCCTATTTGGCTTTGGATGTGTAGGGTCTCTCTTGCTCAATTTCTTCCTACGCCGGTGACGGCGAACACCCCTTGCATTGCTGTTCTCGGCAACTCCACAATATTGCGGTGCTTGGGCAGTGGTCTGTTCAGGAGTATGATAGAGGACACCTTTTAGCTTTGCAGAGCCCACAGTGACAGTGACAAAATAGCCATACTCAAATTTTCCATCGATTACTCCGACAACAGTTGGACTTGTTGGTGAGGACAGACCTAAGGCAGTCAAGGGAAGCAACCAATAAATAATCACACAAACTTTCATATCTATCATACATAGAAGAATCATAAAACAATTAATTCATTTAAATATAAACTATGCTCATAGAGATATTGTTGGAACATATATCCAGGAACCACAAAAGAATGCTAGTTGTCTCCCCTCCGATCCCAATGAAAAATGATCCTCATTGGTTGGATGTTCCCAATCTCAAGCTCATTGAGCTCACTAGTTGGTGTCTTCCTCTGTTTAGAATGGATGATAAGAACGTGTTTTACCTATTATAGAAGGCAGCAAAAGAGTAGGACTCCTCATGGAAGCAAGTTGATTATTGTAAGCAATTCAGGTTCTGATATATATTAGTTACAACTCACCATTGCTTCTCCTACGCTTCCGAGCAACTGCCTGAGTTTCAGGATATGACATCATAGGGTCAATCAACTTCTCAGATGGAACTGATGTTGCAGGTGTGTGCGAAGGAGCTGCAAAGTAAATATGACAGATGAGAAAGCTTGGAGAAAAGAACAAAAGAAACAACTAACATATGTCCCATGTACAGACCAGTTGGAAGACAGCTCCATCCTTGAGATCCAAAGAAATAAATTTGCTCATAGTGATGTAATAGCGATATGTAATATTTGCGCAGTACAAAAGATGCATTTGTGGCTGTAGAGGGGAAACTAAAAGTAGCAGTTACTTCTCTCCATCTCCTATCTGCAATCACCTGCAAGTAAGCATGCATTAAGCACTGGTTGTAAACTTGTAATAAACTTTTGTGACTTAGAAAACAAGAACATAGGACAGGTAATCTATTTGTTTTTGAGATTTAAAAGGATGTTGGGGCATTATGTCAGATGTTTTAGTATATACATAGGGATCGAGAAAAAGCATCTCAACTTATCCCTGGAGAAATATCTTGGGACCACATTGTGCATGCTATAAACCACATAATGGCAGTACAGGGAGATAAAATCTAGGTTAGCCACATAATGGGCCTATTCGGAAATAATGCATACCTCCAATGCAAAATGGTGTAATTAATCTGTTATTCCTATTTGCTGCTTTGTGCAACTCCCTTGTGACAGTCCTCATAGCAAAATGCAAATATATTATGAGAATAGATCAAAATGATTTAAAGGGCTCTTTGCTTGCCTGCAATTAGGCAGGTCCAATTGCAGGCATCCAAACGGGTGCATCCAAAACAACCGTTTGGATGCCTGCAATTGCAACTGCAGGCTGCATTTGAACTACAAGAACGAGTCCAAATGTTATATTGCGATTACAGGCAAAATTGACTGCAGACCCTATTATA
Organism: Phoenix roebelenii; assembly: GCA_025769935.1. Lineage (NCBI taxonomy): Eukaryota > Viridiplantae > Streptophyta > Magnoliopsida > Arecales > Arecaceae > Phoenix > Phoenix roebelenii. Next base: position 32,986 of record JAOXJJ010000665.1, on the reverse strand, counting down.
AGATATGTTGCAATTGGAAGCAACCCTCAAGGAAGTCCCCTCACCACACTCTGACCATTGAAATTTAATATCACTGTCACATATTAAATAAATATAAATTACTTTAAAAAATAGTAAATATAAATTTACTAACAATATATATAATTACTATAATGTAAAATAAACTTTATAATATTATAGTACTATAATAATTATTGTTATAATGTTAACAATATAACTATTATTATGAACATAACATACTTATTTTTTATTTTGTTATTATTATTATATCATTATATCCTAATGAATCTTATTATAATTTATAACAATATTATATTAATAATCATAATTAGTTTATAATAATATGATATAGTAATTATTAATTATTATAATAACACATATTATAAATATATATTATGTTTTTAATAATATATTATCAAAATATTTTATAGTGATATAATTAATATAATAGTTATCATAATAATCCAATAGTAATTTAATAATATCATTAGTTTTATTATAATTATAAAAATAAGATGATAACTATTTCCTGGGGTAAACTTACCAGATCATTTGCAGGGTTATTATCTCTTTCAGCATTATACAACCAAATAGTTGCCATTGTAGTTGCAGTTTCCAATTGCAAAAAATAAAACAAAATCAGTTTTTGCAGCTGCAACTCCAATTGCAATTGTACTTGAACTCAATGCAACTGAATTGTAGGCAAATAATTAGTGCTTAAGAACAAGATATCACAATATGAAACACTGCAGTGAGGCATTCTCTATGCCATCAGATAGGCATGCTTTCTATGCTTCAAGATAGCCATTAATACTAAAAGAAACTTTTGTAAACACCTTAAAACATTTTACCACCTTTTGCCACTCTCTAATCTCTCATATTTCTAAGGATGGTGAGACATGGAGGGATATGTCCCTCCCTCAACTACCGTTCCTTAAGCATTGACTTGTTTATTAATATCAAAAAATAAAAGGCAATAATAGCTTTTCCTTGATATGACAACCTAAAGCAAGGATACTCAAATTTTTGGCCTTTCTTGTTGCAATTTACTTAGAAAAATCTAGGATATTTGATTTTCTGCCCTCACATATTCTTGGAGAGTCCAATCTTTTCATTATGTTTAACAATGCATTAAGATATTTGGTTATGTAGATGTTTAATCGTTATGCAAATTGAGAAAATCAAGATGCAATTTATAAAATTGCTGATAAAATTAGATCATTTGGTAGCAGGAAATCCTATAGATTAAAAAAATTGAAGGAAAAAATTGATCAAATCATCAAAGTGTTTTCTTCCAACACCAAGGAGCTTGAACATAAAGAAACAGACATTCTTGAACAAAACTATAGATGATGAGAGATAGATAGCTAGAGAGAGAAAGAGAGAGAGAGAAATTTATTAACAAAAACTTTTTGAGGTTGTCCATTCAGCATAGCACAAAGCACAAAACATCATATGAAACAAACTACCATCAGTAAAATTCTCATCTGCAAGGAAAAGTGAAATTGAAAATCTGAAGAGCTTCGAAATTAGAAATAATAGTCATAATCTACATATCGTGCAAGAAAGGAATAGGATAATAAAAGGCGCACTGACTAACAACCACACCTGTACTTGAATACATCAACACCCACAAACACCAAGGTAACATACACAACCAACTCAGATGGAAATAAACTGTTTCTATTCTTGACATAGGTATGCAACTATTTGACAGTTGCATTGCTTTAAAACTGCCTTTATTCATTTGAAAATAAGTAATTTACATTTGTCTGCACTGAGCATGTTAAAGGTCTGGGAGACTGGATATTATGTCACTTCTTTTTTTGGAAAAGATATCATATCATGAACTGCAATTGTCAAAAAAGAATTCTGTTTCGCTAATGCAACCACTTGAAATAACAGAAGCTAGAAATCAATTCTTTGTAGCCACTTTGAAGGTGAAAAACAGAATACTGAATTGATAAATTCTGCTACATTACCTTCTCCCTAGTTTTATAAGATCCATAGTTTCTCCCCAAATATATCCTTAGAAGGGACAAACAAACTATGTGATCCTCCCTCTTCCTATCATAGTCCCATTTCCTTTGCCACTTTGAGCTAAAAGAAGAATGTCATTCCCTCCAACAAATCTCTTCTTGCTCATGAACCCAAAAAACCGTCTTTGCTCATGCTCACATTTACAAGCAATTAAGCTTCAGTATTTTGTATCATAAGGGATTTTTGGCTTAAATTTGATATTGCAATTAACATTAAATGTTAAGTCCTTAATTTGAATAAAATATAATACACAAATAGAAATAACTAAAATATGATAAAGGAAATATGTAGTAAAAGAAATGCATTGCAATAGCTGTTAGCATCCAAGATGACAAAAGATCCTCTTAACTGAGCATAAGATGTTTAGGAAAAAGGATGGACTGCAACAAGGGAAAAGGATTTTGTCATGGATACTAGCAAGTAAGAAAGCATATAAAATTATAAATATATCATTTTTAACTGGGAGTAGCCTTGTACGTATTCTTCTTTTTTTAACATTGTACACTTTGGTCATATAATATGTCAGGATTTCTTGGGAAAGGTTAAATCCTACACTTAAGTCTCTATGCATCTATGGATAATACATCTATTTTAAGATCATTGCAATATTGTAGTGCATTGTTCCAACATCTCCTCAAGGACATGGTAACAAAGCAAGGGACTGTCCTCATCACCTACGTGACCCATATTTTGTATTATCTAAGCAGGCCAAGTTATAGAGGTTTATTTGCACTAAGAAACAAGGTTGAGACTATGATTTTCCTTTGGGAGTGGGGAGCCAAAATTATCATTATTATTACTCATAATTAGTATCTACTTGACTACATTGACTCGATGATCAATGTGGTTAAAGAAAAACTATTTGAAGTTGTTATTATCTTTTTCAACTGCTGAATAACAGAAAAAAAAGAATCTCAAATAATCACAGGGTCTACACTGTGACCATTGTAATACTTTGAAATCACATGGTATATATGATAAAAATGGACATACATAATAAAAGAGAGGGAAAAATGACAACAAATTGGTGCATCATAGAAAGAATTTTGGATCTAAAATGGTACACCCTCTAGTTTCTGCCTCTTGACAAAGATGTATAGAAGATATAGTAGTAGCAGTGTCTCTTGATGAAGATTGATGAAGATGGACATAGTAGTAGCAGTGTCTCTTGATGATTGATAAAAATGGATATAGTAGTAGTAGCATCTCTTGATGATGATTGATGAAGATGGACATTGTAGTAGTAGTGTCTCTTGATGAAGATTAATGAAGACGGACATAGTAGTAGCAGTAATGTGTCTTGATGAAGATTGAGGAATATGGAAATAGTAGTAGTAGTAGTAGTATGTTTCTTTATGAAAATTTAGTAGTAGCAGTAGTAGTTGTGTCTCTTGATGAAGATTGATGAAGATGGGCATAGCAGTAGTAGTTGTCACTACTTTAACACTTGGACTACCTTGTTTGTCCAGAACTCCCTGTTGTAGGGATTAGATCTTTTATAAAAAGATAGGAGAAACTCAGAGCATGTGTAAACCACTTTGATTTAGATATAGAAATGTTACCCATAAGAAAACAGATTGTAAATTATTCCATCAGATAACTAATAACTAAACCCCATGCAGTGTTTGTATATCAACAAAATCGCACTCTGCCCCACAAGAACTGATAAAATTCACTTTCTTAGTTCAGTTGGAAGGGATTTTGGGCTCCAATGTGATGCATATATTTTGACATTTGGGAGCTGATGGTGAAGTATATTTTTTTTTTGGGGGGGGGGGGGAGACTAGTATGTGTTTATGTGTGGGATCTGCACTAAACTAAGACTGTCTTAGAGAAAGGTGGGCCATGAGAGCTGGAAAGGAGTGGAGCAGGCGGTTATTACAAAAGATGCCCTCCAGCCTCCACTTGGCTTTGCCACTACTTGGCAAGAAGATTCTGTCAAAAATTGAAGCACCAATGTCTTACCACTGCGGTAAAGATCACTAAGATACAATACTATACCAATATGCCTTATGCCTTTTGCTGGTGGCACGGCATTAATGTGATGATATGCCATGTGTCATTATGTACCAGTTCGGAGGGGTAAACCGACATCAGTATCCTATCAGTGTGATACAATAAAATCCAGTAGATACCAGGACTTAATCCTTGATAGTAGCCTTTGATTGCTTATTCATTGCCTGAAGAAAGGGGCTGCACCAGCACATCCTCATGCAATGAATAACTCCTATGAAGAGAATTTCCTGCAAATTCTCATCAATGAATCTGCAGTACACTATACAGGCAAGAGAATAATATGGAGAGGACTGTGTGAGCCTCATCATCTCCCTTGACACTTCTTTTTCATTGCATATACCAAAATCCAAGACATTTCGATCCATCAGTACCTAATGAATCATCTAATAATGTTTACGGTTGTTCGTTAACTATTCATTTTCTCAAAAGAGCTAAATCTCTATAAGTTACCAGTGGTATCTGCAAATCTTTCTTGAACCCATAGAAGAGCCTACCATTTTGTAATTGTTTGGCAATTTGCAAACTTATTGGGTTAGAAGGGGTGCATTTTGTTACTTTTGATCTCCTTGACATGAAACTGCTCTTCAAACATATTTTCTTTGTTTTTGAGCTTGCACTGGTAGTCTTTTGAGCTTGCACCATGTCACTTGGTAGTATGTTGTCCGCTGTCTCTTACTGGACCATTATGATGAGAGATTTGGCACTCTGTTGTTTTTTTTTGTTGTTAGAATAGAATGTTGTTCAGTAGTCTTTTATTTGGCATGATATAGACAGCATGCCACTAATCATGCATACAACAAATAGAGAGTAAATGTAGTCTAAATAATATGCAAAAAATCAAAAAAAAAAAAACTGTATTACAAAAAAATTCCTGGAGCTATGACCTTAACATTCTATGATTCTGGATCCAGTTAAAATATATTGGCTGCAATGCCTTGTGATAGAAAAGAATCAGCTGTTGGTCTATAATTTCAAAACCTGATATAGTTATCCAAACTAAAAAAATAATTGTAAAAACAAAGTAACAGTACATTATATCAAAATTATTAGTGGAGCTCACCAAGTGCATACTCTTACCACCATCCAAAAAGAAATGAAGAGGAAAAGATTTTCAACATGTGCCCACAAAGAATTTATCTTTAGTCCCTAATTTCCAAGCCAAGTAGGCATACAGACATGCAAATGCTGAAGAAGAACCATTCAATGATGATCAGTACTGATCCTTATGCAAGCTATAATAAACTGCTGGCAGGAGAGTATCATAGTAATCAAAAACCACTAGCATTAAAATGAAAAAGTGAATCAGGGCTATGAGGTACTGTATAAGTAATCATTTTGAACCATCAGATCATAAAAACTTTTGATTGGATTTTTGGTGTTGAACTTAAGCTATTCGTACAATGAATAACTTAAGATATGGTTAATGTAAGATAGGGAAGATCATACTTGAAAAAGATTTCACTCAGTCTCTTCCAAGCTTAAGCTATACGAATGATGAATCTTCCATCTTTGCCATTCCAAATGATTTGAGCTTAAAGTTCACATCATGTGATGCAAGTTTTCCTACCACTTCAAAAAATAAAATATTATAAACAGACCGGAAAAAAGTCATATTTATCACCAAACTCCTTAGTGGGCTGAAGCTAGAAAGTTTTAGATCAACCATTATTCAAGCCAGCATCCCTTGGATGATAGATAACATCAGCAGTGAACATATAGTGGTTTTAATAAGAATTAATAGATTGCGCAGCGAGGGGGAGGGCCATCCATAAGCAAATTTCCAGTCTCCACTCTATACCACAAGATCTTATTAATATTAAACATATTCACCAATTGACTGCCCCTCACTGATGTTTGTGAAGCAGAAATCTTATGCAATGCTTTATTGGCATTCACACGATCATTTAAGAAATGCAACTATCTGCCCATTTTCCTAGATTAATGTGTTGTGAGAAAATTCTAATTTTTAAATATTACACCAGTCATGACTTTAAATAAGTTGCCAATATCAGCATGTTAAAGACATTAATTGTAACATGAAAAGCTAATCTGTCATTTAGAGAAACATATAGAATTTGAATATGGTGAGATTGACAGCAGGTATAAACCATAGTAAAAGATGATGACAGTGAACATCGCATACAACACAAGAGAAACTACACTTGGTAAGGGACTGCCCGGATGAACAAATAGGGAATAAATTACATTATTGGTACATGCCATGCACATGGTAATATAAGGACAAATCCAATAAAGGAAAGAGTTTCAAATACTTCAAATCTTCCAGACATATATATCATTTATGAGTGTTTCAGATTTTCCATTATGATAGACTAAGATAATAAGATCATTATTTAGCAAGCACGTAGCCAATGTCAATGTGATTTCTCCAATTCATTGTTGAATTGATATTCTGCACCTTTCAGTTACTGAGACACAAACTTCAGAAACAATGGTATCATTCCACAGATATTAAGCCATGCCAATTTAAAATATAAACTAACTAATAAATCAGTACCAAATATAGGGAGTTGATGAAGATCTAGTTTTTATTGAATTCATACCTTTTCAATACCTCCTCGCGATGTAACCTCCATAAAGAGTCGATGAAGATCTAGTTCCCTTCCGCCTATGGTTGGCACCCTAGAAAACAAACATCAAAAACACCATTTTTAAGGTCAGAGATGATATATGAACCCATATTAGCAAGAAAAAAAAATATATAACAGTCCTTATTGGTCAAACAAGCAAGAATCTTTTGGTCATCCCCTTTATTGACATATAAAATCAACTAAAAAATAATATAGGCGCCAAGGTTTGAGCAGTATGGTGCACATGTTAATCATGTAAGAAAGGACTATCAGAGTACAGGTTCTTGGTCTGTGCTGGATAATGTGTGCAAAGATGGTAGTTGCATTAATTCCTGTTGCTTTATAAAATAAAATATCATGAATATACAGGGTAAGATTTCAGCCCCTAGAAGGATTGGGGACAGAGAAAAGAAACTGTTCCCATGGTTTTGTAATTTGTAGACTAGGAGATTTCCTTACTATAGAGCAAGATGTTTTTCATTCTTTGTAACAAATTATAAAAAGTTATACTTAAAATGTATAAACAAAACAAACATGATACCTTAGAATGTAAAAATTTCATCATGGTCCTAATTCACCAACTTCTCTACATCCCTCAGTACTCTGTAAATCATTTTCCTTGTGTTCTACTATTTTATGCCTTGTGTTCTACTATTTTATGCCTTGTGTCAACTATCTCCAGAACTTTGCTCTTTAATACCGCAGCCAACAGTATCAACAAAATCACAAACAAGAATTTGAAAGAAGACTTAAGAAAACACAAATCTATTTAATATGTATATCTGTTTCATTAATATGTGGTGTTGCAGCACCTATAGTTTGTAATCAATTACCCAAACAAGCACTCAATTATAATCACCCTGTAGAATTAGGAGTTATTTTCCTTAACTTTGGGTGTTACTATTAGATGTTAGGAGAACAACATGGTTTTCTTCTAAAGTAGTCTTGGGAAATACCTTTGTTTAATTTAATACGATACTACATGGTTTATTAGTAGTTAGGCTTTTCCTCTTCTATCTTTTCCTCTTCTATCTTTTCCTTTTTCTTCTTGTTTGTGTGTGTGTGTGTGTTTCTGGGGGAAGGGAGGTGGTTACAGGCGCAGAAATAATTCAGTTCTCATAAGAGCTGACTAGTCAATGACTAAATAAAACGAAAAGCAGCACATGGCTTTTTTTCATTAATTCAAGGACCATCTTTCAAGGAATTAGAAGGGAAAGACATTTCTGCATAAGATAAATTAGAAAATAAAGTGGGTTAAAGTGGGTGCGGAGATACAACACCACGCCAGGTTGCCCATGATGAGTGGACAACTAGAATAGGGTAATTTAGGATTGAATGCAATTAATTTTTTTTGCTGTTCTCAAGTCCTGAGAGCTGAACAACAAATAACAAAACCAAATTTATGGGAAAATGCTTGATTAAAAAATTCAGCCTAGGATTTTTAGGTCTAAGCTGAGAAATCTGTAGTAGATTTGCTGCCATAATTTAGTAAGTAATGAACACAAAAATGAACAGAATGCAGCAAATTTAATTTTAGAAATCACCAACAGCAGAACAGGAGTGCAACTTAAGAGAAATAATGAAATATACGCACATATCAAATCTAACGAACCATAAAGTAGAGATTTAGTATTCATTGATTGAAATTGATAGCAAACTAAACAATATCAGCAGAAAAAAATAATGGAGCATGATTAGAAGATGAAGAAGAAAGAGTTTGATAGACATAGAAGGAACAAGCAAGAGGGGAGAAGGGAATTTATTAGACCAATCAACCACTATCCCTTTCCAATTTGAGTCTCTCTAGGATGCAATTACAGCAGATAGACTCAATCATTATGTAAAAACTTTATACAAGCACCTAGTAAACTAATCCTCTCACCCATTACATCCTGCCTTGATGCACAAAAGTAATTTTCAAAAATTGTTGCATTAATCTCCCCTTCCTTTAGAAACTCAAACCCCTTGAGTTAAGAAAGGGACCCAACAAGCCACCTCCACCCAAGCTGGCACATTCTAGAAGGAATATCCTGACAATATACTTTAACTTCCTTGGTCGAAGATCCTTGGTGGGTACTTCTATCATGCTAAGGCCTCCATGCTGGAAGGAGTATGTCTCTGAAAAGCTATCATGCTGCACCTTTTAGTCGAAAAGCCATGGTCATCCTAGGAATATGTGACATATTTTAACTGTCATCACATCACGCTATACAATCCATGGACCCTCCAATGAAATAAGTGACCATAAACCGCTCATGGACTTTTGGATTAGTCATCGCACAACCTAACCTTATAGGGATTAGGTTGTGACTCAATCTTCAGCTTCAACATATAAAAAGCATCTCCAGGGATTACATTTATGCAGTTACCACAACTAATCACTAATTTGTAGCTGTCTCTTACATCGTATTCTCATCTAGAAAATATTGCTTCACCTCCAATCTTCATAATCATCTTCATGATGTGGAGTCAAAAGAGGTTGGAGAATAATGCAATGAAGTATTTCATCATCCTCACTGCTGACACTCTTTTCTTCATCACTTTCTTCTGCTTAGGCAACCACTTTGGCCTTCTCTTCGCGGCTAGTGATGGAAATAAGATAGGCCTCATCTGCAAGCTTTATGTGCCAATTCAGGCATTATACAGAGAAGTGATTGTATCCTTTGCGAGTGATGCATTAAATTTTCACCCTAGATTTTGAACTTGCACCCTTCTCACTGTTCATGACTTCATGTGCCTTCTTGATATCAACTATGGAGGCTATTTGCATCTTCAGTTAGCTTAATCCTGGTGTTAGACATTCAAATCTCAAGAAATTTTAAAGAAAAAGTAAATGTTAGGACTGATCTCTTTGCTTCTTGATTTACAATTTTCATAGAAGCCATAAATGTGTAAAACTTATTAATAGTTAGTTTGGAGGAGATTTCAGGTTCAAACCCAGCAATACATTCAGAACAGAACATCCTCGACCCATGGAAACTTGAATCTAGCTGCTAGGGTATAGAGCTGATTGTTAGGAGTCATGAATTAATGGGTCATGGCCGCTTTTAATTTGATCCTATAGGTGGTAGCGTAATGCAGCTACAGATGTTTGGTCCACCATATATACACCATATATATGCTGTCAACCTCATTTCAGCAAATAAAAATCAACACTCCTCTGCAAGTCGATACCACTCGAAGTAGCTTTAAGACTGATGCGGGATTTGCACCCCGTCACCAGTATAGTCCCCACGGATCCGAGCAGCGGAAGAGAGAGTGTCCCTCAGAAGGTATTGTCCGCTTTAGTCTGCTCCGGCCCGCAGCGTCCAGCGCACGTGGGGGGAGACTTACGGTCCCTCACGGTTTTGCCCCACAAAAGGCGCCTCCTGAGG
>JAOXJJ010000665.1:12434-22865 GCA_025769935.1 Phoenix roebelenii | reverse complement strand
GCCCGCAGCGTCCAGCGCACGCGGGGGGAGACTTACGGTCCCTCACGGTTTTGCCCCACAAAAGGCGCCTCCTGAGGAAAGGGTAATTGAGCCCCCCATTATATGGCACAGACCTTCCCGCTACACGGTCAATGTGGGACTAAATTCGGGGAACCCCCCGCAACAAAGACCATAAAATCTAATCTAGGAAGACCTAGAGATCACTGTCCGTCATGAAAATCAATCATCTGAAGTCTTGCTACATGGAAATCTAGATCACTGCCCAATTTTGATGTCTTTGAGCTCTAGGATTTTCAATTTAAAGGACATTGATAGAAGAGTTTTTTTTATGTCATCTGAGGAAGATTTTACTAATATCCTCTCAAAGATGGGCAACTTGTTTCAAGACCTCATAGTATTGGACAAAGGCCTCAAACCTATCGTTTAATGTGGTTTTGGAGACCATGGTGGGAAACTGAGAAAAGAGACCCAAGAAAGAAAGGGAAAGAAGGCGAAAGAAGCAGCAAGTGTGGCCCAATACCAACTGATGCAGGACCACTAAAGGTTAGCCTGCAACGCATGAAAGGACCCCCTAGAGTAGGAACAACTTAGGGTTTAAAATAATTTCGCCGCTTGCTATCTAAATCCAAAGAACAAGAAAGTAAATAACAGAATCAATAATATGTAAATGGTGTACCAAAATTTCTGTGCTCGGATTTTTGTAGAGGGAAGATGACAGCATAAAGAACCTAAGAGATTTAGAGCTTAACTAAAAACCCATTATAGATTTGCAACCAGATTCAGTAAACAATGAACATAAAAATAAACTGAATAGAAAAAAATCAGTAGCAAATTGCAAATAGAACAAAGAATAAACGAGGAGAATTAGAGGAGGAAAAAATGAGAGATTGATAAAGATTGAAGGAACAAGGGATAGAGGAGAAGGGAAGGCTGAATCGTGGCCAAAGTTTTCTTTATTTCTTCTTAAAATTACATCAAACTTGAACACCCAAAATGCTATATAAGACCAATCATATTCTTATCCTTCTAATCTAAGTCTACCTAGGACTTCTTTGTGGGATCTATACTCCCCTCTAAAATTTCCATGACCAGACATTTGTTAAGAACCAATTAAGATCCCAAGTAATCTTGACACTGCAGCAAACATTGTAAACAAGATACACCATCTCGGTACCGGGCTCCATACCAGTGCCACCCTATCACTACGTTGGCATGCCCGATATGGAGGTCGGTTCAGCATACCAAATGTCGGTATGCCCCCCATACCGTATACCGGTACCAAACCGGTATGGTACGGTATGCTCCATACCACTCGGTTTGGTACGGTATGGCATACCATGATTTTACATGCTATAAACTATGTGAATATTTTATTCTTTTTGAGTAAATATGCTCTGTGAACATTAAAAGTTGTTTTCTATTTTAGTTTAATATGATAGAAAACAAAAGGCATGGTAGAATGGTCAACAAAAAGACCTACATTTGGTAACTAATATTGCCACAAGACACATTAGGCTCAAATAAACACTAAATCGTGGCCATCTAGTGAATCATTGGTTATGAACTTATGATCTTATTCTATTCTGCGACAAAACATGTTGTCGGCCCAAGATTTCCTCCCTTCATCTTCAACAAGCAATTGAAGCCCTCCATCATGTAAACACTTGATCAAAACACCCCCTAACCTGATTCTTTCACCCATTATGGTTTCTATTTGTGTGCTAGAAACAATCTTCAAGCATTGTTGCATCATGACCAATACTCAGGTGTTTGAATAATTAAAGAAACATTTTTTCTCTTTTGTTATTTATTTTTGCAGGGGGGGGGGCGGGAGGGGGGTGCAGTGGCAGGGGAGTATCTTCAAGAGTAAGGGAAGGAACCCTTGCCACCCCATCACTTCCTCTCTAAGCAAATCTATTGATGATTTCATTCCAAAAAAGGAAAATTGTATGCATAACAACATATAGATACTTCCAAAAAACCATGTTCTTGTCTTCCTTATTTACCTTTTTGAGGCATCATAGATCCAAATTGCTTCAGCACATCAAACCAAAATTCTTTTTGGTACCAGAGCAGAATCTCCAAGTGCTTTATAAATTTGTCTATCCTATGTAGAACTTCTTCATATGAGGAATCATGACACAAACTATCCACAAAGCAAACATCAGTCCTTAAAGATGGGGAAAATGGTTTCTATAGGGAGTGTAAAATATCATAAATTATTAAGGCCCCGTTTGGCAAAGCAGTCCAGTTTCCTTTTAAACTAGAACCAACTTCAACATCCAAAATATCTAAAATCAGATAAGAAAGGACAGTTCACATTTTATTTAATTAGGTGAAGCTTGTTATATCATTCATCTAAAATGTCTCACAAGTAAATATCAAAATATCTACGAGGTACTATCTATGTGGCATTAGCTGACTGTTCAACTAGACAGAACCCATATGCAGTAGGAGCAAAAAGGGGAACCAATCACAATTAATTGAATATAATGTTCATATAATAAACCACCTAAATTATTAAATAATACCACGACAACCAGCGCTTGACTAGATTTCCAGAAAGGCCTTAGCCAAAACATTTAGATCTTCCCCGCTACAAAACTGAAGGTTCTTCTTCACAGAGTATTTTTCCTACAAGCAAATTCCGATAACTGAAACCATACTTTGAATTCTTAAATTTAGATTAAAATTGCAATATAAATTTAAATATAGAATAAGTAGAAGATTTGAACCATAGTAATAGATAAAACCAATCAGAATTTGTTGGATAAACCAACAGTTGTAGAATGCAACTAAGGCATTCTGAGAAGAATGCACATTAGCTACAAGTTCTTGGATTCTCAATATTATCCAAATGAAATAAAATTCAGCCAATCAGTCTGATTAACTTTGTTAAGAATTTTATATGCTTTATGGAATGATTTATCTTATCATCCAATCACTAGTCTTCTATCAATATTAAGATCAAAATTAACATTTTTACATTGTATTTGAGTGTGTTAAAACCACATCAGTTCTTAAAATTAGTATTAGGCATCTGAGCATGCTTTCTTCATATCTAGTATTATATTGGTCATAATGTGGTCTAAATTAATCCCTTACGGACAGTAATCGACTCTTTCATTAGTTATGAGCACATACAAATATTGACTACTCGAAAAACAAGTGGAAGTTCACTTGACTTCCTTTCTCATCCAGCAGTTTTAGTTGATATCTCGCCTGGGAAATAATTTTCAAATCTGCATTATTGATGTGCAGCTTTTAACTGACTAAATTAAGAAACCAAGCTGTTAATCCATGATTATCTTTTACTAAACTAAGTTTTAACATTAAAATATTCTCTCTTTTTTATTCTGTTGCATATTATTATTCAAATCTTCTCTTCTATTGGTAGAGTTTCTGAATTCTGATGCATCAAGGTATCCTGCAGGTGAAAGAACTAATCTCCGCCTAAAAAAGATGAGATATTCTTTTTCTTTGCAACAGTTATCCGTGAAGATGAATGGTGTTTCAATGCTGTGATCAGAACAATGAGATATTTTAACACTAGTTTAGTTATAGCATTTGGGAGTCAGGACCTTGCACGACACATTATATAAAATTTCCTCTTCAGGACCCATCCTTCTTTAAGGACTTCTCCAGCCTTCTTTAACCTATTAAAAACAACCTTTTGAATCTTTCCGAAAGACGTGCAGGTTAAAGGTATGTTAAAGTGGAGAACTTTGCTGATATAAAGATCACTACTGATTCTATTTCATCCATCTAATACAACCATTTAAGAATACTTTGATATCTAAATGATCTCCTAGGATGCCATTTTAAGATGAAAGGTTTTGGGGAAATAACTTTATTAGGTCCTCCTCTTGTTAACTTGTTAAAGTCATTCCCCTGCCATATACATATTCCACCATTATATATATCTCTTGGGAGACAAACTAATAAACAACAATGAACAACTAAGTAAATTTGAGCGATACCGTGAAGTTATGGGTGATGGTGATCAAGTAAATAAGAAGAGCAACGAAAATGAACTCCAGAATCCATGTGGATTACCAGAAAAGTCTTGACAAAGGAATTTGTGCCCTCTATTGAGTGGAGGTCATAGTTGTGACCTCTGTGTCTAGATTCCGAACTGCAGTTTAATGGCAGGAGCAGCATTGTTTTGTTTTCAGTTGTGGCATGATATACATAACACAGAGGCTTGGAGTAATGATACTTGGATCATAACACAGAGGCTTGGAGTAATGACACTTGGATCCATGAATGTCGCTGTTTAACAATTAACTCATTTTTAAAGATGATTCTGTTCAATACTTGAAGCAGTAATAGGTGTACATAAAATAGCAAAAAATGATTTAAAAGGCAATTCATGAACAGAACAATATTTGTCGGTTACACACTGGACTAGTGTAGCAGTTAGGGCTCTTAATGCAGCAAATTATGATTCAACTGGTAAAGATAAAAACAGCAAAGAGTTATTAGGCATAAAAATTTAAAAATCATAAAGCAACAATAATCCATATTCCCTCAATTAGCATCTAAGAAGAACTTTGTCTTTGTATCATCAACCATTATCAAATAGACATATGTTTGACCTAACAAAATTGTGAAAAGCAGAAGCTATCGTCCAAAAGGATGGTGCAGTGCAGACACAAACAACTGGGAAATCTATGAAAGACTTGTTAATGTAACACAGACCTTTTACTTCTCGCTTAGGACATATGCCTATCTACATGGGGAAAGGACATGAATAAATGCATAAAGAATTTCAGATAGGCTAGAAACATGACCAAAAAAACTAGAGCCAATTAGTCTAAAATCGAGCAAAATAAGAGGCATAACAGCCAAGAATATATCTGTCTTACATGAATTTAGTTCCTAACGTAGCATGCAGCTTCTCAAGCGTTTCCCGAAACAACTCTGGATTGGCAATGACCTCTTCATACTTCGCCAGCGGCTTTGGATAGGGTATATAATTTGCAGGATCTCTTCCTTCCATCACCTGGTCCGATTCAGATCTTGACACCAACTGCTTTCCCTTGTCAGGATCCGCCGTATCTTTTCCCTTCTCAGACAACTTTTCTGCTACCCCAACCCTCGTCTCGCTCATCTCGTTCCAACTTTGATATCTACACATAAGCAACACGATTAAATAAGAAACTTGACCCAGACAAACATCGCAAGGAAATCATGCTACGGTGATAGGAGAACCAAGTCGAGCACGAGATCCAGAACGCAATATAGAAACTGGTTGCGGCTGGCCGGTCACGGTGAAAAATTGTGCAGGTGAACCTGGAAAGCCATAGAAACCTTCAAGAAGCTCCGAGACAAATCGAAACCCCATGGTATCAAGACACTGATCTCTACAAGAACTCTAAATCCTTCTTCAGGCCCTTCTTTCCTTGATGGGTAACAAGGACGCCTGTTCTGCCTTCTTTCGGCGGGAGGACATGTTCAAATTCCTGAATCTCATTAATCCAATCTAAACCTAATATACCTCACCACAAATCTAACTTGAGATCAATAAAAAAAAAAAAAAGATTGTTTTGACACCAAGGGGATCATTAAAATAAAATATTATCACATAGCAGTCAATTTCCAAATTATTATTTGTTTACTGTAACAGAGCAAGGAAACTAGTGGCTTTGTCAATGGAGGCAAGGAGAGAAAAAGTAAAGCACTCACATTATAAAATATAATAAACATGAGCACCCATTTATCTTCTCCAACAGTACCCAAATCCAAAGGAAACATGCACCCGAAACTAACGAGGGAAAAAAAAGAATAAAATAAGATTTGAATACCAACCCTTAACTAAACATACGATGCATTTCTACAATGAGAGCCCGACCCAAGATTTTGGGAAATGAGGATGGAAGGGAATGGTCACTTAAGGAAAGAGAGGAGGAGAATGCTCCCATATATTGTGCCCTCTCTTTTGGGAAATACATTTATTACGGGATGGAAGGAGGCCAGATATTGTGAGGTTGCCAGAGATTAGAAACAACGTGTCGCATTCAGGCCTTAGCCCCAACGGCAACACCCCTCGTCACGAGGATAACCACGGGTGTCATTTTCCATCCGTCCGCATAACATTTTCCATGCCACCGCGTTCTTCGCTGAGCGAGTGGACGGGATCCGTTCATAGGGCAAGACGGGATTGCAGATATTTGTCCGCATAATACTTTTTCTATGCGTTCGTCCGGTTGGGATAGATGCCGGTGGGGCTTGGGGAGGACGTGGTGTGCGGTTGCGGGAAAGCTTAGAAAAGTTTAAAAATAAATGACGCATTTAGATTGTTGGACCGGGTCTGCCGCGAGCCCTGGCACGCGCTGTGACAAAATGATGGTTTCTGCGATTTTTATTGATTTCGAAAATATTTGAGGACAAGCTTATCTACTAATGTTATTCATGGAAACTCTGTGTTGACTTCCAAAATATTTGAGGCTAAGCTTATCTACCAATGTTATTCATGGAAACTCTCCAAAAAATACATGACTCTTGCATCATGTTCCTCTGCCGTTTATGTAGCGTATGCTATTTTTTTTTGGAACAACATTATAGATTGGCACAAAAATATCTTTATGTGATGGATACTCCAACAATCTTAAAATTCTAAATTAGATGCTAATGTGAGTTGATAGATCAGTTTATCTCGGTCAGCTTGGAAGACTGAAAAAAATTTAAGATAATGTATCAGATATGTAGTGAGAGAGATGTTTGAAACGATGGCTAATCTGTATTGTACCTTTTTTCAGAGAAAGCTAATCTATATTATATTAAAAAGAGCAATTCTGCCTTATGCATCTCTTATTTTTTTATTATAATATTTATTGACTTTAAATACAATATTATTTAAAATCAATATTCTATAATATTCCAAATATTAGAAAAATCATAGCCAATTACTTAGATATCTCTCATACTTATCCTTTTAGGGTTACGTTTCTGTACTTATCTTTTACCCAACATTATCAGTTTCACAATGCTATATGGTTAATCCAATTTGGGTTGTAATAATAATATGTATATGTGTGTGTGTGTTAGGACTTTTGATAACCGTTACATCTTCTAATAACTAAATATGCATTTACACATGCCTAGTGAACTAGTTTATAATATAATAAATAGATTGAGTTTCTTTTGGTCTACAAATTTATTTTAAAAATAAAATGTTTTTTTCTTTTTTTAAGAAAGAAATGATATTAACTTTCTTTACACGCATATTTTTTGGTAGAGCTTGCATAAATATTATTGAAAAATTAATTTTGTAATGTCCTATGACCAGTATGTAAATCATATAACATAATACCTAATGATTTTAAAATCATTGACAAGCTATCTAAATTAACAATCGATAATGATGAACATAATATATATACACCTCTAGAAATACCTAAAATTCAAAAATCATATGTTTTGAAGACCTGTAACCTTCATGTCATGTAGGTATAAAATCAGCGATATGAATTGCACTGCTATACAAAGATACATGCTAGGAATTATAAATTGAAAATCAATATCATTGATTAGATTTGTATGACAAGAATAGTTTTGTCTAGGCCTAATATAACTACAGTGCTAAAAAAAACATTGGTATGTTTGAATTCCATAGTTTTTGTTGAATAGATACTAGCAAACATGCAATCAAAGTACTAAAATCATCCATGAAACATATATCAAACTGTCAAAACCATCCATTTTTACACCTATAATTAGTGTTTAATCTAGAGAGCACCCAAAAATATGATTTGGAGATTCACAATTGATTTGATAATTTATTATTTTTGTGTTTTAGTAAACATTAAAAGCATTTAACATTTCGTAGTCCATTAGGGCCCATCAGCTTACTAGAAACAAACTATGCACTATTAGAACTAATTGGATGATGCATTAACCACCACTATAAGAAATTCGGCGGAAATCGCCTAGCTCCTCAAGGCTTCAGAACTTACTCCGAGGTGAACTCCAAGTCCAGGGCAATTGACAACAATCCTTCACACCATCAGATCATCTGATGGTGCCATAACAAGTATTCCAAACCTTTAGAATAGAAAGCCTTCTAGAAGGGCAAGAGTGGCAAGTTAACTTAGTTTAGTCAGCTTAAGAGATGCTTTTTGTTGTTCTTTCTGAACTACAAGGGTACCCTGGTATCCCTAGTTTCATAAGAGACTCAAAAGCCTACAAATACCTTCTCGCTTGTACTCAAAATTGATCATCAAAAAAACAATAAAGCTTCTCTTTTATCAGGTGCACTCTAATGTTTTATTTCTATATCACGACCCTGGTGAATTATAGGAAACTATAACACAGCTAGTTGACGGAGTTCTTATTAGAGTAGGGTTGCCCTAAAAGCTATTTGCATATAGTTGTAAGTACTATTGGGACTGATACATGAATTTTTCTCTTCATGATCACTTGACATTATAGGGTATGTGCTCCATGTAAGCTATAAAGCCAAAAAAGCGTCCACAAATGCTTCAGAGGAGCTATCCAAGTGGTCAAGTATATATCGTAGAGACAGTTAGATATTCCTAAGTGGTTGAATTATGTTCTTAACTATGGATGAGATTTAGCATCATACTTATAAGGCTGCTAAGGTATGTGGTGACTATATAGAATTTCCCCTCCATTGAGGTAGTGATCATGCTAATACCTAAGTATGCTATCATATTAAATGATCAAAACTAGCAATCCACCTTGAAAATCACTATCAAAGATTCAGGAATGAATTTTGTTACACAGCTTGCAAGTGGTTCCTTGAATTAAAGGATAAGATACCTTTGCTAGAGGGGGTGCTAGTTCATCAGGCCTATTTTATTAGTATGCACAAGCCTTATGTAAGACCCAAGTGTTAGGATCCCATACATGCCACAGAAAATTTTAGAAAAATTCAATGCACAGCGGAAAGGCATGCACGAGATCCTGTTCATCGCATGAACGTATTTTAAAACCGTCGTTTGTAGATAGATTAGGATTAAATGCTTTTAAACTTTTTACATCATTAAGAATATCAGATCTTTACCTTATGCGGGTAGATGATCACCGTAAACTGATGATCGTGGTATTTGATGGAGGTTCGTTTGAAGCCGCACACACGTCCGGCCTCTACAGGTATCCACACGAGGCAGAGCACCGATCGAAGCTTTCGTATCTTCCCAGGGTGCTAGCTTCCTTGCAGAGATGGCTATGGATGGCTGTATCCTTCCTTTGAATCAACTCTTGAATGCCTAGGGGAGGAGGAAGAAGAAGGATGGTTCAATGGAAGAAGATCTAAAGGCCATGCAGCCTTTTCCTTTTCCTTTGCGTTGGAACCAAAGAAGGGAGGAATGAGGCCCATGCCACAAGCTTCTTTTCCCTTCTTTTCTTGCGGCTGAAAGGAGGAAGAGGAGAAGGGGGTTTGCTGTCGAAATGCCAAAAGAAAGCATACAGAGGAGGGGTCGAACCACTCCTTTTGAACTTCTAAGAGATAAAGATGAGTTCCTATTTTTTAGGAGCTCATCTATATCCTCTTAGGTGGCTAGCTAGGAGGGGCGTACGCCCCTCCTTTTTCCTCCATGCAAGGCCCCAAGGGAGGGGTGTACGCCCCTCCCTCTTATCCATTTAAATCAGCCCCCACTTAATCAAATTAAGTGGGGAGGATTGGGTCTAATGCATGGGTCCAATCCTATTCAAAATAGGATTAAGTGCACCTCTTTTCCTTTCCTTTCAAATTCTAATCTAATTAGGATTTAATTGAACCATGACTCAATTGAACTCTTCAATCCTAATCCAATTAGGAGTCATTTGATTAGTTTAAAATTAATTAGAACTTAAGAACTTCTAATCTAATTAGGACATATTAAATTTCAGCCCTAATGCAATTAGTACTTTAGAAATCCTATTCCAAATAGGACTCTAATTTAATTTAAAATTCTAATCCAATTAGGACTCCAAGAATCCTACTCCAAGTAGGACTCGTGATCAAGTCTAATTAATTAAATTAAATTACAATCCAATTGCAATTATTCATTCTTCAACTCACTAACTCTTAGTGGGTTAACCAATTATCAATCAAATTGATTATTTATGATTTCTAATCACAATTCAACCATCGAATCGGTCAATACCTCTAATGTGTGTGATCCCATAGGTTCTATTCAGTCTGGTAGTAAGATATATTGTAATCTCTATCACAATATCATTGAAAACTTCTTTCAATGGCTTGGAACAATTCCAACTCAACTCACCAGGGATCATCGACCATCAAGATGGTCCCTGCGAGTCTCATCATCCACCAGTGACACTGTTGTCTGATTTTCTATTTACCTAGAAATACGCTAATTTCTAGAAATATTAATTTAATTATATCCTTACCTTTTCTACTCGAAGAATAGTGGTCGTAAGAGGTCGATCCACAGGAAGACGGTTGGAGTTGCATAAAAATCA
>JAOXJJ010000663.1:15766-25985 GCA_025769935.1 Phoenix roebelenii | reverse complement strand
CCTCCCATCTTATCTTGCGGCCCATCTATAATATTAAAGTCTCCGACCACTATCAACGATTGACCCTGTTGAGCCAGCTTCATTACTTCATCCCACAACATCCTTTTTTTTGCTGAATTCCGTGCTAGCATACACTGCCACTAGCACCCATGGCACCCTAGTGCCTTCCGAGATTACCATAACTACCCGCTGATTGCATATATTGAACACATCCATATTGTAAGCTTCTCTCCTCCACGCCGCCAAAATGCCACCTAACAAACCCCTTGATTTCACTACATAAGAACCTCACCCCCTCGGCAGGGATCTCCTGGCCTATATCAGACTCCGTTCGGACAGCCGAGTCTTAAATAAGAGGTAGACCTCTGGGTCATGAAGCTCCACCAAGCTCCAAAAAGCCGAGGTGAAAGACGGTTTGCCGGCCCACGGCAATTCCACAAAAAATATCTTCATACGTGTCGGTGATACGACCCTCCTTCCCAGGCCCTACCCCCGTCCCACTCAGCAACTCCGTCTCCTCCACGCCGCCCCCAGTGGGTTCTAGCAACACCCCCCTGATCTGCTTTGGGACTTGCTTGTGCTGGGAGCCTGGCATCAATGACTTCTCCCCACCACAGACCCTCCCGTGCCAGCCGACCCTTCAACCGGGCCAGACGCCCCCACATCCTTCTCAACTTGGTGCCATTTCAGTTCCACTCCCGGTTTTCCTCCAAGGCTCTTAACAGCGTCGGCCTCCCCTATTCCCACGCTATCCGCCTTCCTTTGAACCCCATCTCCTCCACCGCCGGCGACAACCGCATGACCATCGCACCGGCACCCGGCCGCTTCCTCGTCCCATCTCGGAGTCCCCCAAGGCTCCTCCGGCCTTCCCTCCATCCGTGACGGAGGTTCCGGACTCCATGGCAGCCCACGGTGCTGGATCTCCCGGACCCACTGAAGAAGAAGCCCGATCCGCTCCAGTCTTTCCGTAGTGGGCTCCGGGCGGGGCCCGACCCAATCCCTTATTCGCCCCAGGCCCAGGTTTGGAGCTCTTTCCGCATTTGCAGCCTTAGCCTTGGTTGCTCTGCCCAAGCCCGCGTACGCCTCATCCCAGATCCGGCTCGACCGGCCTAGGAGCTCGGTCCGCTTTCGGAGGGCTCCGGGCCCGCTTCAGCGCGCCTTGGCCCAAGCGACTCCGATCTCTATGGGCTTGGCCCGGCCTACCTCTGCTACCCAATGGGCCACCCGGTTGTACCAGGCACAATGCCTCACCTAAGTCGGCGACGCCTCCCCTGAGCAGCCCGCCTCCACTCGCTGCCCCACCAGTTGGTCCCCTTGTTTCTTCCATGGCGACTGTAGTCGGCGACTTCCGTCAGGCAACCTTCGTCGGCTTTTGCCTCCCTTCCAGATCTGGGGGCGAAGCCAGCGTGGCCAACCCCTCCTTCCCCAAGCATTCCTTAGCCCTCTCCGCTATCGGGTTGGATGGCTTCCGACCGGGCACCTCGCCCTTCCCGGGGCCCGAGCTTCCGGCCGCCACCTGCTTCGTCGCTCGGATCTGGTTGTTGGTGATCTAGGGGCCTAGGACACACTTGCCACCCCCTGGAAGCCAATGCCTCGTCGGTTGTCCCTGCGTCCTAGTGTCCTCCCAATCCTTCGTGGCGGCGGCACCCCCCCCCTCCCCCCCACATCGGTCGCCGGGAGGTCCGGCCAACAATCACCCTCGCCATGGCTAATAATACCACATTTGAAGCACACTACTGACAGGCACTCGTAGACGAACTCCTACCAAAATCTGACATCGGTCGCCGAGGTAGACTGGCATCCACCTCCACCTCCACTCTCGTGCAACCCGCTTGCCGGCGCTCCTCGGTGAAGCGGTCTACTGCAACCGGACGACCTGCCGCTATAGCCACCTCCATCATCGTGCCCTTCCTCCAGAACTCCATGGGCAACCCGGGCATCCGGACCCAAACCTACAACCGGTTGACTCTGTTCACCCTAGGGACGAAGCCACCGCTCCACGACGAGGGGCTGGCCAGCTACCAGCCACGGTCCTCTCACCATCGCCGCCTCTCGATCGTCCACCTTCTAGAACCGAACGGCGACATGATCCTCCGCTATTTGGAAAGTCTCGGCCGCGTAGCCGAGTCCCCCCTTCGAGCTCAACTCCTTTCCTATCCATTCCGCCGGGACCTTCCTGCCGAGGCTTCGGACAATTACCGCCGAGGAGCTCCAGCTGCTCCTCTCCTCCTCCAACCCTCCGGTGAGACCTCCAGAACGCCGGTGTAGTGTCCTTGGAGGACCTTGAGCTCCGCCGACGAGATGTTGTGACTTGTCCAGAACACCTGCCGAGAGGGGCCTCCAGCCATCTCCGCCCAAGACGGGACGTACCTAGAACCTCGCGGCACAACATTGGCCTTACCTTCGCTCAAGGCCTTGGGAGCCGCCCTTTTCTTTCCGGCCCCTCCTCCGATCATCCTTTCGTATGAGAGAGAGAGCGCACAACCGTGGGCGTGATGTACGTTTCCGGCGTTCTCCGTCAGATTGTTTAGTAAATCAGCCAGCGGAGCAACGGTAAATCGATATTCTGTAAAAATTTAAATAATTACCATCGAGGCGGACAAAATGACGCCATATATGCGCTAAAAAGACTTCCCGCTATTCCAAGCTTCCTTTCTTTCCGAGGCAAGACCTCTTACCTCCCCTTCTTAATCCTTGCCCGCCCACCCCCCCGGCGCCGCCGCGCCGACGGCCGTTTCCAGACGTCGAGACTCTTCGCACCCTTCACCGAGAAGGACCAAACCCTTACCAAACCCTGATCCTAACCCTAATTCCACCTTTGTTGCTCTTCTTCTTGAAGGGAAGTGGGAACCGAAGAGTGAGGCGAAGAAGGGCTCTTAGGCGATGGAGGGAGGGGTGGCGCTGGCGGCGACCCTGTCGGAGGAGCTCCGGTGCGGCAGGAGCGACGGCAGGTCGTGGAGGTGCATGAACCGGCGGATCGACGGGAGGAGCCTCTGTTCATTGCATGACCGGCAGAATCTGACGAGGTCCCAGATGGCTAGGGTTTCTCTGGGATCAAGAAAGGCTAGATTTAGGGTTTCCGTTGCCAAGGTGAGGGTGATCTTGGTGAAGTTTCAATTTCTTTTTCTTTTTTTCTTTTTAAGGTTCATTCTTTTGAGCATATGCTGGTTTTTATTTTGCTAGGGCAATGAGGAAGGGAAAGAAAGGATTTTGGACTTGTTGGGCGAGCGTAAAAGGGAGGCTTTGGAGAAGTTGAGTAGGAGAAGGAAAAAGTTGAAGTTGAGGAAAGAGGGTTTAGAGAGAATCTCCTCTCCTGTTGCTGCTGCACTTTCAAGTGGTTCCGGAAAGGGGGTTGGTCTTGGAAAGATGGCTTCGGTGTGTAGTTATTCTGTTTCAGCTTGGCTTTCTTTTTTCTTTGTTTGGTTTTATTTTAAATTTTGGTAATCGCATTAGGCTGGTCGGCCAAAGCCAGGGAAGAATGTGACCTCCCTTACTTGTCATCAATGCCATAAGAATAATAAAGGAAGAGTTGTGGAGTGCTTGACGTGCAAAAGGAAGAAATACTGCATTCAATGCCTCAAACGATGGTGAGGGTATTTGTATCTCTTATCACTGCTTTAGTAGCTATATCTTACCTGACTTGAGCTGTAAATCATTGCATTAGTGTCATGATTTGCCTCATGTTTCTTGGTTAGCTTATTGTTTACATCTGTATTGTTGCTTTGAATTTGTTATTGCCTTGTCACAAATTGCTGAACTTGGGTGCGACTCAACTTGTAAAAAATGACTTCACATCGATGTTTTGACTGTAAATATGTTTCTGTTCTTCCATTTTGTTAAATTTAAAAATGCATGGCAAAGTTTTGCTGACTGATCTCTAGTTGTTTCATCTGGATGCTTATGGACTTCCATAAGAGCTTTGAACAGTGTACAAGCTCTTTCTCCCCCTTTTTGGTGAAACTTTTAAAAGGAATTGTGAGCCCTGGCTATTATAGGAGATTCTGAAATGGATTAAAAGATCGATTTCCTTGCAAACAGTGCCATAACCATCAAGTCTTTTGCCAACTATTTGGAAGTCTGCTTATGGATCATGATACACCAAGGATTCCTGTTAGTGCTACCTCGGATGTTATTTCAAGCATTTTCATATCCATTGACATGTATTTTGAATTTTTCTTATTCTAATATTGGTTGTGGAGCTTCATCCATTTCTTTGAGCACTTGTATTCATTGTTTATTTTGCATATTTTCAAAATTCAGGTACCTTAAGTTACCGGAAGCTGTATGTGCAAAAGCTTGTCCATCCTGTAGAAGGAATTGCAATTGCAAGTCATGTTTGCGCAGGAAGGAAAATGCAAGCATCTGCTTTCAGTGTTTTGCATTCTTAATCAATTTATTCTTTATTGGTGTCAGCATTTGAAACTCTACTTTAAGAATTTATCTTACAACTTGCTTCTGCCTTTTCCTTTTCAGCCTTCAGAAGTGAATATTAAGATAACTGACAAAATAAGGTATTCTTGTTATATGATACATGTGCTAGTTCCATTGTTGAAAGAACTATGCCGAGAACAAATCATGGAGAAGGAAATTGAGGCTAAGATTCAAGGTATGGCCTGTATCATGCTGTATCTTAAGTTATTTACTGTTGCATTTTTCCATGAAAAATAATATTGATATCTGATACATGTTTCTCCAATCTAGAGCTTCTGTCAAGTGAAATAAAGTTAAAACAAGCTTGTTTTTCTGCGAGCAAAGGCATCTACTGGTAGATCACTTTCCTCTAGATAAAATAATTGTTTATTATGAACCTATGCTTATTCTGTGAATAGTGATCTCTGTAATGGGTTTGGGGCAGCAAAAACTGTGGAGCCTCTATTGTTGACCTTCACAGAAGCTGCAATGCCTGTTCTTATGCCCTTTGCCTGAGTTGTTGCCAAGAGCTTTGTGATCTCCACCTACCTGGAGGTGAAAGGATGAAATCTTTACAATATAAGGCCATAGGGAAGGGTTATGTGCATGCAGGACTTTCTGCAGACAAACTGAGGCCGTTGACAGAATGGAGAGCCAACAGCAATGGCAGCCTGACCTGTCCCTCGAAGGAACTAGGTGGCTGAGGTAGTTCTCTTTTGGATTTGAAGCATATATTTTCTGAAAACTGGCTTTCAGAATTAGAAGAAAAAGCTGAAGCGCTTCTTCAAACATATAACTTTGTAAAACTTCCTGATATGTCTGCCCGTTGCTTCTGTTTCAATCCATCTAATCGGGTAGATTATGAAAGGGAAAAATTAAGAAAAGCGGCTTGTCGAGAGGAGTCTGACGATAACTTCGTATACTGTCCTAATGAGGAAGAGATTGAGCAGGATGAGCTAGAGCACTTTCAGCAGCACTGGTTTAAAGGTCAGCCAGTGATCATCCGCAATGTGCTTAATTTCACCTTGGGCTTGAGCTGGGAGCCAGAAGTTATATTGCGTGCATTGCATGAGAGGTCTAAGATCAAGGATGAATCAGATCTTTTTGAAGTGAAGGCGATCAATTGTTTGAACTGGTCTGATGTTAGTTTCATCACTTTTTTGCATCAAATTCTCTCTGCAATAGTTATGTATTGTGGTTTAAAATTATATATTTGAATCCTTAAATTCTTGCTTATCTAATAAGAGCCAACATTTTTTCTTAATTTTGAGCTCACAATTAGTGTTACTATTTGTTACATGTTTCTATAACTTAATAAATTCAATACGCAGCTATAAAGTGAAAGGTGTGCATATGCATTTAACATGTCATGCCGCTGCTTGTAAATTGATAGGTAGCTAAGAGAAAGCATAATCTTGCCATCTAACTGAATGATCTTTTATGCTCTATTGATTTTGTTAATGGAATGTTAATATTAACTAACAACAATCTGAAATATCTCTTATATTGCACTAGGTATTATGAGGAAATTAGCATATAACAAATTATAGTTAATCATGATTTATTTATATAATTCCTTTTTCTTTGATACAAAATTACTATTCTAATAAATTTGGGTGAAAATAATTTGTAAGGGATGTGTAGATTGGCTTCCAACCGAATGTTGGAAAAAATTCAGGAAAGCCTTTTTGGACTCAAAATCTTCTGATTCCTAATGTGGTTCATGCATACATTCATTAGTTTTTGGCAAGTAATTTGATGTCCTCTGTTTTATGATGCAAGTAGAAAGATCTAATGGGACAAAAATAATTTGATCTAGTTAAAAAACTAAAAACAGTATAGTAGCAGATAGTTTACCTAACTGACTATGGCTTCAGTGTCTTTTCTCCTTTGAACCCTTACTTAGAAATAAAACCTGGGATTGGGCACCAAAGCAATTATTTGCTGGCTCATAGTGCATTATATCACAGGCTGAAAAAGAGTGACCATGCTTTTTATTCTGTTTTGCAATATGGTTTACATGGACACGGTGATATTTCCATGTGAATTTCACTCCTCTTTTTTCTCTTCTTTTGTCTTTTTCTCGTTTTTGGTATGCTAACCGCTTTGCCAACAGTACTTTGGTCAAATGGTTATGCAATTCTTCTGTTCACATTCTATGAATCAACACCTACAGACAGGGACACAACTGAAATTTAATATTGTTAAATATAAATTTTTGTATACTTGTTAGTTGCAGTTCTTCTTATTTTCATTCTTCTTCTTCATTATCCATAGTTTGGATTTCGTATGGATCTTCCTAGAAACTCATGGTCAATTACTTATACCTTATTCATTTCTTATGAAACTGAAAATTGTGGTTCTAATTGTCATGAATTATGCCAATTTGTAGGTTGGGATGCATATCTACCATTTTTTCAGAGGATACACCAAAGGATGGATTGAAAAAAGCCGACGCCCAAAGATGCTCAAACTTAAGGATTGGCCCCCAGCTAGTTATTTTGGAGAGCGCTTATACTGCCACTGCAATGAATTAATTGGTTCTTTGCCTTATCAGGAATACACAAATCCAAGAACCGGATTTCTTAGTCTTGCATTGAAGTTGCCTGAAAATGTTAGGAAACCAGATTTGGGACCAAGGTTGCATGTTGCTTATGGACTTAACAAAGAAATAGGCAGGGGAGATTCGGTGACCCTGCTTCACTTTGATCAGACTGATACAGTATGTCTGATAAGAGATCTCATTGGGATTTTGTTTTGTGTTTGCTGAGCTGTTAAATCTCTTATAGAAATACTGAAACATTTGCAACTTCATTTATGGTTATAATTACATGAGTGACCTAATTTTTTTAAGCCACTTTTGGGTACTGCTTTGTTTTATTGTCCTCATCTTTATTCTATCTTGTGATTTTGTATCTTCTGATAGTTCTTGCCTGTGAGGGCTAAACATTTAGTTGAACCATAATAAGGAAATGGAAATAAATGAAATACCAGTCATTCTAGAGAGTTCTCTATGAGATAAGACCAGCACATGTTTGACAGGCCTGTGAATTCAGAAAATATGATGAGCTTTTGGCTGAAGATATGGTCACTCTCTCCTTATCTACCTTTCCTTTGCTGTTCAATATCTTTTCCAATTATCAATAAAAAAGGGACATGGCTATGGCATTTCATTCTTTTCTACGAGTTGCCATATGATGATGTTTTGATGGATTCTAGTTCTTAAGCTCAATTTTTTTACTAGTATATGGTAGTTAAACATGTCTATATGTTTTATTTACCAAGTTCTAATAATAATGGTTTCTTTACCATATATGACAACTAATTTCACTAGCATAGACTAATTCATGAATGACATCATTAGTGCTGTTTAGCTTTTACTTGATTTGAATGAGAAATTGTGTTTCATATGATATCCTATTTATTTATTTATTTAAATTTCAGGTGAATGTTTTGACTCATATGACAGAAGTAAACCTTTTTTTTGATTGGAACTCAATGGAGTTGAAAAAGAGGCGTGGATATCAAGATAACAAAGAAGATATCAGTACCAATCTGAAAATGGATGAAAAATACTCAGCACCACCTGTAAGTAATTATATCACAGTATTGGACAACATTGACTTAAATAACACAAATGATGGGAATGTATTGTCATTTAAACCTTTTTCTCCTGAGGATATCCTTGATGAGCAAATGGGAAATGCAGTCCCAACTTTTAATGGTTGTAGTCTGGGAAAGTTAGAATTGACAACTGGAGACCAGAAATATCTAAATAGTTATGTTTCCAATTTCAATGTTGAAGCAGGCGGGCATGGTGGTCCTTACAAGCAGAATATAGGTGTTAAATTTTTCTCTGCTGATGGAACTAGAGATTATGCAAATCTTGAACTGGTCAATGAAAAAGAACAAGAAAATAACTTCTGTAATTTCAATGACAGACAGTTGTCTCAGAATGAGGATATAGAAAAAACATGCAAGACCCAAGATTATCAGAATATTGCTCATGAAATCCGTACTGAATCATCTGAAGACAATCCATTATCATTGATGGCTGCTTTTCAAGTGCAAACTCATGTTGATTATGTAATTTGTGAAGAAGATGGGCGAAGCACATCTTGTAATGTGAGCAACCAGCTAATGGCTAACAGAGAAGAACAAGATAAGATGGGTCTTAGTCAAGAAGAAAGGATGCATGGCTATGTTGCTCATGGTGATTTTGATGTTGATGGAATTCATACAAAGGGCCCATCTACTGTGAAATCCACATCAGTGTTCGATGATAATGAGTCTCGTGCCTCATCTAATGAACTTTTAATATGATTGCTTTGTGGAGAAAACAGTTCAGTGGAATGTGTCGGATATGGTAAGTACTAGGAATGAAGCTTGTAAGGAGAGATGTAATCAGGATATTGATATAACTTCAGAAACAGGTGACATAGTTGGGGAGACCATAGAGCACAGTGGAGATGTTCATTTATTTGTTTGTAGACTCTGAAAGAAATGAAGAACTATGCTGGACAGATGGGTCTTCGGTGTCTATGTTGACAAAAATAGATGTAGAAAATGCTGTATCTGGAGTACATAACTCAGGATCTGGTTTGTTTACTTACATCAAGGATAAGAGTAATGAAAGAGATAGGGAAATTAGTACAGTTGAAGAGCAAAATAATGATGGAGACATGCATTTATGTGTCAAAGGAACTGAAAATAATGGAAAACTCTGTTGTTTGGGAATTGATCAAAATGGAAGGGCTGGTTTATCTTGCATAACAGCTGATAACAATGGAACATCAGATGTCAGAGTTGAGAATAGCAAAGGAAAATTTGAAGAGAAAAAGAAAATTAGTCAAGGAGGATATATGGGAAGACCTCCAGGATTTACTAAGAAGATGGGCAAGGTGATAAATGGTGCTGTTTCTAGTAAATTGCACAAACCATGCATAGTTGACAGTGTTTCTATCAAAACTGAGTACGATCAAGAGACTGTTATGACTGGATTTTATGAAAATAATTATGTAATAAGTGCTGATACTCTTATGAGAGGTGAAATTGGAGAGGTTGGCCTTGCCAGAGAGAATAGCAATAGGAAAGTGCAGAAATCTGTCGTTGAAACTGAGAGAAATGTGGAAACTTGTTTCCCTGGTGAGTTTCTCATACAACAGAGTGCCACTAAAGAAACTGGAGTTGCTGATAGTGGGCATGAAGTTCAGAAAGAAGGATCCAATGGGAACATTGATAATAATGCTAAAAGAGCTGATGAAGTTGGTCACTCAAAAGAGCAGGGTAACTCAAACATGTGCTTATCTGTGGTCCAAACTGAAAGGGATGGAGAATCTTATTGTTCAGGGATGGATTTATGTGATGGCGCTCGTACTGTTTTGCATGGAATAAAAATTGAAGATGGCGAAGCACATTTTGTAGTAATCAAGGATATAGAGGGAAAATTTATGGACAAAAAGAAGTTCCTCCAACCTAGAAAGGAAATGGGAAATCCTCCTGGATTCATTAAGAAGTTGGGCAAGGCGGTGCATGATGGTGATCTAAGGGGACTGCGTAACAATGAAGAAGCTGATCATTTTCCTGACAAGCATAAAAGAATTGGAGAAGTTGACCAGAATGAAGAACAAGAAGCAAATGATTCAAGCCTTGATAGAGGCAGAGTTGTAGCTGATGATACTGTTTTGGTTGCAACGCAAGGTGCAGGGTCTGACTTCGTTGGAGTCACATCGGAAGGAAAATTTGGAGATGATGGTGTTCTGCAGGAATTGCAGAACAATGAAGAAGCTTATCACCATCCTGACAAATG
>JAOXJJ010000662.1:177851-189425 GCA_025769935.1 Phoenix roebelenii | reverse complement strand
AGACATAGCTGGCTCATAAGATGCCATTGGAATGTTGAGCAATATAGAAAGCCACCCAATAAGTAGCCTTGTTTGCCTCCCGGTATACATTGATAACTCGGAATTCTACACAGTCCCGCAACGCCTTGTGGATATTGTACAAAAGGAGGTGCTCAACACTTGTCCTAGCATGACCCTAGATCCATTCGATGACAGTCGCCGAGTCCCCCTCCAGCTGAATATGATTTGCCCCCAGGACAAGATGAGCATAAGAGATACCTTTCTAGGCTGCCCTCAGCTTAGCACTTAGGATAGAAGTGTCATAGAGCCGACACCCTCCCGCCGCAACCAATATGGAACCAGAATCTTTGATAACAAACCCAACGTTGTCTCTCCTACCGCTATCCGATACGCTACCGTCGAAGTTTACCTTAAAAAAGCTTGGGAATGGGGGCTCCCAGGCGTTGAAGATTGTTCGAGGTGCTGCTAGAGCTGAATGGGAGCCCCAAGTGTCCTTTGCAGCCATAGTAATATACTCTATTGTATGGATGAGTGCCCTATCAACAACAATCCTTGGACTCTGCCTACTACCCTCAAAGATTCTGGCGTTTCTGTCCAGACATACATGATAGGAGATGTTGGGGTAATACAAATCGCCCCAAAGCACGTGAGCACATTGAGGAACACGCGATCAAAGGCGCCCGACCTCAAAGGTGCCCGACCTCGGAGACGCCCGACCTCATATACGTCCAACCTCCGAGCTCCCGACACGGCGCCTAACTAGGTATCCAACCTCAGATATGTCCGACCTCAGATATGTCCGAACTCAGAGCTCACCATTTCGGAAGTCCGACCTCGCCGTTCACCCACCACGGTCACATCCTTCCATATCAGACCATACCCTGCCACTGCTCCCAGTATTCAATGCATGTGGCCTCTGCAGGTCTCTGGCTTACTCCACAATTAATGTGCGACCCTAGCTTACTCAACCATCATCACGAATGGCTCCCGAAGACCCCAAGCTTACTCCACAATTAATGCGTGACCCCAGCTTACTCAATCATTGTCACACATGGCTCCTGAAGACCTCCAGCTTACTCCACAATTAATGTGCGTGGCACCTGCTATCTACGAATCTCCAGTCCTCCACGACAAATCAGCTCGGCTGTGCCCAGTCAGCCGTGATAATTTCCTGACTCCGACCTTGCTCCCACGACAACATTAATTTGTCTGATCGTGCGCCAATTCGTGTGTCATGCTCAATTGTACGACGACCCCATCCCATCACCTCACAGGTAACCCAGCGCCCCTCTATAAAAGGAGAACAACTCCATTTTAGAGGGGCTGGAAGGCGAAAACTCTCGACATATACTATTGTTTCTCCTCATCTGCACTTGCCCCCTCTGACTGAGGGCCGGCGCCGGAAGATCCGGCCACCGGCTTCCTTGCAGGTCCAGCAGAGGACGCCGCCTGCTGACGGATCGCCGCCAGATAGTTCTCGCCGGAGCTCCTCCTCCTCAGCCGACGGTCGCCCCCGGGTCCAAATTCCAGCAACAGTTGGCACTAGAGGAAGGGCCCGAGTCGTGGCCATGAAGTTGAGGAGTAAGGGAGCCTCCAACGCCTCCCACCCAGTTCGGGACACTTCGTTCAGAATTTACCACCTCCGGCTGGTTCAGCCCAGCAAGTCCAGTCGGAGCAGTTCGACATCTTGGTGCAGCAGGTCCGAGCCTTGGCTACGGCCGTCCAAGGCCTGCAGCGCGAGGGAGCCCCACCGACGCCGCCTCTACACGCCCAGGTCCTACCAGCGCCTCCTCCGAACGGACCGGCATATCAAGGCCAGAACCTTCCTGGCTCCTCACAGGCCAACAATGAGGAGCGATGCTGTCACCAGAATTCACCCCAGGCCTCCCCCCGGAGGGAACCTTTAGCGAGGGGTTTGGGTAATGGCCCACAACCATCGGAAGCCGAGTCCATCCCAATACAACCTGCGCCAGAGCAAACTACCGTGGTGGACCCTCGGAGTGGAGAACTCGATAAGAAGGTCGAGAGACTCGAGCGCCAGATTGAGGCGCTCCATAGCAGGAAGGCGAGATATGAGGGTGACTTCGAATTCACAACCAAGTCCCCCTTTTCCCACCAGATCGAGGATGAGCCGGTCCCATCGAGGTTCAAAATGCCTCAGGTGGAGCCTTACAATGGCAT
Organism: Phoenix roebelenii; assembly: GCA_025769935.1. Classification (NCBI taxonomy): domain Eukaryota; kingdom Viridiplantae; phylum Streptophyta; class Magnoliopsida; order Arecales; family Arecaceae; genus Phoenix; species Phoenix roebelenii. The sequence goes on along the minus strand of JAOXJJ010000662.1, from coordinate 187,244 downwards.
GACCGACCCCCTCGACCACCTGGAGAGTTACCGAGCTCTTATGGCGTTGCAAGGGTCGTCAAAGGCCATGCTTTGCAAGGCCTTCCCAGCAACGCTTCAGGGAGCACTTCGGCTCTGGTTTTCTGGGCTAAAGCCCAGTATAGTGTCGTCCTTCGAGCAGCTCGGCAGACAGTTTACCACCAACTTCGCTGCCAGCCGACGTCAGCGGCGGACTTCGAACTCCCTCCTCGACATCAAACAGAGAGAGGGAGAGTCTCTCAAGAACTACCTCGATCGCTTCACCGCCGCAACCTGTGAGGTTCGCGAGCTCGACCAGTCGATAGCCATATCGACGTTGAAGACTGGGGCCCGGTCCTACAGGTTTCTCTTCTCCATCGAGAAGAGCTTCCCCGCCGACTTCACAGAGATGCTCGTCCGAGATCGGAAGTACGCGAAGGCCGAAGAGGCTATTGCCTCAAGACGGGGTGCGACCGAGCCGACTTCCAAGAAATAGAAGAGGCGCCGTGAGGAGCACGATCGTCCTAGAAGCCAATCCTCTTGTCGGAACAACAATTTGCCTCGGTTGAGGAGCCCACCTCGGCCCCGGGGATAACCCCGATCGAGGTCCCCGCCTAGACCAAGATCGCCGGTACGACTGCGACCACAGTCGGGGAGGTATGGGAACTACACCCCCTCAATGCTCCCCGGACAGAGATCCTAATGGAGATCCAAGGCCGGGACTACTTTCGGCCTCCACCCCCAATGCGGAACCCCTGAGCTTGGCGCAATCCCAGGAAGTACTGTCGCTTCCACCGGGATCATGGCCATGATACGGAGGATTGTTTCTAGCTCCGGGATGAGATCGAGGCACTTATCCGCCGTGGAGTACTCAACCGGCTTGTGCGGAACCGGCACGAGGAAAGAAGGCCAGTGGAGAATAATGCACAACCCGAAGATCCAAATGCCAACAGACCCATCGTCGGCACCATCAACACCATCCGAGGTGGAACCTCGATCGGTGGACCTGCGGAGGAAAGGGCCACCCCAAAGCGCCAGCGTACCTCCGAAACCATCTCGTTCTCGGACGAGAACTTGGAAGGAGTTGAGACTCCTCATGATGACGCTGTGGTCATCTCCATGATTGTAAATAAGTTTGATGTAAAGCGCGTTCTAGTATATAATGGAAGCTCGGCAAATGTTTTGTATTATAACGCCTACCAGAAAATGGGGATGACAGAAGGCCAACTTTGGAGAATGAATGCTTCCCTAGTTGGATTCACTGGGGACTCAGTCCTGGTCGAGGGCGAGATCGGTCTCCTAGTTACGGTCGGCCTCGCCCCTCAAAAAAGCACCGTAAGGATGGACAATCCCGTGGTCCGCCTGCCCTCGGCGTACAATGCCATCCTCGGACGACCAGGGCTCAACGCCATCCGAGCCGTGGTCTCGACTTGCCACCTGTTTATGCGATTCTCCACCGACCAAGGAGTGGGTGAAGTTCGTGGGGACCAAGCGATAGCAAAGCGATGCTATATGGCGACCCACAAAGCGAAGCGACCGGCTGAGGCGTCAACTCCGACAACAGATCGGGCGCTCTCCATCGAAACTTTGGAAGCATGGGACGGCCCACGAAAGGAGCGGGTAGAGCTTGGTGAGCTTCTTATCCAGATTCCTTTACAGGAAAATCTTCCCGAGCTAACCGTGCAGGTCGGCTCCGAACTGGATGCCCGTGAAAGAGGACGCCTGATCGAGTTTTTGTGAGCCAACATGGATGTCTTAGCCTGGTCACCCGCCGACATGCCGGGGATAGATCCGAAGGTCAAGGTTCACTGACTTCAGGTGAAACCGACCAGCAAGCCCGTGCGGCAGAAAAAGCAAGGCTCTGCTTCAGAGCGATAGCAAGCAGCAGCCGAGGAAGTAGACAAGCTCCTCAAAACCAGCTTCATCCGGAAGATATCCTATCCAGACTGGCTCGCCAATGTAGTCCTCGTCAAGAAAGCCAACGAAAAATGGCGGATGTGCGTGGACTACGCCGACCTGAACAAAGTCTGCCCAAAGGACGGCTTTTCGCTCCCCAGCATCGACCAGCTCGTGGACTCCATCTCGAGATATCAGTTGTTGACATTCATGGACGCCTTCTCCGGGTACAATCAAATCCGGATGGCGCCCGAGGATGAGAAGAAGACAGCTTTCATTACCGACGGGGGCACTTATTGCTACAAGGTGATGCCCTTCGGCCTGAAAAATGCTGGAGCAACTTATCAAAGGTTGGTCAGCCAAATTTTCAAAAGCCAAATAGGCCGAAACATGGAGGTCTCTGTGGACGACATGCTGGTGAAAAGTCGGCTGGTAGAAGACCACATAGCTGACCTCAACGAAACATTCTCCACATTGAGGAAGTATCGGATGAAGCTCAATCCTGCTAAATGTGCGTTCGGCATCATCTCGGAAAAGTTTCTTGGCTTCATAGTCACCCAGCGTGGGATTGAAGCGAATTCCAAGAAGATCCGGGCACTGCAAGAGATGGTGCCGTCGAGGACGGTCAAGGAGATGCAGTGGCTCACTGGCCGAGTTGCAGCCCTGGGAAGATTTGTCTCCAGGTCCGCAGAGAGATGCCTCCCAATCTTCTTAGTCCTCAAGCGGCCGAAGAACTTCCTCTGGACGGAGGAATGCCAGCAGGCCTTCGAAGACCTCAGGCGTCTCCTCGCTTCTCCTCCACTTCTTACAAAACCTCGGTAGGGTGAGCTCCTCTACTTATATCTGGCGGTCTTCTCAGTTGCAGTGAGCTCCGTCCTGGTCCGGAAAGAAGACAAGCTCCAAAAATCAGTGTACTACACCAGCCGAGTATTGAGGGGTGCTGAGACCCGATACTCAAAACTGGAGAAAACAATCTTCGCCCTAGTCATTTTAGCTCGGAGACTCCGACCCTATTTCCAAGCCCACACAGTCGCCATACTGACCGACCAGCCCATGAAGCAGATCCTACAGCGGTCAGACCGGGTAGAAAGGATCATGAAGTGGGCGGTCGAGCTCGGGGAGTTTGATCTCAAGTACCGACCGAGACCGGCAATTAAAGCTCAGGCACTTGCCGATTTCATTGTCGAGTGCACTATACCGAACGAGCTCGAGCCCGCACCAACGGAGCAGACCCCGGGGCTGACGTGGACTTTGCATGTCGATGGCTCCTCAAACTTGGAGGGTAGTGGAGCAGGCCTCATCCTCGCCAGTCCAGATGAAGTCGTTGCGGAGCAAGCTATGCACCCCGAGTTTTTCGCCTCTAACAATGTGGCGGAATACGAGGCACTCATCGTCGGACTCAAATTGGCAAAGGAGCTGGAGGTGAAGGACCTAAGGGCCTTTAGCGACTCCCAACTGGTCGTGAGCCAGATCTTGGGAGACTTTGAAGCCCGAGAGCCCGCGATGCAGAAGTATCTCCGAAAGGTACGGGATCTTACCTCTGCTCTGAGCTCCTTCAACATCCAACATATTTCAAGGTCGGAGAACTAGAGGGCGGACCAACTATCAAAACTAACGACCTCCCGCATGAGCGAGCTTCCCAAAGCGACAATGCTCGAGTACCACCAAACGCCCAGCACGGAAGAACCTAAGCCAACACTCTACCTTGAGGCGGAGCCAAGCTGGATGGACGAGCTCGTCAGTTATTTGAAAGACGAAGTTTTGCCCAACGATAAGCTGGAGTCTCGCCGAATTAGGCGACTCGCCTCCCGGTACGTGCTGTACGAAGGCAAACTTTAGCACAGGTCCTTTACCTCTCCCCTCCTAAGATGTCTCCGCCCATCAGAGGCAGATTATGCCATGCGAGAGGTCCACGAGGGGATCTGTGGAAACCATTTGGAAGGTCGAGTGCTAGCCCACAAGATCATTCGCCAGGGATACTACTGGCCCACACTCCAGAAGGATGCAACGGACTTTGTTCGGAGATGCGACCGATGTCAGCGGAACGCAAACATCCAGCGCCGACCCTCAGCCCCGCTGATCTCGATTGGCGCCCCCTGGCCATTTGCCCAGTGAAAAATTGACATCCTGGGGCCATTCCCTCTGGCCACCGGACAGAGAAAATTTTTAATCGTCTCCATCGACTACTTCACTAAGTGGGTCGAGGCCGAGCCAGTAGCCTGGATCACCGAGCAAAATATGCGAAATTTTGTCTGAAAGTCGATAATCTATAGATTTGGGCTTCCCCGAATCCTCATATCCGACAGCGACCGTCAGTTCGACAATCTTCAATTTAGATAATTTTGCTCCGAGCTTGGCATCGACCACCGCTTCACCTCGGTCGTCCATCCACAGACGAACGGAGAAACCGAGATAACAAACCGCACCATTCTGCAAGAACTCAAAGCTAGGCTCGACCGGTCCAAGGGGCATTGGCTCGAGGACTTGTACAACGTTCTCTAGGCCTACCGGACCACATTCCGACCCCCTTCAACTTGGCCTACGGAATCGAGGCCGTCATCCTGCTGGAAATCAGACTTCCTTTCCTGAGGGTGGAGCATTATGACGACGACTCTAATTCTTCTTAGCTCAGGAACAATTTGGACCTCGTCGAAGAGACAAGGGAAGTCGCCCGAGTCCATATGGCAAAATACCAGCAAAAGACGGTCCGGTACTACAATTCCAAAGTCAAGGCCAAGCTCTTCAAAGTACAGGATCTCGTCCTCACAAGAGCTGAAGCTTCTCAGCCAACCGAGCAAAGGAAGCTAGCCCCAAATTGGGAAGGACCATACCGGATCGCACGAGTTCAGCGACCCGGAGCATACAAGCTGGAGTCCCTTGAAGGGATCCCCATCGCGCAAAGCTGGAACTCCGAAAATCTCCGGATGTACTATCAGTAAAGCCCTAAGGGGTTCTGGGTGATCGGGAACGCGAGTTCCCTATTCTTCTTATGATAACTCATCTACAGTTTTTTCCTGATCATGTTATGTTTCTCCTAATGCTAAAATGTTCGTGATCTTCAGACTACCCAACCAAGCTCGGATGCCCCAACCAAGCCTGGAACGCCCCGCCGCAGCGACATCGAGCTCGATCTCAATCTCCCTCAAAGACCCCGATAAAGTTTGGGATGCCCCGAGTGCCGCTAGTGCGTGCCTAGATCCCTCAGCCTCGAAAAGCGTTGCAGGTTGACAGTGCATTCCCAGACCCCTCAACCTTGCTTACGATTCCTCGACTAAGGTCAAGATGCCCCGAGTGTCGACAGTGCATGCCCAGACCCCTCAACATCGGGAAGACGGGATAGTACCTTCGTGGCCCTCCATGGCGCTCGACATCAACAACGGGGTAGTACCTTCGCACCCCCCGTAGCGCTCTCCGACTAAGGTCGGGATGCCCCGAGTGCCGATAGTGCGTTCCCAGATCCCTCGACCTCGAAAAGCATCGCAGGTCGACAGTGCGTTTCCAGACCCTTCGACCTTGCGTACGATCCCTCGACTAAGGTCAAGATGCTCCGAGTGTCGACAGTGCGTGCCTAGACCCCTCGACCTCGGAAAGATGGGGTAGTACCTTAGCGGCCCTCCATGGTGCTCGACATTGATAACGGGGTAGTATCTTCGTGGCCCCCCATAGCGCCTCCTCGACTAAGGTCGAGATGTCCCGATGAGCCGATAGTGAGCCCAAGCTCCCTCGACCTCGGGATGATGGGATAGTACCCTTGCGGCCTCCCAAAACGTTCATGATCGACAACAAAGTGCCCTCAAAACGTTTGTGATCGACAACAAAACATCCTCAAAACGTTCGTGATTGACAACAAAGCGCCCCCGAAACGTTCGTGAATGACAACAAAGCGGCGTCCACACAGATCTGCAACGGCAACTACATCTCCCAATATGCCAGCATCCTCAAAAAGCGGATCCCAGGCAAAAGTGCATCCGCAAAAGCTCGCCAAAGAGCGAAGCTGCCGACCTCAACATGAGATGCTCGACTCCGACAGTACAAAAGGTACACTTTATAGTTTCATTATATTTATTTACTCATGTCGCCGGCAATTCTTTGATTAAACTCGGGGCTTACGTCGACCGAGGTCGAGACGTTTTCTCCAAATTAATTACGGGCCCGGGTCTCTTACACCAAGCACGCCTTTCTTGTTGCTCGTTAGCAGCAAATACATCGACCCTTGATACTTTGGTCGAGCTTGGAAGTGCCGAGGCACTTACTACAATCCTGATTCTACTTGTTGGCATCTCGGCCAAGTTCGAGACCAACTGCCGTAAAGGCGTCGACGGCAACGCGACTTCGGTCTGCAGTGCCCTAAAGACTTGACTCCAAAGCTTTTTGTAAGATAATGTCTGGAAAATCGAGCTAAAAGACTCGGCTGAAATTGTCCGGAAGACAAATTTAAAAGCCCGACGGAACCTCTTCAGGACTTGAGGACCGGGCTCAACGCGTCAGCCGAGCCCGAGAGCTCGGTAGGATTCAAGCCCAAGCTTGAAAACTTGGGACTCAACATAGAGTTCGAAGCTTCATTTAGTGAACGCAATTCGAGCTCAAGTCCATTGAACGAAAATCTACGCACTCAGCCGAGCCCGAAAACATCGGGCCTAAGCGACCTAAGCGACCTACGGGTCCGGGGTTCAAGTATAGCGCTTCGGCGATTTGAGAGCCGAGCTCAAGGGCTCGGCGAAGTTAAATCTGAACTCGAAGACATCAATTGAGCCTAAGCGTCCTAGGTGACCTGGCGGTCCGGGGTCCGAGCTCAGCTCTTCGTCGATTCAAAAGCCGAGCTTAAGGGCTCGGTGAAATCAGAATCCAAGCTTGAAAGTTACATGTTTTCCTTAAAAGTATAGCTGACCTAAACTTAAAGGACCTAGCGGATCGGGGGCCTGAGCACGACGCTTCGGCGACTTAGGAGCCTAGCTCAAAGGCTCGACAAAATTTGACCCCAAGTTCGAAAACCACGTGAATCATCCTGACATGTACGGACCTGGAAGACCTCGAATGGTTCGCTTAGGAAAAAGATGCAAGTCTACAATGCAAAAAGAAATGCGAGTCAAAGGAAAAATAATTTTTCATTGATAAAGCTCGAGGGCTAAGTACAAGGTTGGGGCTCGGCCGTATAATGAGTTCCGAGGCCGGCCTCAAGAAATAAAAAAGAAGAAAAACAAAACCCTAGACGGTGGGCTCTGTTGGAGCTTCCGTCGGTCCTCCCGCGGCGGCCTTGGCCTGCTCGTCGCTAACGGCTTCGGGGGCGGTGCCTGAAGCTTCAAGATCTTCTGCGGACGCCTCTGTCGCCTCCTCGGCCGGTGGGGCTTCGGTCCCAGCCGGGTCCTTAGTTGCACCTCCATCTTTCTCGACCCCCGCTCCTAGTTCGAGCAGATTGAGGTTGAAGTTGGGGCAGAGCCGCCTCAGCTGGTTCCGGAAGTCGTCAAAATTATGGATGAGCCCATCCACGGCTTCCTCCTCCAGCAGGTCGCAGAACTCTTCTGACTTTTGGAAGAGCTGCACCGCGTTCTGAGCCTCCTCTCGGGCTGTCTTTTTGCGGGCCTCGAGCTCCTCTACTTTGAGCTGAGCGCCCTTTATTTCTTGCTCACGGATAGCGAGCGCCGAGCGGGCCTTGGACAAACGGGCCTCGGTGGACCGCAGCTCCGACCTGGCCAGAGCGTGCGCAACCCTCTCCTCTTCGAGCTGCGCCACCAGTGACCGAAGCTCGTCCTCGCCCGCCTCCACCCTCGCCTTGAGCTCCCTTTGCGAGAGCTTGGCCTCGCCGAGCTTCTTCTCGACCTCCTCCTGCCCCCGCTGAAACCTTCGGAACCGATCCCGATAGTCCATCGCCACTGAGATCAATGTGTCGATCTCGTGAAGATGTTGTAAGCAGCAAATAAGAGTTAAGTTCAAATTTAAGACAGATTATTAAGTAAAAGAGATGAAAAGGAAGCAAACTCATCCGGATAGCGGAGCAGCAAGTCTCGTCCAAAAAATTATTGAATGTCATCGCCCTTATTTCGGCCTGATCAGCCGGGAGCAGCGCGTCGCGGAAGATCTGCCGCGCCGTCTCAATGTTATTGAGGGCCGAGTCGCCCTCGAGGATTGACCACTCGGGGCAGTACGGCCTCCTCTCTTGACGGTCGTCACCCCCTGAGGGGCCCGAGAGGCTGAGCCTTGATGAGCTCGATGGGCCGGGCCTTGCTGGGCTCGGCACAGACGACCTTGCAGCACCTTGGCTGCTTCCCGCCCCATCCCTCGATTGCTGAGGTCGTACAGGCGGTTGGGCAGGAATCTGGAAAATAGGGATCGGAAAGGCGAGTGCTACATGAGCTCCCGAAGAGCTCGAGCCCCCTCAGTCGGAGCTCAGCACCTCCCTCCGAGCAGGCCTGGGAGGACCGGCCTGTGCTGAGCTCGTCCCGGTGGCCGTGCCGGATGAGGTTCGAGCCTTCTTCCTCGGCTCGGGCGGAGCTCCACCCGTCTCGGCCGACCTCTTCCGAAACCGGGCGTAGAGGGACTGGCTCTTGGTGACCATTTTCGGTACGTCTGAAGGCATAGAAAAAGGAAAGCTGGGATGTCAAAAAGACAAAAGGAGCAAAACGAGTAAAATAAGACCACCAACTACCCTTACCCTGAGGGCGCGCCAAGCTCAGGCCAACATTGACCAGAGCATCCTCGCTCATGAGGTCGTTCAGCAGGATATTCTCCCCGAGGCCGCTAAGAGCGTCAAGGATCCCCTGCTCGCTCTTGGACAATTGAGGGAGCTTGTTGGTAGTCTTGAGCCGAGCCTGCCCCATCTGGGGTCAAACCCCCACGACCGCTCGGAAGCCAGAAAGTAAAACTTCTCTTTCCACCCATGAATGGATGTAGGAGCACCCCGAAAGAGTGGCCGACCACCCCGAAGGGCAAGGTATAACCACTCCCCATCTCCCCGGTTGGACTTCAACATGAAGTACCACCGGAAGACATTGACAGAGGTCGGCACCCCGTGCGCCAGGCACAGAGATAAGAAGCCGATTATCATCCTCCATGCGTTCGGAGCAAGCTGCGCAGGGATGATTTCATACGTCGCCAGGAGCTCGTTCACGAACCAATGGAGGGAGAACTGCAGGCCGACCCAGAGTGTTTCAAGATATACTCCAATTCGGCCCGAGGGAGGTCTCAAAATCAGATCCCCCACCCCTACGAGTTCCAGAAGGAATCCGCGCTGAGGAAAAAACCATTCCTTAGCCATCTCCATTTTCTCAAGGCTCAGAGAGGACCCGACCTCCTCTGCACCACGGCCCATCCCAAAAGGTAAAAAAGGAAGAAGGGGGGAGGAACTCTTCGAGCAAACTAGAGGGGGACACCTACTGGAATCCTCGCCGGAAGCCTGGAGTACGATCGCCTCCGCCGGAGAGAAACAAGAGAGGATGCTGGAAAGGAATGATAGCCAAATGGGAGCCCTTAGGGCTGGAGCAAGGGTTTATATGGACCCCTCTA
>JAOXJJ010000662.1:157474-170665 GCA_025769935.1 Phoenix roebelenii | reverse complement strand
CATCGGAGGGCCGGCGCCGGAAAGCCCGGCCACCGGCTTCTTTGCAGGTCTTCCGGAGGACGCCGCCCGCCGACGGACCGCCGCCCACCGACTCGCCCCGGAGCTTCTCCCCCTCGGCCGAGTGGTCACCCCCGGATCCAATTTCCAGCAACAGGATATTTTAAGATCCTATAAAAAAAAAATCCAAGAAGGTCAAAAAAGTGCGACTTCAAACTTTGAGATGTCAATTTAAGCTTTTGCAAGTGGAAAATACTGAAACTATTTCTGCTTATGTATCTCGAGTATTGGCCTTGACAAATCATATGAGAGCAAATGGAGACAAGATTGAACTTGCCATGGTGGAAAAGATCTTGCTAACATTAATAACAAGATTCAAACACATTATCGTGGCAATTGAAGAGTCGAAGAACTATCCACAATGACAGTGGACAAGATAACAGACTCACTAGAAGCTCATGAGCATCGGTTGAATGAGAAAGGCGTAGAGAAACCAATCAAGTGATAGAGATACTGGTGCTACGAAAGGTCATAGCAGAGGCCATGGTAGAAGCCAGCGAGGTAATTCTAGAGGACATATATAGAAGCACTCATGGTTATGGTACAGTAAATGGCAGGAATGAGTCTCACCATTCAGATGGTCACCAACTTGATTCAAGCCAACAAACCTCACAAAAAGGATGTGAACAATGGCGAGGAAGGTATGACAAGTTACATGTTAAATGCTATAATTGTTATCGTTATGGGCATTATGCATCTGAGTCCAGATTCAGAAAAGACAATCAGTCTGGAGAACAAGCTCGTTTTGTACAAGAAGCAGATGATGCAAAATGTCGCACTCTCCTTATGGTTTCTTTAAAAGAGGAAGATGCAGGCAAAGACATTTGGTTTCTTGACACAGGCTGCACCAGCCATATGACTGAAAACAAGGAGTTGTTTGTTGATTGGATGAATTGGTGCTGACTGTAGTCAGATTTGCAGATGACAGTATGGTACCGGTAATAGGTAAAGGGAGAATTCTTATTCAACTGAAGTACAGTTGTGTTGCAATTTTTGTCCTTGCCATGAAGACTAATTTACAACTTATTGAAATAGGTTATGATATGCAGTTGGATAATAAGCACAATGCCATCTACGATGACAGAGGTAACTTCATTCTAAAAGCTCCACTATCAAAAAGTCATATGTTTCCAGTAGAAGTTAAGAGTGATATTTATCGTTGCTTGAGTGCTAATGCAAAAGATGAGTCATGGTTTGGCATCTTAGATTTGGTTCAAAACTTTCAGAGTCTGAAGTTGCTTGCTCAAAGAAATATGGTAAAGGGCCTAAGGGCCAACCTATGATAGAACATTCTAAACAATTTTGTAGGGAATATATTTTTCGAAAGCAACATAGAAGACCAGTTTTAGGAGGGAATTAATAATGTGCCTCAAAACCGCTAGAACTATTGCATTCTGATGTGTATGGTCCAATGAATACTCCATCCATTGGAAAAAAATTGGTTGGTATTTTCTCACTTTCATAGATGATTTTAGTAGGAAAATATGGGTTTATTTTTTGAAAAGAAAATCTGAAGTTTTTGATAATTTCAAGCATTTCAAGGTATGGAATATGGAATTATTCTCTGTCATAAGAAGCATGCTACAAAATTGTTTGAAGAAGTTTCATATTTTTGGTTAATCCCATGGGCACTCCAATTGTAGTTGGCGCCAAATTATCCAAGGAATATAGTGATTCAATTGTGGATCCAAGAATTCTGCACTGCATAAAAGGTACCTGTGACCATGGATTATTTTATTCTTCAACCAACACATATGAGTTGATTGGATATTCTGACAATGATTAGGGTGGCAATCAAGATGGTAGAAGAAACACTTTGGGTTATGTTTTCAATTTTGGCTCTACAGCTTTCTCATAGTCCTCAAAAAAGCAATGAGTTGTTCCTTTGTCCACATGTGAAGCAGAATACATGACTGCAGCTTCCAGTGCATGTCAAGCAATTTAGCTGAGAATTATGTTAGAATCAGATTTACATTTCAATTAAAGGGTCTGTAAAGGTTTTTTTTGAATAACGTTTAAGGCATTGATGTGGCAAAGAACCCAGTTACTCATGAAAGAAGTAAGCATATAGACACACGATTCCACTTCCTCCGAGATCAAGTAAATAAAAATCAAGTCCAACTAGTTTATTGCAAGTCGAAGAGCTTAGATTGCAAATGTTCTTACCAAGCCTTTGAAGGTTGACTCATTCATCAGGCTTAAGTGTATAATGGGAATGGCAAGGTTGACCGAATCTTAAAAAAAAAGAAGGGATGTTGAAGCTAATCCAAATTCCTAGTTTATTTTTATCTTTTAGGATTAAGTTATGTAGTATATTAAATCTATCATCATTTCTTATCTTTATCTAGTTGGTGAGGTCAATCTTTTAGATGTTTATTTTTCAGTTGTTCTTGACACTTGTAAAGCAACTACCATAAATATTCGTTGATTCTTATTTATAGGTGTGGCCAAACTTGATAAAAGTTTTCTTCGAGTTTTTCCTCCTTTGAAGTTTGCTCTCTCTTTTTATGTTTATGACTTTGCCCCATCACTAACAAGAGAGAGAGGTTTAAAATAAATGGTTCTTCTGAAGTAGAAAGAGAACATAACAGTTTCTATCTCACTTCATATTTAGGGGTGCAAATGAATCAAATGTGAGTCCAGCCTACCTAGATCAGATCAAAAGTTGCTTCGCAACTGTGACTAAAAGTTTCTTCCAACCTATCCAATTGAATGTTTTGATCTGTTTTTAGGTCCAGCAAATCTGATTAGTTTTTCCCAGTTCCTGTATGATCTCTTTTGAATCACCGGGATGAAGTTTAGCTCTCAGATTTTATCGAAAAGGTCAAAAAGTTTAGCTCTCAGCTTCACAATTTACAACTGCATGTTTGGATTTCATAGTAGAGTTTGAACATCAAAATTCCAGCTTTGACATTGTCCAAATCCACCATTATCGACTGCTGTTGAGTACCAATTAAGTTCACTTCCTTTTTGCATGCCAAACTTGTTACATAAATATAATTTGTGAATTTAATAAAATGGAACCATCGTAGCATCTCTTTTGATGCTACGAGATTCGGTAAAGTATAATAAAAATAAAATAAATTTATTAATTCAATACTCGGTTGTCGTTGGTTAGTTGAGTGAGACCTACAAGGACCTGGCAAACAGGGACAGGGCATGCCAATTAGGACTTAGCCATCAATTTCGTATCCTCCTCACAATTTGCTCATTAGAGCGTTCCCCTGCAATTGTTTATGTGCAGATATTAATTAATGCAAGATTATTATTGCTCCTAATTGATTTTTTTTTTCTCTTTTGTTTTTTTGAGAAACAAATATTTTACTAAATCTTTCTTGTGTTTTCACTTCATCATTAAGGTTAGGGATCTTATGATTACAATCTCACATATTTGCTGCTCAAATGGTTACATAAATCCTTGTTCATTGTTGTTGCTGGAAATTGGACCCAGGGATGGCCGTTGGTTGAGAAGGAGGAGCTCCGGCGTGAGATGACAGGTGGTGGTCCGTCAGCGGGCGGCGTCCCCTGGGGGACCTGCAAAAACCCGGTGGCCGGGGTTTCCGACACCGGCCCTCCGATGCCTAAGTCAGAAGGGGGCAAATGTATGGGGGGAGAGAAAAAATGTCTCTGAAGTTTCAGAGTCCAACCCCCTCTAAGATGGAGAGGTTCCTCTTTTATAGAGGGATACAGGATTACCTATATAATGTGACGGGGCGAACGGGTTACTGTCATGATTGAGCATGTCGTATGAATTAATGCATTGCCATAGGAGATCAGGCCGGAGCCAATGAGTTGTCGTGGCTGATCGGACGTAGCTGAGCGGGTCAGCTGTTTGCCGTGGAGGGCTTGAGATCCGGAGATAGCATGCGCATTAATTGTTGAGTGAGCCAGAGATCAGCAGAGGCCATGCACATTGATTGTTGAGTGAGCCGGAGATCAGCAGAGGCCATACGCATTGATTGTTGAGTGAGTCGGAGATCAGCAGAGGCCATGTGCATTGATTGTTGAGTGAGCCGGAGATCAGCAGAGGCCATGCGCATTGATTGTTGACAGCGGTAGCTGGGCGTGGCCCCCGGTCGAGCTACAGAAGGATGTGACCGCGGTGGGTGGATGGTGAGGTCGGGCTTCCGAGGTCGAGAATGTTGAGGTCAGGTGCCCGGGTCGGACGTCTCAAGGTCGAGCGCCTGGTCGGGAGCTCTGAGGTCGGGCGCCTCTGAAGCCGGGCGTCTTCAGGTCGGGCGCCTCCAGGTCGGGCGTCTTTGAGTGGGGCGTCTTGGTCACGTGCCGGCGACACATTCATGTGCTTCGGAGCAATTTATTTTCCCCCAACACTATCCCCCAACTTCCGAGTTCGAGCCGTTTGCGAGCTCGGGCGTGGGAAGTAGTTGACTTTATTGCATTGGTGGGGGCCAGGGAACCTTAAATTATTTTGGCGTTCCACGTGCTTCGGGGCACCTTTAATGAGAGGAGATGGGGCGACGCCCTTTTGCCCTTCGAGGCCGCCTCGCATGGTGGGCTCATGATGGGGCTCCGGGATCCAATGGGACGCTGCCTTGATTCTGTATTCGAAAAGTCGATCCAGATTAAATATGTCGCTTCGATTTTTGGGGTCGACGCGTGGCACGATCTAGACAGAAGGCGGGATCCAGTCCCACCGATCTGGGTCGTCAGGAGGGTTATATAAACCCCTTGGCTTAGCCCTAGAAAGGTCTTGCTTGGCCGTTTGTTGTTGCTGCTCCCTCTTGAGGGCCCTCTGACGATCAAGTTAGAGTGGGGTAAATTTGGTCCAGCCAAAAGTCCCTTAGAAGTTATCTGACCGAGCTATTATAATCTCGGTGGAGTAGCCCAGGTGGCAGAGGCACTGTCAGCCCTCATTATGAGGGGGCGTGGCTTTGAGCCAGATGGCGTGCAGCTTAGGCTAGCTGATGGCGTGCAGTACTGCCCGTTCTTGAGAGCAGTAGGGTGTTGACAGTCACGACAGGGTATGGCCGAAGTAGTCAAGGTGTCGTCTGACTGCTGAAGGTCGATTATTGAGACGTGACACGGTAGTGCTGTGAAGTACAGCCACGTAGGTAGGCGTAGGCCCGCACATAGGTGCGGTCGTTGACGAGGCCGAGTTTGTTAAGTAGTCACGTCATGCGTTTGACGAGGTCGGCTTGGCGGATGCTGGGAGCAGCTCGGCTTTCTGGGTTTTGAGGCGTGCTCGGTAGAGCGCCCCGAGCTCGAGGGTCGGAGCGTACTGCTGAGGTAGGTGCCCCAAGCTTGGTCGGGGCGGGTCAGTAAATGTCTGGAGTTGGTAGAGCTTTTGGCGAAGTCCCAAAGACGAGTTGACCCTGGGCCGAAGTGAAGATTCAGTTGATTATCGTTGACGTTTACTAGGCCGAAATTGGACGGCCTTTTAGTTGTGGGTTGGACGATCTATTTTTCCCCTACCATAAACATTTATATGACGATCGCAATAGGGAACAAAAAGTAATTTCAAAATTTTATTTTACTTTTAATTAAAATAAATATGATTTTTATTAACGTCATTAGAATAATTGTTATATTAGGGGCATTTGTGCAAAAATAGTATTTGATGAGAATAAAAAATAAATATAAATTTTGAGAGAATATTTATGTAAATTTTAATTTTTAGAAGAATATTCATGTTAAAAAAACTCTTTTACTAATTGTAAGTTCGTCTAGTGCGCATGACTTTATTACAGTGCATATTGATCTAGTTTGAATTAGGATTTATCTATGTATACTATGGATAAGCTCAATAAAATTATTTTAGAGTGGCTAACATAAAGAATTTTTGACATCTAACAAGCCATTGCTGTGTTTAGCTCAACATTCTTGCATTGATATAATTGTGGATGTTAAATGCTTGCTCTTCATACTCATTTATGAGCAATGTTGATGATGAGTCGTCCATATTTGCCTTCCATGCCTCCATGTATATATTAACTATTGAGCATGTGGAGGCACAGGGAGTCATGATACAAATTGTCAAAAACTCGAACGTATACATGACGTTGCACACCGTGCTTTGGCTGTCCAGTTTCTCCCGTCCACTCGATTGCTCGTTGGGAGGACACGGTACTAGCCGTCCCTGTCATGCTCGATACACCTAATAAAACCCCTTAGATGTCGATCGGAGGATTTGTACGATTCAAGGCCTGGATGGATTAAGATCCAACGGTTATAGCGAAGTCAAAAATCCATCAAGTCTTGTACCATCACGGTCTCCTTTGTTTAAAGGGGTAGATCGACGTTCATGATTCGATTTGGGTCTACTATATGCACGTGAACCACCATGTGCCGCGCTCCAGTGCGGCCCCCACCATTTCAGAACCCGTTGTGGCGACGGCCAATGGGCCAAACAAAAGGACAGGAGATGATGCTCTCTGCTTGAGAAAGCTGATACACGGCGCACGGTACAACCATCGCTCGCGGGGTCCCTTCCTTAAACGAAAGCTCCGTTATCATATCCCATCGCACGAATCTTGATGCGTAGTGTGCGGCGGATACTGCTCTAAGATGAATACCACAGCAGAGACAATAAAAAAAAATGACGTAAGGGCAACAGAGGGGTTACAAAATACGTCAAAAAAAAAAAAACTCTTTCGAGTGATGAACAGTAAATTCCTTAGGGATTAAGGCTAACAAAGTGTATTAAGGTAGTTAAGCGAGAATTGGTAGAGCGAGAGGCTATTAGGATTTTTTAATTAAGGAATGGTGGATGGTGGATAAAATTGTTGCTTAAAGTTACCGACTTACAGTCCAGTGGGGAAAGAGGGAGTGGGACTGTACCTAACGGAACCAACCGGGACCCCGAATCTCCACCTACTTCTCTATCTTGGACCCCACTTTACCAGTGGTTCAACCTTGGTTTGCGGCGGTGGGTTTTCTTCAGTTGGTCTCTGAATTATTTCGCATTTCCTGGGGGCCTCCCGACAATTCGCGTCACGTGGCCGGTCGCATCGATCGCGACGCACGAGGCGTCGAGATTCATCAGGCCGCTCGGTTCCACTACGTGGCTTCCATCGATAATGCTTGCGAACGCCGGCTCCTGCGAGGTCAACCTGTTGCACCTTGGTCCATGCATCGCATTTCTTCCATCCCATGTGCGAGAAGCCGCGCTTCGGCTGCCGCTGCACTCCTCTCCACTTTGTTCTGCTTCGGCTCTGAGAAGAACAGGGGATCCCTCAGATCCTAACGCAAGATCTCGATGCCGTAGATCGCCAGTTGGCTCTCAGGTGAACTTTTCTGCTCTTTTTCCCGCATTCCCTCGCTTTGGCGAGCTGGAGCTCTCTTTCTTCTCGTGATCTCGTGAAATCCTGCTCCTTTTTCGCCTTTTTCTGACCACATTGATCTCGTTTTGGTTTAGATCGAGATCTCCATGTTTTGAAGTTTGATTTCGTGCTATATTAGCAGTGGACGTGTTTTTTTTGGCGTGCGCTACTGTTGTTTTTTTTGACGGAGAGAGGTTTTCTTAAGGGTTTTTGCTGTTGACATGCTCGTATGCTATTGCTGATGCTTCCGATCTTGTGATTCGAGTAGGATGTGGCTTTGATGTGGAGTTTTTTAAGAGAAGGTTTGAAGCTTTTATAGCTGATCTTAACTTCTCTTATTTTTTCAGTGAATTTTTAGTACACTTTTGTGACGTGGTTTTCATTTATGGTTACTTCTAGTGTTTGCATCGTGGAAGCTATAGCTCTTAGATAAATTTCTAGTTGATTTTGCTTTTTATAATTCTCTCTGTACTCACTGGTAAGCTTAGTTCACAAGAATCCACGGTTTTGGCTTATTTCTAGCTTCTTCTGGTAGAAATAGTCACCATCGGGATAGAAATAGTTGCCATCTGGAATTACTGGGTATATAATTGTGAAAGATAAGATTTTTATGAGATTACCGAGTCATGGACATGCAATTTAATATCAAGGTGATCCTTAAGGATGCTGTTCTCCAATTGTTGCCATTTTGCATACCATCCTGTGCGAATTCAATGACTCTGCTTCAATGTGGCAAATAGGATAATTTGTTTTGTGTGCATTTCCCAAGCAACAAACTCGGTTATTGCTTCAACAGCTAATTGTATCGTTGTCGGGATGGACATGGCGTAGCTGTTCATCAGTGTGGCCCAACCCTGCTACCCTTCGGTTGGGAAATGGACAATTGTCATTCAATACTCAAGGAAGGTTTTATGTGGTCGTTACATGTGTAGTTGCTCCCTGTCTCAGAACCATGGAATGTCTTTTGTTCCAACAGAATGAAATATCTTGTATGACCAGTTAATATATTTGTTTTTCTTGCCTGGCTATTGGAGTAGTAACTAGATTTGGCTCTGCCCTGTTGCTGCAGAACTTGATTTTCCCAGGTGATTTATCTATCTTGAATTTTACCTGACAAGCAAGTGTATATCATTCAGCAGTGTGGCAGAGTTCACTGTCCTTTTGGTTTGATAAGGTGTATAGATCTGGTTCTCATTTCTTTATTTTCCCATCTACTCTCATGCAGCTGCAACAACTTTGCTTATTAGCTTGTCCTCCCGTGCAGGTCACGTTGAGCTAAATGGCAATCACAGGTAGTCAAAATCCTTTATCTGGTGAAACTACCTGTGGATCTTTGCTGCAGCAGTTGCAGGTATTCTAGTTTAGGTTACTACTTTTACGCCATAATTGGTGGTAATGAGGTGGAAATGACTGGCTTTCTGTTTCAGCTGATATGGGATGAAGTTGGTGAGTGTGAAGAGGAACGTGATAAAATGCTACTTCAACTAGAACAGGAGTGCTTGGATGTCTACAGGAGGAAAGTTGATCAAGCTTCAAAGTCAAGGGCTGTTCTTATGCAGAGCTTGGCTGATTCGAAATCTGAGCTTGCCAGACTTCTTTCTGCCCTTGGAGAAAAGACCAATGTCAACATTGTGAGGAAACATTAATTTTATATTTGGTTGTTTCTCTTAAAAGATGTATTTACAATCCTCATGCATTAATTTCTTATGTGCCCACACTTTGAATCATGGGATGAGGCACTTGTTGATTGATTATCTTACCATTCAGTATCACCGTGTTCCTTTGCCAGCACTTGGCTTCTATTAGATAAAGAACTTACTTTTTAGAACTGATCTGAATAACTGAACAATGTTAGGTATGTTTATCAAACATATTTTCCCCCCAAGCTCAATTGAAAAAGATATTTACTCCTAATGCACATTGGGGGTGTAAGGATCTGTACAATTCACTTGACATATTCTTGAAATTTAGCTTAGTTAACATCCCAAAACTTCCCAATTCACATCCCATCCCACTCATCATGTCCATATAACATGTATCTATATGCACGGTTGTTCCATTTTTGTTTAATCTTAATCAAAACATCCCCTTAATTGGTCTTGGAGGTGACTGTACTGATTCTTTGCTTATCCCTGTGCCTAGATCAAGTTTATATTGATGTTTTAATACAATCTATCCCTTGGACCCTGATCTTGTGAATCTGCAATTACTGCCCTCTACTTTTTGTTGATGTCTTCTTTCGAAGGATATGCTATGGGACATTGTTATGTTGTGTCTTCAATTGATATGGAATTAAGCTTACAACATTCATAGACATAACAGCTTTAAGAGTAAAAAGACATTATTGTAACTTATATTTATCTGATACAGTTTGTATGTTTAAAGTTAGGTTGGAGCTGATTCACTACTGTTCCTTGATGTTCCGCAGCCTGAGAAGTCATCTGGTACAATCAAAGAGCAGCTGGCAGCTATAGCACCAGCATTGGAACAGTTAGGCAAGCAGAAAGAGGAGAGGATAAAGGAGTTTGCTAATGTACAGTTGCAAATTCAGCAGATATGTGGTGAAATTGCTGGCAATTTAAGAATTGGAGAGCAGGTGGGGACACCTACAGTCGATGAAGATGATCTGTCCCTGAAAAAGTTAGATGAGTACCACACTAAACTCCAAGAACTTCAAAAAGAAAAGGTCTTGTTTTTTTTCCCCTGAAATTTGTCATGCTTTATTAAAATCAGAAAATACGTTCTAACATCTGCAATGCTGTTTTGGCAGAGTGATAGGCTGCACAAAGTCCTTGATTTTGTGAGCACAGTACATGATCTCTGTGCTGTATTAGGAATGGATTTCTACAGTACTATAACCGAAGTTCATCCTAGCCTAGATGATTCTGTTGGTGTGCAATCCAAGAGCATTAGCAATGATACTTTATCAAAGCTTGCTAGGACAGTTGTAACACTTGAAGAAGATAAAAGGATGAGACTGCAAAAAGTAATTCTAGCAATTTTCTTTCATTCAATCTTTTCCTCTTACTTAGTTTTACTTTGCATGCTATTAGTGTTTTATCTTTTATATTTCTTTGTAAGAACATTTAGTGTATACCATGTGGTGTCAATGTGATAGGGTTCATTAGCAATTAGAGTCTGGAAAGTACTGTACAACCCAACTAATGGTTTCAGCTTCCTAGGTAATTATTTGCCATTCATTCACATTGCAAATGCATCCTTTATGACCATCAGCTTTTTTAAATACTTTCTCCAACTTTCATCTATCCAATCTTAAGTCTTCACCTGCATTTTGTAAACTGTCATTATGAATTCAAGTCGCTTTCTTATTAGGATGTCTCAAGTCTTTGTGCTTGTGCCCATGCCGTCTCAATGTGTTTTTCAGTGGTCCATACTTGACCAGTGCAACTCCTATGTATTTCCTAATGCACTTGTTCTTGTACCTCTCCTTTCTTGATTCCGCACAACCATCTTATCATTTTTTTCTTATGCAATACATGTAATCATGCACATATCTTGTATGTAAGTTTTCAGCTGTTAACTGTATATACTACCTCATTCTTTTAGGTTACATATTTCTTCCAATCATGTTTTGGAATTATCATTTTATCACCTGAATTTATTAAGTAATGGTCTTATATTCACTTTTGTGAGTTACTTCAAGTTTGAGTATCAAGGAATGATTCAAACATGATCCTGCTCTTGGTTTCAGTCATTCAAAATCCCCAAAATAACTAGTAAAGACAAGTTTATTGCAAATAGGCAAGTAATGCAGCAAGGAGACAGTGAAGCCCATCTCTCATGCTATGCAGATAAATTGCACATTTCTTCTGCAAGTAGTGACATGATATGCCTATTGAGTACTAATGTTGTTGGAAAATTGAAGATTTAGAAAATCAAAGCCTTTGTGTGGACAATTATCTTTGGTAGGATCTCCATTTGGGAAAATTTTGCAGCAAAGAAAATGAGCATTGGTAGAGGATGCATGCATTATGCTCTATTGAGCTTTTGACTCCCAAATAGCAGTGCTTGGTGATTCTTAGACGTGGCTTCTAGTTCTGGAGCCCACTGAGAAAACAGAAGGCAGCAAAGATTCTGAACATATTCCAACATGCTCTCTGTTTAGGATTCATGAAAAAATAGAGAAGCATAAAGTTTTTCTGTGAAATACGTCAGTTGTCAATCTCTTCATTCTATATTCTAAAGCATCATTTCTTGTTATATAATTTATTGCCTTTTGGGGAGCTTAACCATTATTTTACATCACAAATGATGATGCTTAGTCTGCTTAATTCCATCCTTTCAAATTTGTATTTAAACTGCCTTAGTCATTATTCTTTCACAATCTATCACTATGGTTTTATGTTCCTATTTCATCTCTTTATATGCTTTACATATGTACCTTTCCATATTGTATTGCATCATATCAGATGGTTACCATATGATAATGGTGTATGCATTTGTGCCAGCCATATTACACATCCTCTATATTCACCTTAACCTTTTTTCTTTCAATGATATGCTACAATACAACTTAATGTCAGTCAAACATAGTTGGATTGATGCTCTATGCTCGAACATTTTCTTCTTTCAAACCTCCCAAGTCTGGTTTGAGCCTTTTCTTGTTATGTATGTTTGCTTAGTTCAGTATATATGCTAATTTATAAGAGTTTGTGGTTTTAATTACTTGAGAGAGGATACTACATATGTTGAAAATTTGTTTTATCAACAGTGGACATTTCTCTTCACTAGTTGTTAGGATGCTTGATTTGTTTAGATGGTTAAAGGTTGTATCTCGAGTGTTCAACTTGCCTACTTCTTGTTAAAGAGAAACTTGCAGTTAGATGGCAGGAAAGGAGAGAGTGGTTTTCTAGCATATACTAGCATGCCAGCGATGAGATGATCATCATACCACTAGAGTGAAGGGAATCATATGACAAAAGCTAGGGAGCTTTCTATAAGCAATTCATCCTCTTATTCTTGGAAATGCTGTCAAGTCATTAGCTTTTTGATGGTCTCTCTAAATGTGATGCTTAAGGCATTTTATCTCCAAAAATCCAACTTTTAAGTTATGATGGAACTGATATATGTGATTCTGTACAACAAAAGCTGTCTTCTGATTGGAGATATTGGTAAGGGTAGTGATGAGAGCAAGGAAATCATCTATTAACATCTCTATTAACATCCATTTCTGGAAGGTCTGGATTACCCCATCAGAGTCGAACTTCTATCATATCTTGAGGAGAGATTAGTAATATACTTCCAGCCACCACTCTGATAAGCATTTATGAACTAAATGGGTCCCTTTGAACTATCAAAATCCAACAGACAGCATCAATCTTAGGTTTCGGATCTATGAGCAACTTTTTTATTCATTTTTTCCCCAAAATTTTAATATCTAGGTTGCCGAATTAAAGTTTTTCGAGGATTTTTTATTTTTTTTAAATTGTTGGTCTCACGCCTCCAGCCCGAGGTCGCGAGCCGGGGGTCCGCGTCAACCGCCGCACACCCGTAGGAAACTCTCCCCACGAGCATACAAGGCATCTAAACCAAACATCTCAATTATATAACCAAAATAATTCAGCTGAAATAAATGCAATCTTACTCCATTGACTGACACAAATTATAAAGTTTCACAATTCTAAATACGCAGTGGAACAATAAAGATAAAACATCAATTTAAATAAAGCCCAATCTAGGATAACTTGTGCTTCAGTTCTTCTAATCGCTCTCCCATTTTAAATCCCCGATAGGTTAGTTCTCGGAATCTGTAAAATAACAAGAAATTGTATAATGAGCTAGACAGCCCAGTAAGTAATAAACACCTTAACTAGTCAAATCATATAATAACATA
>JAOXJJ010000662.1:116008-157374 GCA_025769935.1 Phoenix roebelenii | reverse complement strand
CGGCCTTGACGGCGGCAGGAGGTGGCGGAGCAAAGCCGACCACCCCCGACGGCTGGCAGCGGCAAAACGGCCGGCGACGAGTGTTCTCGGGCCGAACCCATTTTGAAGCCAATTTTCAACGATTGACCGGCTCAAAAACCACAATAAATCATGGCTAAACATCACAGAAGGGAGGAAAGCTGGGAGTCCTTACCCCGGCCCCGACGATGGTCCGGTGGCTTTCTTTCTCTCCGGCGGCAATGGAGGAAGAGGAAGACCCATGCCGAAGAAGACCTATCTTTCTAATGGCTCTCTCTCTCCCTCCCTCTCTCTCCCCCTCCCTCTCTCTCGGCCGGCAGCGGCTCCTCTTCAAATAGCTTCAATGAGAGGAGAAGCCCTAAAAAAGAAAAGAACAGGGGAGCCGGCTTCTTCGGGATGGCTCCTCCCCACCTCTCACGCCCTCACGTGCGCCGCATGTGAGGTCGAAATCCTTGGGCTGGGCCGGTCAATGGACCGGGCCCAGTTTCAGGGTCTCACAGTTGGGCTATGGAATTGGAATTGTCTTCTCTAGGAGTGACTGATCTTGAATGCAATACATGGAGACCATACACTCATTTCCTCTCTTGATTTGAGACTCAGCTCTATCTAGGGAGGAGTCAACTCCAATTCTATATCATTGTCATCAAGTTAACAGTATCCGTGCTTTAGATGACCTTAAATACTAAATGGAATGAACATGGAATTATTTTCTTTATCATGGTTAACAAGGCATCATGCAGTTACACTAAACTGAAAGGCGAAGTATTACAGAAAAGCATAACAGAAAACTCATCTGCATTTGCAGTGGTAACTCTTTTGGCATTTATAGAGTTATTTCACATATGTTTATCCTAGATAATATATAATATTTACTTGCTTTATTTTATGATTATTTGATATGGATGTGAGAACCGATTTTTATTCTATACTCAGCTTCAAGAATTAGCAGCTCAGCTTTCCGATCTTTGGAATCTGATGGGTACATCTTCGGAGGAACGGAGTCTGTTTGATCATGTGACCTGTAATATGGCTGCTACAGTTGATGAAGTCACTGTGCCAGGATCTCTTGCCCTTGATCTGATTGAGCAAGTAATCAATTTCTGCCATTTTATACTTTTTACCAGTCTGTAAATGTTCTTGATTTGCTGAAAGTTCTCCTGCTTGCTGTTATATGTAGGCTGAAGTTGAAGTTGAAAGGTTAGATCAGTTAAAGTTCAGCAAGATGAAAGAAATAGCTCTAAAGAAACAAAGTGAACTGGAAGAAATTTATGCTGGTGCTCACATAGAGATTGACTCTGTGGCTGCCCAAGAGAAAATAATGGTTCTAATTGACTCAGGAAATGTTGAACCTTCAGAATTAATAGCTGACATGGACAATCAGGTACTGAAAGCCAAAGAAGAGGCCCTCAGCAGAAAGGAAATATTAGAAAAGGTAGAGAGGTGGATGTCAGCATGTGAAGAAGAGAGCTGGCTAGAAGACTATAACCGGGTAAATTGGGTTCTTCTTCTTCTTCTAACAAAGAAATAGTTGTCTTCAGGAACATCGAAGTAGAAACTCAAAGCAACATACTATTAGTTCAGGATAAACTTCCTACAGATCATCCACTGATTATTTGTCTCTCTCACATATCCATTTCTGTCTCAGGATGAAAACAGGTATAGCTCAAGCAGAGGTGCACATTTAAACCTCAAGCGTGCAGAAAAAGCTCGTATTTTGGTTAATAAAATTCCAGGTATTTATCTGATCCCCAAAGACAATTTTGGAATTCCTCAGAATAAAGATGTGCATTAATGTCAGGCAGAAATGCCATAAATGCATATCAAGAAATTTCATGAAGAAATATTACTATAGTTTACCTTATCAATAAAGAGAATCATTCAGAACCTATTTCTTGAAACATCTCCAAACTATGTGGGATTGGCAGAGAAGTAAAAAAAAATCCATTGGAATGACAGTACCTTAGCTTGCTATGTGCATGCTTTTCTATATGCATTTATGCATAATGTGATCATGCAAATTCATAAGGTTTACCTGTGGATAGAATGGATGATCATTATGCCTGCAACTGTAGACTTAATTGTCTGGGAGGCCAAGTCTTTGTAGGCATGGATGGTGTTTGACTTACACCTGCATTAGTTCTATGGCAAAGCCCTTTCCACATGATTATATGAGACTCAGTCCTGGAAAGGACCGCATTTGAAATGAAACCCTATGAGACTTTTCATCTTGAATCAAATATGTTTACTCTCGAAGTGGGATAGTGCAATTCTTTTTTAAGGAAGAAATTAGTTTATGACGTCCACAACATATCCTTTTTATTAGAATCTAAAAGCCAAAATAGATTATCATGCCATCAAAGCTGTGGAAGTTTTAGTCTCTTTTTTTATTTGATGATTGAAGGTTTGACATTTTTACTCTTTTGGAGATAGTCAGATAGATCTGTTTCATATACCCAATTGCTAATTTGATAAATATTTTGTGCTAGCTCTTGTTGATACTCTGGTGGCAAAGACCAGGGCATGGGAAGAAGATCATGGTTTGTGCTTCATGTATGATGGTGTTCCTCTTCTAGCAATGCTAGACGAATATACTGTGCTCAGGCATGAAAGAGAGGAAGAGAAACGAAGACTGCGGGTAATCATGAACTTTTATTTGCTCTATTCTTATGCTAAATGGTGACTGTATCATATGATCACAATTAAAATTGCGTTATCGATGCTATACGAGGTGTTTGGTTGCTTTTTGATTATCTATAGAGCTTCATTCCTAAATATGCTAGCTTCTGAGCTGCTGCATGTTTGGCCATCTTATGTAGGTTTTAGAAATTCATGATTCTCCTAATTGAATCAACAACTTCCTTTCCAATTTGAACTGAGGTTGTATGGCATGTAGATGGTTTTCAGTCTACAAGCATATGTAAGTTTACCATTTAAATTTTGGTATTGATCTCACTCAATCTTTCACTACTCTTATGTGCCAGGATCAAAAGCGGCTGCACGAGCAACTAAATACAGAACAGGAATCTATCTTCGCCAAGCCAAGTCCAAACCGGCCTCTTGCTCCAAAGAAAGTTGTGGGCCCTCGTGCAAATGGCGCCGCATCAAATGGAGCTCCCGGTCGAAGATTATCCCTGAACACAAACCAAAGTGGAAGCAACGGTGCCAGATCCACGAGCAAGGATGGGAAGTGCGGCAATACACGGCCGGCTGCTCCAGCAAATTTTGTGGCCGTAGGAAAAGAGGATGATGTTTCCTATGTGTCTAGCAATGACCCGGTTCCTGCTTCGCCATGACTTTAATCTAAGCGTATGATATAGGTAGCTTATGCGTGTAAGATCACAAATATAGCTTGTATGGTTAGTTGATGTGTGTTGTGGAGGACAGTAATTATTTACTGGGTGGAGTTAGGCATTACTCTGCATGAGGGCTTTTCTAGTCATCTTTTATTATATGGTGAGGCTTTGTTGGTTCTCAAACTTCTAATGGATACACTTCATATAAATTTATTTTTCTTGTTCTCAGTTGTAGCCTTGTGCATAAATAACTTAAGTAAGAAGTAGGGGAACTTTTGTTTTCATCACTTGAGCTTGCATTGACTGGGTTTTTGAAGATTACTATTTCCTGACCTGCTTTCAGCCCCATGGAATCACTAAGCAAAACCACATTACAAATTTCTTACTCTTGCGGTTTACCATATTATGGGCAGGAAAATTGCGTGTGCCGAGAGAATCAGATACCGTTCATTGAAAAGTGGAGGTGAATATGGTGTATAGGTTTCAGTGTGACAGCAAACTGTTGCTAAATCTCATAGGTCAATTATATGCATGTATCAATCTCCCAGTAGCACTAGCATCTCATGATATCACCCAGATCGCGTTAACTTTGCATCCATAACAAAGTTGCTGGATGTTTTAGCAAAACTCCAGGATTGGGTGCAGACTCATTGGGCTCCACTCCACAGCTAAACCTAAGGTTGGGCTCCACTCCACAGCTAAACCTAAGGTGGTATTTGGCGTTCCAAATGGGATATCTTAGATCATTGGTGATCATTATTTTGGGATAATCTGATTCCTGAGTTTAGTATGCTATGTTCCAGAGATAAAAAATAATTTTCAGATGTACATAAGTACCATGTTTCGTACTTGTAGAAATTTAATATCACTGGCTATATAATAAATTATTAATATATTTTTTATAAAAATATATTATAATAAATTATTAATATTTTTTTTATAAATATATATTTATTAATTTTATAAATTATTAATTCTATAAAAATATATTAATTTTTACCATAGAATTAATATTTTTCATTTATATTTATAACATGCTATTATTTTAATAGTAATATTTATTTTGATTTGAAAAATAAGGCATAATAGAAGCAATATATTAAATAATTTCATGTATATGAAGCGCAATATTATATTTCTATTATATTTAAAAATATAATTGAATAATAATATGATTAATAGTATATTATAATATAATGTATATCATAAATACTATATATATCAAATATAATATATCTAATATTGGCATAATATGTTATTGGTTTATTGAGACCATTTTTTTTCTGCCAAGTCAAGGAGCGTATTTGTTCCAAATTTTAGCTTAAGATTACTGTCCTAGAGTAATCTTGATATTCTTTCTCAAAGATAATTTTTTTACGACTAGATTGGATGGTAATTTAAGAAATGAATATGATTGGAATCACTATCATATAGGATTATCATGGTGCAACTAAATACTGTAATCTCATCATTTACACCTATGTCATCATGTACCAAACCTCCTCTAAATGATTTGCCAACACTTCACCCAAACCACCAAGTGGTTTAAAAGTAAGGAAGTCCGTGACAGTTGTTTATGAAGAATATATGCTCAATGGCTCAAAGCAAATGATGGCATACAATATTAGTTCATGCTGATGAAATAAGGTGCTTCGAATAAAATAAAATAGATTTTATGGGCTAGAAAGAGAAAGATGTCTGGAGCACTTCGGAATCTTTTGTATTTCAATTTTATTGGGTGTATTCGTATCCATGATGTAGGAAATATCCATTTTAGCACCCAAAAAAAATAAAAAAAATAAAAAAAATGAAAATAAATGAAAATAAAAGTCAAAGCCCATGCAAAGTTTAAAATAGCCCAAGCCTTCGCAAGTTCTCTATTGCGCAGCTCTTGGTGGTTTCCTTCAAAGAACCGGAAGTTTCTTCTTCTATTATATTTCTCCGAAGTGATTAATAATAGTAGCAAACCTCTCTTCTAGAGTTCTCCGTTTTCTCCCTTTCGCCGGATAGTCTCCTCTCTCTTTCTCACACGCGTTCGCGTTTCGCCCTCGTGTTGATCGGGTGAAGGGAAGATGGGGAGCGAGGCCGAGCCCGCGAAGGTCCTTCTGCCCTATCTCCAACGAGCCGACGAGCTTCAGAAGCACGAGCCCCTCGTCGCCTACTACTGTGAGAGAATTCCATAACCCTAACCATGGATTTCTCGTTCCCTCTCTCGCCTTTTCCTTTATCGTCGCTGACATCCGATCGATTCCAGGCCGATTGTTTGCGATGGAGAAAGGGCTCAAGATCCCGCAGAAGGAGCGCACCAAGACTACCAACGCCCTCCTCGTCTCCCTCATGAATCAGCTCGAGAAGGTCATGTTTCAAATTTTCTCTTTTGATGCCCTCTTATTTATATAATTCGATGCGAACTTTATGTGTTCTAAATTCAGAAAGGGGCCGGCCATCTTTATGGACTGAATTAAGATGAACTGTGTGATGATTTAGAGTATATTGGTGTTTTCTTATGCGCATTGCTTTGGTTGTGAGATTAGTGGTTTTCTTTGATGAGGGGCCTATTGTGTGTGAGAATGAGTCATTGGAATTCCTTCAAGATCTGTAAGGAATAGGTTAACTGGAAGTTCTGGTTTTCCCTCTGTAGATCCTCGATTGTGGAAGTAAATTTTCCGACAAGGTGACATAAGAAATAAGCTTGCCAACCTTATTAATACCCTGGGATTGAAATATTTGTTGAGTTGTAACTAGGGTCTTGGATCTTCTATTTCTCCCATCTCAATCATTCTTTTTTCAATACTCAAACCCTTGGGTTGTGAGATGGAGATACAAGGATGAGGCAAAATTATGCTTATTGTTTGCTATAAGGGTAAAGTAATAATATCAGTCATGGGAAACCTAGATGCAGCCCTAGATTCTGTCATACACTTTCTATTTCAGGGAAATCATCTAAATGAAACAGGGTTAGCCCATTTGCACAAAGGTGCCAGGGGAAGAGAGCGAAGGCTGAGCTAGAATGCTTTTGAGAGCTTTGGTCCCAAATGCTTTCTAATAAAATTCCATGATTACCCTCTCAAATGAAAATCAACACCGTTTTCATGATCTACAACGTCTAGAACATCTACAAACTAACATTTGTTTTGGAGCTCTCCTAACCTATGTCTCATGTGGGTACAAATGAGTTGTAGCAATGTAGCTACCGTGCAAAAGTATATTATATGATATACAATTTTTAAACCCAAATCATTGATCTTGATATAAGTAAGTAAAAATATGTACAGACAATAAATCAGATGATTTGGGTAATTCATATCAAAGCATAGTACCATGCTGTTAAAATTTCACATTTCATATGCATTTGATGCACGGGTAGAAGACCTTCAAAATGTGTGATTGGTTTGTAGCCAATTTATATTATTGATAATGATCAATGGCACAGATTTTCATTCTAAGAGGACCATCATTTCTTTGCATTGGTAAGCATTTGAGGTCAAAGGCTCTCAAAAGTGCTCTATTTAATTTTCTCTGTCTCTCTCCACCTCTACGCTCGCACATACTCACATACTAGAGTTTGTCACATTCCATGCATGTGCAAAAGGGACCAAGGACATGAAGCGGTGCACTGAAATACTCTTTTGATTTTCCGTTTGCGGGGAACTTTAAGAAAGGGTGTGGTTGGTGATCTTGTTTGTGCTACCCTTCGCAAGGAAGGACTTTGAGTCCAAGATGCTTGTATTGGACAGATGGATGCAACCAAGGACACAAAGCGGTGCACTCTAATATTCTTTTGACTTTGACTATGTAGGGCACTCTAAGAAAGAGTGCAGTTGGTGATCTTGTTTGCACCACCCTTCACAAAAAGGCCTTGAGTCCAAGATGCTTGTATTGGACAAATGGATGGACCTTAGTTGTCAGAATTGGTAGCAGGTGCAGATTTGGGGGAAGCAGATATTTTAGAAACAATTTTAGTAAGAAAGTACTTAATAAGTGGATGTGGGTTCAAGATTCTGGGAAGATTCCAAAATAGGTGCAGTGTGTTATCCTAGGTAGAACATTTCAATTACTAAGCAATGGACTGGCAGATTCATGGATCGACTGACACATATATGAATGCACACACCCATACAATTCATTACACCTTTGACCTATAATTAAGGTGTGAATTATTTATGCATCACTGCTATTTTAGTGGTCCTGTTTGATTTAGATCAAGCAAAAACCCCTGGAGTCAGCCTCATGTGGCGCTCATTCAAAACATGATTTGGGTTTTAATGAGAGTGTTTATGGCTGAACTAGCTATAACTCATGGTAGAAAGTAGAAACTGCATCTTTCCTTATTTTTGGCCATTGTTACAGTCTTCTTGCGACATAAAATAGAGATGATCAATTTATAGTTGCGACCAATACTTTCTGATTGAACTTTTGCTTATATGAGACAATCAAGCTGCAAAACCTACATATCCATGTAGACAAAGGGGACTGGCAGGTAAAAGTGAGTGCAGGGAAATTAATTCCTGGTAAATGTATCTCATATTTATAATATTTGTGATAATTGATTAACCATGTTCCCATGTCTTTGGCCCGTGCCTTTCCAAGAAACTTATTTGTGGTTTGAGATGCAGATGGAGAAAACTGGGGGCACAACCTGAGCCGATTAAATCGATTCATCGTAGCATAGCCACTGCTACATGCATTAGAAAGTTGGAAAGTGTATAAAAATAGGAGAGTCAATGGGAGTGAAAAAAGTTTATATGGAGTGGATGTGGTGCCAAATGTAGTAGATTCCTGCAGCTAAGCCAGAGATTGAGATTCTGTATACAACTAGACATAATTGGAGCATTTGAAAAAAATTCTCAATGACAGAAACATGAAATGTAGTTTCTAGATAATAAAATGGCATTCTTGTAAACCTTTCTAATTCAAAAGAATTGTACATCATCAAATTTGGCACATATGTTCCCTTCTCCAGCCATAATCTGTTGAATTGGAAATAAAGGTGGGCACTGGATTAAACTTCGAGTTATAGTGAGCATATGTTTTGCTTTTGGATTTCTAAGTGCTGTTTCAAATTGTTGCATACAAGTTTAGATGTTATCGAGCATTTCATCTGCAAGTCATTATCTAATTAGTTGGTTAGCATAATTGGGTTGCATGGGCAATTTTACAAACTTGTCGTAGATATTAAGGTATGATAACCAGTGGTTTCTGATGCTATGGAGGTGTGATTTTCTCTTTTTTATCTCGTCAACAAATAGAGCAGTTATTTTGATAGCCTGAGATACTTATTAATGATTATAGCTGAAATGGAATGATCCAGTTTAGATGGATTT
The DNA here is from genome assembly GCA_025769935.1 of Phoenix roebelenii. Classification (NCBI taxonomy): domain Eukaryota; kingdom Viridiplantae; phylum Streptophyta; class Magnoliopsida; order Arecales; family Arecaceae; genus Phoenix; species Phoenix roebelenii. The sequence goes on along the minus strand of JAOXJJ010000662.1, from coordinate 148,739 downwards.
GGATATCATTGATTGAAATATTGTTCATCTGTTTATTGATATGGACTTGTCATGCCTTCCAACAGGATAAGAAATCACTGAAGTTAGGGCCTGAAGATTACCTTTATGTGGAAGGATTTGCATCAAATGTCTTTGCAAAGGCAGATAAGCAAGATCGAGCTGGGCGCGCTGACTTGTATTTTAAATACCACATTTTTCATTATTGTTTCTTTTATATCAGTTGTCTTAAGGAGATCGGTTGTTGGTCTTGCAAATGCAGGTGAAGATTAATTTATTATTGGTTTTACAGGAATACTGCAAAAACCTTTTATGCTGCAAGCATCTTCTTTGAGATTCTGAATCAGTTTGGTGAACTTCAGGCAGATGTAAGTTTGTCTTCTCATTACTGGTTGCATAATTAATCCATTGTTCCTATGTACTATTTCTCTTTCTTTTATATTTCTGACTGCATTTAAATGGACTGTGATATGACTCAGCTAAATTGAGGACTTTTGTCCTATTTCCATTTGCAGATTGAGCAGAAGCAGAAGTATGCTCTATGGAAAGCTGCAGAAATAAGAAGAGCTTTGAAAGAAGGACGGAGACCTGAACCTGGACCTCCTGGTGGTGAAAAAGATCTATCGATGCCCTCAAGTTCCCCAACCAATACATATGTATGTTTATTAACTTGATCATAATATTTCCTAGTGGCTAGCCTCTGCTTATTCTGTGAGATTCAAAGTGCATCTAGGTTTTAAAGAGTTCAATGACCTCAAGTTTGGATTGTGGGAGATTGGTGTGGTCATATAAGTTAGAAGGAGAAAAGGATGTTGATTTTACAAGCAAATATTGGGCATCTTGTTATTATAGATCAAGTTATTAATAATTATACTCACAGTTAGGTTTCATTTGTAGTTAATATTCTTCTGAATAGGTCACTATTCCTTGGTTAGCTCAGGTAAGAGCTTCACGATCATGGTTGGCAAACTTGGCATGAAGAAAGTTTTGGTGGGGCACTAGCTGGAGATGTTCGGGAAGGGTGTTGAGAATTCCTGTCCATGTATTTAACTCTCTCTTCTGAAAGTGGGGGATTTAAAAAGCACGTTTGGGGATTTGTCATGGTACAAAAAATGGTATGAGATTGGTTGGGTGCAGAGGCAGACTCCTTTTCCTGTGCATAGATAGACACAAGCTCAGCTCTGTCATAATTAGCTTGGGCTAAATACAAAATCAAGGCATGCCTATACCTATTCTATCTTTGCTTCATATTTAAGCAGTATGACCAATTGTAGCTATGGTAGTACCATAGGCGAAGGCAGGGAAAGGACCCCAAAAAGAGTAGGAAAGGACATAGGCATCGCCTTTGACTGTCCGAAGTGTGAATCCCATCCCTGTTTGGTTAACTTAGATGGAAGTTGAGAGAAGGGCAGGAGTTTAGTGAGGTTGGACAAAAGGAGAGGAAGTGGTTGGATGTTGATGGTGACATGCAATAATTAAGGAGATGGCAGTGGGTGAAGATGGGCTGTGTAATAGCATATTGAGATGTAGATTTAGAGGATATTTGACTGGCGGCCTGACTGGATCACAAGCATTGGAGTGGTGACAGGTGGTGCAATGATGAGGTTGTATGGTGTGGCAATATGATGAAGACCATTGCTAGTGATCAAATGACCTAGAGGCAATGAATATGACCTAGATGAGATGAAGTTGACAAATCACTGGGGAAAACCGATCGTGTAGATCAAGCCTTTCATAAATGGGGTTAATATGCTTCCTCATTTGACCACTTTTTTTTGTTGTTGTTGTTGGTATCACTTTATAACATAGAGAAACAAGAAGCATAACTGTTGCTGGATTATGTTAATCAAGTTTACAACCATCTACATATTAAGATTTTACACATTGCTTTTCTGTGTATTAATCCAGTATTGACTTGTGCTGTGGATGTCCGAAAGCCTAAAAAGCTTGAAATTGAGGCTCGGTTCAAATGAGAGCTCCTTGACATTGGCCTTATGTTGGCCAAGACCCATTTCCAGCCCCTAATTGGTATCCCAACATATTTTGAATATTTTGGGAGGAACTGTACGTGAGGATGATACGAGTGGCCACTGGAAGACTTCAGCGAGAACCCATTGTCTACCATCCATTATGCATTATTTATCGGACATGCCATTTTTAATTGAATTTGGGTCAGCCAACACAATTTGACCTGAATTTACAAGTCCAGTGTGCCTAACAGACATATGACCAGATTAGGGCCATGATGGTAGTAGCTGAGTCCGCCCATGCTGTGTTGGATTGTCATTAGCCTCGCATTAGAATTGGAGATGCACATGAATTAGGTAAAATTTAATTTAATCGACTCATGGACTTAATCCAAACTCAACATATGATTGTGCTAATTATCTTGAAGTCCTTATTCTAAATTGAAATTTTAAGAAAGCTGGATTTAGTTCTACCATAATTAGATTCAGGCCTACTGGGGCCAAATACATCTTAAGAGATGCTTCCATATTATGGGTTACGAAACACCAAACAAGTGAAAAAGGGATTCTTGTTAAAAGAACTTTCACTGGAATGCTTCAAAAAGCCCTTTTGGAAAAGTAGGAGCATTAGCATCACGCCCTCACACTGTATGGCATAGATTAAAGTGGTATTTCCTTTGTCTAGTTGGTCAGCGGAAGGATAGGTATTCATAGCGGTCTTTAGATTTTGGGCATGATGGATTGAAGACTATATATGGAAAGATAAGTGGTGTGGAATTGCCTTTTGCTTTTGTATATACCTTTATTTTTGCTTCTGATGGGTAAGCTTTCTCTGGAGGTCTTGTGGGGAAGTCTAAGGGGATTTAACACATGCTGTGTGTATGTGTGCATCAGTGCATGTGTTGGGCCAGTGTCTCTCCGTAGGAAGTCTTACACCTATGTGGTTCTTCCTGGCCTCCAACATGACTTTGGAAGACTAGGAAATTCAAGATTCATAGTGGATTAATGTTGTCATGTAGCTTGTGTCTTGGGGAAAAGCCCTGCTTCTGGCATCCTTTCAGAAAGGAAGATGGAGAATGGATGTAGTCCTTTATGAAGTGGACATAGAAATGGTTTTATGTGTCCATTCTCTTAGGTAGAGTGGATTTGGTGTGATTTTTTAATTTCTCTAGTATCCTTGCAAGCATGTAGTATAATTCATAATGGTAGATCAAAGCCATCTCTCTCGCAGATGAACAAGGTTACTGGAAAATCTTTTTCTTTTTTGTCAGCGGGTAGGCAATTTGTAAGGGAAGAAATGGTTGAATCCTTGCAAAAGTATATGTGGTGCTATGTTGTAGCATGGCAAGAATTTGATAAATTTTGCGACTACAAGTTGCAGCAGGAACATTGACTCGGGGGTTTGGAAGGGGGGCTTGTATTATTTTACATTTTATAATTAACTGCTTGTAGGAAGATGCAAACTGGATGTTCAGTGGAATTTTATCTTAAGCATTATATATATGTTATATATATATATATATCTGCTAAGTTCCTTCAAAGGTAACCCCGTACAAGACGTTGAAATTAAACAATAATAATAATAACAGTCCAAACCTAAAAAATTCATTCTTATTAACCATCAGAAGAAATTTGGAATTGTATAAACATTAAATAAGAAACTTCTGAATTCATCATTGCTTGCACAAGGTTTAACTGATTCCTTTCTTTGGGTCAGGACCTGGGACCAAGCGAGAGCGTCATCCCTAGTGAATCAGGTGGTGATACAATATCTTGGCATGGAGATAAGGTCAATTTACAACTTTTTTCAAGGACGTTCAATTTTCCGTTTTTTTTAAAACCCAAGAAATTGATGGGTTTTTTCATTATTTTTAATGAAAACTGATGGTTTAATATTGGTAATCCTTCCAGGACTTACTGTTCAAGTTTTTTTTCCTCCCCAGGATCTAGGAAGAACTGAAAGCTTCTCACCTAGCTATCCAGATGCTGATCCATCACCTCAGCATGCAGATAAGGCCAATGAACATAGCCCTGCACACCCACATATTTCACCTTCCTCTTACTCGAGCAACAATTTCCCATCCAGCGAACTTCATCAGCTTCCGCCAACCAACCGACCTGAAATTTCTTCTTATCCTCAACCATACCACCATCAACCCTACATAAGCGAGCAACAACCAATACCACAGAATTACCACTCTCCAGAAAATCCTAGCCCCCAATATTCTTACCCGAATTTCCAGTCTTACCCAAGTTTCCACGAGAGCACCTTTCCCACAGCCCCGACACATCAGCCTTCTTACTACCATGGCCCTGATGCTGCCTACTCTCATGAACCAGCGCCGTCAGTTTCAAACTACCCATCAACAGTACAATACAGTTCTGGCAGTGGCAATGACAATCATGTTGGGTCTCCAGCCCCACCTACCTCCAGCTACAAGTACGACAGCAATTATCAGCCACCTGTAGAGAAGATTACAGAGGCTCATAAGGCGGCAAGGTTTGCTGTTGGTGCTCTTGCATTTGATGATGTGCCAGTTGCAGTGGATTTTCTGCGGCGTTCTCTTGAACTTCTCACTAATCCTTCAGCTGAAACCCATTCGGCGTGAGAGTGCTATTTTGATTTTGTTCAGATGTGACACTGTTCCTGTACATGCTTAGTTTGGAACACATGCTTGTGCATATATGGCTTACAAATTCTCTATGTCATCAAGTGCGCGGACATGTCTTTTTGAATTCTTGGATCGTATTCCTGTGTTATTGAGGTGGTGTGATACTGTCATTATCAAAAAGGACATCTAGAACATGCTTTTCTTGTGCGAATTATCTGTTTAAGAAGTTCTATGTAATCGAGCTTTGTGACCATTTGCAGTGCATGAATTCCATGTGCCTATTCATGCCATGTCATTTTCTGGGTGTTGGTTGTTGTTTTCTTCGTGTGCTTCTTGTACAGAACATCTCCGAGCTTTGCCTCAGTCGCCTCGATATTTTGTTTTTCTGGCAACCCAAATGCCTTGATATGGGGAAAGTCCAAATGTTGATCTATGTAACACATCATGGAAGGTGGTGGGTGCCATTCCTGATCATCGAGCTTGTTTTTGCTGCGCAAATGTTCTTAAGCTTGGCTGGCATGAATCCACCTATTTTTATCGACAGATATTGGGAAGTTTATTGTGGCCTGTGATAAATTAAATTATTGAACACCTACTATCCTTTTTTCCCCTAATTTTTTTTTAAAAAAAAAAGAACTGATGATCTTCAGCATTGTACGATGGACAAGAAGACAGTCAGGATTAAACGTAGGGAAGACAGATGTGATTTCCATTAGAAGTGCAAGGAAAATTTTCATTGATGTCTCTGTTAATTATAATATGCATTCTACTTGGATTTCATTGAACCTTGTCAAGTAATAACCTTAGGTAGAGCGACGACAGGATCATTCATCTAATGGTGTGCTATGGGACACTAATGCATGCGCTCCCAATTGTGCTGGATTTGCTGACCATAAGCCCTAACCCTGTCAAATGAACGTCTATTCTTGATCAAAGATAACAACATTCATCCAATAGCCTGCCATGCTCATGCTTTCTCTCTTGAGCACTCCCACGCTACTGCGACTATTTTCCGTAAGACACTTCGTATGCAAGTTTCACTGCGGAACTATTTTTGTCTCTACCTAATTGATCTTCCCAAACTGCAAACATGGACTCACCAGTAACGACAGCTTCATTCCATAGTCCAAGCAGTTCAAGCCTTGACAAGGTTTCTCCTACCAAAGTCGGCAACTTGTCTTATTCTTTATGGGGATCTCACACCAAGCACCAAGAACTCTTTGTTATTGTCGCCATCTTTGTCGAATTTGACGTCGACGAAACTTATCTTTGGCCAAAGAATCGGTGGGATCGACAAAGAAGTCATCGGTCTAAGTATGAAGAATTATAAGAGGGGGAAACATTTTCATCTCTAGACTTATCCATCTCTTTATAATCCTCCCCCAACAATCCATCCAACTTATCTCCAGGAAGTAGAAATTTGCTTGGTACAATCTTACGCAAGATGGGATCAAACCTTTGCACTAACAGGAAATCAAATGCTGCACCACTGGCAAACCATGATGAGACTGATGATGATGAGTATACTTCAGTGCATGGGAGGAACTCGTTCTTGGAATTGTTGAAGTCAAGGTGCCTTAGTATAGCGAAGCAGAAGAAAGAAACGGACCTTCAGGAGAATATAGGAAAGGAGAAGCAGCCAACACTGGGGGAGTGGTTCCTCTCTCCCTCTAGCTTAGAGTCAGATAACTCGAATGCCAGTGGAGTGCAACATTGGAGACAATCTCCACTGGCAAACCTTTGCACTTACAGGAAATCAAATGCTGCACCACTGGCAAACCATGACGACACTGATGATGAGGATACTTCAGTGCATGGGAGGAACTCGTTCTTGGAATTATTGAAGCCAAGGTGCCTTAGTATAGCGAAGCAGGAGAAAGAAATGGACCATCGAGAGAATATAGGAAAGGAGACGAAGCCAACACTGGAGGAGTGGTTCCTCTCCTCCCCTAGCTTCGAGTCCAATTACTCGAATGCCAGTGGAGTGCAACATCGGAGACAATCTCCAAAGGTTTGTCCACTGACTTCAAAGATGGGTAACTATGAGCGTCTTTCCCCCACACCAAGGGAGAGCTTTTCCATTGACGAAGTGATGCATGGAGAAGAGGCCCAGGGAGAGAGATTGGTTCCTCTGAGTAGAAGCCAAAGTAGGCAAGGGAAAAGAGTAAGCTTTAGATTGCCTGAGGAAGCTGACATACATATAATCTACTGCCAAGATGATTCGGAGGAGAGCGCCGTAGTGGGAAAGGAATGAAGGCATGTCTATTTCCGGAGATGCATCTTTTTAATCGTCTACCTGTCGTGGTGGTTTCTTGTACGCATGCCATCTTGTTTCAACGAGTTTTGCATGCTACTTTGTTTTCATTCTATAGTTACATCAGAACTTTAAGAGCTCTACGACTACAGTTTTATTCTGGAAACTAATGTATGGTTGTGTAGTACGTACAGGTATATGATCAACATGCACAATGTTTAGTGTTGCAGTTTTCACGAGTTCTTAAGATTGGAGATGAAAGGTACATCTAGAGAAAAATAATGGTGGTGGTGAGGAACTGTGTGAGACCGATATCCATAAAAAGATGGGCTTCTAAGCTAATTGTGAAGCTAATGCTATAAGAGCCAATAAGGGGAGATTCATATACAATTCTACAATTAAGAAATCTTGGGCCAACGGTAAAAACATGCGAGTTATTTCCGTTCTTAAAGCAGATTCCACCATGATAATGGTGGCATATGTCAAGAATGAGGTTGTCCTCGATTCAGAGCCAGTCTTTGAAGCAGAAAGAATCCATGAATTTCGAGCCCATGTGTTTTTTCTCGATTGAATTACTTATCCCTCCCTTAAAATATTACTAGGGAAATATGCATTCTTTAGGGTCAGAAGTCATTCAATTTCTACATACTAAACTGGACTATAAAGTCTAACCAGTTCATGGAAATGACATTCCAAGAGTGCGCAGTGTTGGCTGAAAAAAGCATCACTGAGTTGCAAAGTAGGGAGGAATTCAATTCTTGTGATCTTCGCAACCCCATCGGCATTCAGCAATCCAAACAACTGCAAGAATGGTCTCAAACTGCATGTTGAAGTGCTGCCTCAGGCACAGGCGGGTGGGCAGATAGTTTTAACAGCGCAGAAGGAGAAGATAGAAGATGTTGCTCATGCTGTGGCTGACAGGCCAGCCCTCTGGCTCAATTTGCTACCAAGGCTGCAAATCGAAAAATGAGCAAGGCTTTTATCTATTTCATGCGCTTCCAAGGGCTTTGAGCAAGGCTGGAGTCACTGTTTCACCTTTGACTGTGACTGTTGAGCTCATTTAAGTTTCCCTTATATGAATTTGATACCCTAAAGTAAAGATATGATTTTAAAACAACTTAAAACTACTCATTCAAAGTGAATGCACACGATGGGTTTATGAAAAAAAAAGGAAATGATCAAGTGGAAATCTGCATTAATAAACAAATTAAACAAAATTTCTTCATGAAGAAGTTGGGCAATCCTGATGTTATCCCTTTCAATGCTTACCACAATTCAAAAGATCAACACGGATAAACATTGTACAGGTAATATTTGATTCATTTCTCTCTCGGCGCAACACAGTTGTGACCCTTCCGCGTTTCTGATATTCTCCTTAGAATATCTGCAAAATGACTTGTCCTGCAGCAATAGACGCATCCAGCTATGAGGAAACAAAATTGCCACAAAAGGCTGAAAATTGAAATATGAGGAAAGAAAAAGAAAAACAGCAGTAAGCTAGATTGCATGTGGCACTACAAAACAATTGATTTTTAATGAAAATACCGAGCACCAAAACTTATGGATCGAATAATCAACTAAATCTAAACAGTGTCCCCCCCCCCCCACCTCTTTTTTTTTTTTTTTTGAGAAATACAGACGGGATAACACCACCCATATTTGAAGCCGGATCTCTCCCATATAGAGGCCAACCTGCTGAGTCTGAAAGGCTTTGAACTCAATATTGTTAAGTTGATATGATAGTATTAAATAGTTTGCGCATTCGAAGAAAAAAAGAAATGATATATAGGCCGTCTCAGTAAATACAAATTATTCCCAACTCATTTGTGAAGTCTATAACAGCAGAAGGCCAAGTAGGGCAGTGCTATTTCTAAAACTAAAATGATCAATATTTTCCCACTGCCACAACAATCTTAATTGACCTGAGAAATAGAAAGAGCTACTGTTCATCCGAGCATGGCAGAATAATAGCTCGGTCAGCTTCCAACTTATTCGACCATGTGTTTGTATCAGATGATGTGAATGACACTGTCGCTGACACACTGTCAATACCTGCCAATGGTTGTAACTAATTTGTTGCTCCATGTGTAGATGGTCTGGATATCAAAGGATGATATGGTGCCAATGGCCATGCCTGGGATGGAGTTACAAATTTCCAACCAAGCTCAGGGAAGAGTGGCTATCATGCCTAGCTCAAGCAACCAAAAAACCTGGTCCAGAAAGCAAGCAAGGCCTATCATCAAGCTACCATGGCTTTTATCCTGGCCAGAATCGCAGTGAAAATACCAATCGGTGTAGCATTGGGTACTCGCCAAAACAGAACATATGAAATACTGGCTCTAGCTATCATAGTTAATATCAATTTCTATGTAGCATAATATCAGTACAAGATTCAATAAATTAGCCAAGATATCAGGTTATGTCAGTCATTTTAAGAGTAAGGTGCTGTGTTTGATCCTCAAAGATTACAGCCACACTTAAAAGACTTGAAAAGAATATGTACAAAAGATGTGCAGTATAGCAAACTCTTAAGAATATGAAGCAAGACAACCAATAATGCAATCATCAATCATCAAGCCTTGTCCCAATTACTTGGTGTTGACCGAAAAAAAAGGAAGATATGTAAACAACAAACCTTCTAGGATTTCAGTCTGGCCTTGCATATAACAAATAAGACCTGCATGGTCACAGGAGCCACTTAAAAACAGTCCTTATCTCCTCCTCTGTAACTGCAGCCGCAGAAGATGCTGGTCCAATTCTACCAGATGTTGAACCGGATGCTTTGGGAGGCACAATAGGTTAAAGGTTCATCCTTAACAACTGATGATTTTGAGTCCTAAACCAAAGAAAGCATGACTTCTTAGTCAAGCAAACAGGGCATATGGCAATGCAATGAGCTTCATGTAAACTAAAGATCACAAACTAAAAGATCTAAACTTCAAATAAGAAACACGGACATGATCCTTCTTGACTTTCTTTGCAGGTGCACCATTAGCAGACTTCACATCATCACCTCTAGATTTCCTTTATGTCTTTTGATGATTTGGACATAGCGGGCATGCCCCGGGCAGATCTAGAAGGTGGTACTGCTTTTCAGGATTGCTGTCTGTTGGTTCGTCCTTAGGTGTATCCTTTTATTTTGGAGCAAGCAGAGGTGGCATGCCAATCTCATCCTCCTAGATGGGCCAAAGAGAGAGCACCAAAATCAGTTACAAATGCAATATCTGGGAGAAGATGACAGTTCAATGACATTCAGAATGTTGCATCTTCATAGCATAATTAAACAAATGAACTTATTGTAAATAGCTTGCAGCCGCTGAGAAATCAAAATTACAACTAAATCAGAAAAGCATGCAAGCCTAGGTTTTTAAAATTGCTAAACATATAGATAGCTAGAGAATACAATTATAGGATCAGTTCTAGGATAAGATCATGGTGCATTGCAACCGGACTCTCGAATATGCAATGTATACAAAGCAAAAAGGGCAAGTCATCAAAAATATGCAGAATTCTTATTGGGTAAACTTCATTTACATCATCATCATCACCATCTGATTCATTTAGTCCAGCAGCTCGTTCAAGCAGTTTATTCAGCTCCTTCTCAGGTTTACTCAATCCACCATCTTCCTCTTCATTCTCATCCTCATCACCCTGGGAATGTTAGTGTTCGAGTAAAACTTCATGATTTGAATGACAGTCTCTGGTTCACATTAATTAATTGTTTGTAGTAAAGTAGCTGCATAAAATCTCCCTGGTTGAAACTGAAAAACGCAAACCAAGAATTTTTTTTTTGTCCTTTAAGAACAAACCCCAAATCAGCTGGATGCAAATGCAAACTTACATTAATTTGTTCGAATACAAGCAACTCAGAGTGGTCAGATCTATTCTAGCTAGGGTGGACTTCAATTTTCAGTGACACAAACATGTAGGCATTTTTAGTAATTCAACCAAAACTACTGTCTTTTCATGATCCAAAACTGCTGTTTAGTCCACATGGATACTGATATCTGATGGCAGCATTGATGTGGGTGACCAGTGAATTCTCAAAACATACACATAGCATCTGTTTGATACACAATTAAGATAAAAACACTTCAACGGAGTACTTACCATGCTTATGCATAATTATCGCAAACCGATGTTCGGTGCATTGTTATATATCTTCAGACAGGAGGACAAAAAGATTAACTGAAATGGCTAATCATTATAAGTCATCATAATCATTATCTCAAGCAATATACCGACGAAAGAATGTGTTATTTCCACCACGCACTCAAAAGTTTTACTCTGAAAGTATGCCTCAGTGTCAGGATGGCACCTCATTAAGCAGTTATATCTCATTTGCCTATAGATGGCACTTCATTTGCCTGTGAAGCTCATGGATGATCAAGACGAGAGAAAGGACATGTCAATCCAAGGAATGGAGAATTTGGGAGAGAGCTGAAAAGGCAAGCTTTATATTAATAATTTAGCACTATTTATGTTGCGGTCCCTGTGGACTAGTGTAACAAAAACTCACTATTGACTGGGACTTCTATTTTCAGTCCATAAGGTATTTCATGATGTAATTTCCGATCTCTAACACAACATTGTAAATTTGAAAATCCTAACAACACCCCCATGGTATGCACCGGGCGGTCCCTTAAGAAACGATACCCAGCCCGCGAATCCCCACAAGACCGCACCATTAAGGAAAGATACCAGCCCATGAATCCCTACAGGAGCACATCATCCAAGTTTTCCTTAATTACGCATGCCTACGCATGCCCAAATCCCCCCATTTGGCTATCTCCTTCCCTGAAAGAAGCCCTCAGAAAAATTCCTCTGCTTATTCTATCAATCCCCTAAAAAAGGTTCCTAAAGAAGAGTCCTCCCCACTCTCTTTCATCATTCTCTTTTCATCTTGTTAAAGAAAAGCTGTAGAATCTCTTTTTATCAACTCTTCCCCCTTCAGAAAGAGAAATCGAAAAAATCAATCCCGTCTCTTCAAAACTTCAAAGAGACTCATCTAGCATTCAAACGGTCATGGCTTCGAAGAACATAAGCAGCCCGGTTTTCATAGTTATGTCCTCTTAAGGCAGTGAAGCTCACATCATTTTCATCTCACAAGATACAACTCTCAATCATATTTACAATGCAATAGTACAGAGATAGAACCATCCATCTTCTGCAACCATGGATGTAAAATTCTATATTCCAAACAATTACTGCTTGTTACACTCATGGTCGATAAAGATATTAGGAATATGCATGAAATACATGTCAAGTTAAATACTGAGATAATTGAGATGGTTGTCGGTCATTCTGCAAGCGTGACTGAAGGCACTAATGTCGTAATCGACATGAGGTAATACATAAATTATTGGTACTCCTTTTTTCTGGTATTTTGCTTTTTAATTAGTCTTATTGTGCATATCTAGTGGCTTCCTATATGTACTAATTATGATCTACATATATGCAATCTATTTTAAGTGCAAACTGTTTGCTAAAATATTGAAAAAATTATCTTTTTATGTTGCAAGGATAGTGGTCCATCCATGCATGCCATTGCAAAAATACTCCAAAGAGTAGCTCGTATCGTTTTACCTCCTTTGGCAGCTAAAGTGATTTTCGTCGAGTTGTCAAAGAAACAAGAGCTACAATTGAAGAGGAACCAAGTCAAAGAAACACTTTGGATGCTTAGAAGAGCTCCATAGAGGATGTCGGTCAGAAATTTAAGGATGTAGAAACCCTTCGTAACATAATTTGTAACTTTTGCATCATAAATTATAGGGATTTGGTATTTGTGAAGAATGATCATCAGCGTGTGGTCCACGGGCATGCTCGAATATCTCCCTGTATGCTCTAATATTGAGATGTTTCTCCAGCTCTTCACTTCATTTGCAATATGTGCTCGTCCTCCATGGTGGAGTTTCGGCTTAGATTGGACTAGTTTCCACGGTGCATTGCCTCACCTGAGATCAGCCCTCTCGGGCATCGATCCACTAGCACACTCAAATATCTCCCTTATGGTCCGATACGAAGATATTTCTCTAGCTCCGTAGTTCATTTGCTGTCATGCCCCAATTCGGAGCATGACATGGCTGTGCTACCGTAGGGTATTGCCCACAATAACACGAAGCCCACAATCAAAAATATTCTTTATAAAAATTTATAGAATAATAAATTTAGTCTAATTCCATTTGCTAATTAAAAAGAAGCGAGTATAGAGTATCTAAGTCCAATATTTGAATATTCAAGACTGCATAACTCAAACTTTATAGTCATAGCTATATTTATTGATAGCTTGCATCTATGTTTCCAGCTTTATTCTTTCATCCTTCATTCATATTCCTTCCTACTCCTAGAAATCTTAATTATCAAAAAAAATAAAGAGATAAATGAGCTTTGCGGCTCAATAAGTAACCATGCACCATCTTACCAGATCAAGCATATATTTCTTTACATGATTCAATGCATCGTTTGAAAAGTAAATTTATATTGTAAAATAAAATATTTCATAATCATAATAACAAACTGTGTCATAGCAACCAATCATTTATGCACAAATTATGCAAGTTCGTAAAGATGAAAGTGCAACTTAAAATATTTGTGATTGTCAAATATTTTTCATTAGTCCATACTTTTAATTAAAATAGTGCTCACAGATTTTTCGTGCTACGGTCATTATAACCCGTGATAAGGTCATTTTCGTAATCGACAAGATATCATAGTTTGTATTCATTACCAACTTTAACCCGTTGGCAGAGGGCCATTTTCGTTGGATGCTAGCTCCAAGGTATCGATTAGCCTCCATTTTTAAAGGCAGTCATAGGAATCTGAGAGCTCATAAAATATTTCATATTTTTTAAAAATATATTGTCTTAAATCATACATGAATAAAATACTAAATATCTTTACAAAGTTCATGATCCATAAATAATCTTTAATAATAAAACTATCATGAAATTATTTTTCATAAATCTGCTATTTTCATAAAAGTTCATAATTTATAATTAGACCCTATATGTATCACCTTCATAGGGTTATGCACTTTTTCATAATTTGGAAATCATTCATCCATGAGACAATGCTATAAAAATATGAATAGTAAAAACAATCATATACTCGATCCCATTGCAAAGCCAATCATATCAATATAGTTTATATTTGTTATAGTCCATATAAATTAAATTGACCAATAATTCAAAAATTAGTTAGGTTTGTGCCAGGTCACTTACGTCTGTTCGTCCAAAAATCGCTAGGTTCAGTTGGGCAAATCCGTTGCACCTATCAAAATCGTTTAAGAAGATTACTTGTTATTCACTATTTAAAAATCTAAATACAAATTAAAAAGCTCTAAGCATCTAGAAATCAAGTAGAGAGAGAAAGGACGAACCAAGGATGGAACCTCTCTTATTGGGGTTCCGGTCTTTAGACAGAGATAGGGAGATTAGAAAGAGAAGAGAGAAGAAATGAGAGAGAGAGGAAGAGAGGGATGGGTTTTCTCTCTCTCCTCTTTTCTTTCTTTCTTCTTTCTTCCTTTCTTGGTAATCAGGGGAAGGATGAGAGGGTGGTTCATGGTGACTGCCGTGGTCGAGATCCGGCGGGTGGTAGCCGGAAGCGGTGGCGGCAACGGAGAGCACGCGGCGATGGTCGAAGGGAACGACCGTGCTCAGCCAAAAAGTTAGAAAGTAAGCAAGAGGGGCAGCGCCACTAGCTGCCTTGGTGGCAGCCCTCACAGCCCAAGGAGATGGTGACGGGGGTGGGGAACTCACCGACGAGGGGTGGAGGCGGTGGACTTCGGCCGGCAATGGCGATTTTCGGCATTCTCGGCTAGAAGAGAGGAAATGGCACTCAGAACAGGGGGGGCAGGCAACCGGGATCTAAAGAGAGGAGGAAGGGGGTTTTGGGTGGCAGCGGTCAACCGAGGTGTCATGCCGGCCACTGGAGACGAGAAAGAAGAAGAGAAAAAGGCAGATAGTAGATCAGTAGAGGAAAAAGGAGGGATTTATAGAAGGTTTGAGAGGGAAAAGCTCGACAGTCGTTGCTCCCGTCCATGGATTCCGGCAACGATTTTGCACGACCCCAGTGGCCAGCGGCCGTTCAACAGCCCCGCGGAGTCCACAACAACCATGGTTTATTGTGGCTTATTGGCTCAACCAAAGAGGGGGAAAGCAAAAGATTGCGATTGCATCGCCTGTTTCGATCCCTTCTTTTGTTTTTTTTGTTTTTTTAATTTCAATCAAAGCCGGCTAATCCTGCCGACTTTGGTCCAGGTTAGGCCCAGCTAGCTTGATTCTATATTTGCGATGCCTGTTCATCCTCCACTCTGGAGTTTCGGCTTAGATTGGACTAGTTTCCACGGTGCACCTATCTAAAATTAGCTTCGGCTTAGATTGGACTAGTTTTGTGCACCTATCTAAAATTAGCTTCGGCTTAGATTGGACTAGTTTCCACGGTGCACCTATCTAAAATTAGCTTCGGCTTAGATTGGACTAGTTTCCACGGTGCACCTATCTAAAATTAGCTCTCTCAGGCATCGGTCCACCAACATGCTCAAATATCCCCCAGTATGGTTTGATAGGGAGATATTTCTCTGATACAAATTGTGATACGTGCTCATCCTTTATGGTGGAATTTCGGCTTAGATTTTTTTGGTTCCCATGGTATATTCCCTATCTAAGGTTGGCCCTTTTTGGGTACCGACTCGACGGCACACTTGAATATCTCTCCATATCGTCCGATACGAAGATGTTTCTCTGGTTCCATGGTTCATTTGAGATGTGTGCTCACCCTCCATGGAGGAGTTTCATGGTTCCACGGGATCCCAACCATATGATCCTAAGCGGTCAAAGTTATCAAGATATGCATATAATGCCATAGGAATATAGTAGTGCATGGTTGGGAAGAGGATAGTCACAAAAATATACAGAACCTATAATTTTGTAAAATCCTCTAAATCTTGCTGCCCATACTTTCCAATAAGGCTTTTTAGTTTATTCTATACTGCATCCCTAATAGCCTTTTTTGGTCAATCAAAATATTGGGTGATGAGGTTGGACTGAAACTTTTCCTCCCTTTGTAGTTCGACCTTATTACCTATGGCCCTCAAACCAAGGATGAGGGCAAAATCAGTCCCCACAAAAGGCACCAGCATCTTACCAAACTAAAAAGCCTCCTCTTTATCATCCCTGAAGGAGAGCAAAGCACCTAAGAGTGACATATTCTACTTGTTATACGGAAGCATATATCCAAATGGAGTGCCAGCCACCCTTTGCTTTTGCTCCTAAGATATGGACTCAACGAGGGTGACTATGAGCACCACGGAGTGGCTGAAGTAGCACCTTCCGATGACCATATTCTTATAACCAACAGAAACTGCTTTGCTTCTCAAGCTCAAAGCATTCTTTCCTTTTTTGGTTTTCACGTATCTCTTTCTTATCCCTTCCATCTCGATCCAGTATGCATCTGCAACATTAGATCACATTCAGACAAAACTATTAGCAACAACCTTGCAAAGATTTAAAAGCAGTGTTTATGAATCTATATAGTAAGCAGAAATAATGCAGTGGTAATAAATCTATAGATCTCATTCTATTTCTACATATCATATCAAATTCATGTAACAAAAAAGTCCACTTGGAAAAAATAAAACAGGACCTAGATACAACGAAACCATTTAAGCTCTTGTTTTCCTTTGCTAGTCCCAAAGAACTGAAATTTGAAAGTAGTAATGCACATAGTCAGTTGAATGTCTTAAAATATTTGTTCTTCATGTTAGAGCTCCCCATCAACATAAGCACCTTCAGCTTTCAGCTTTGCATTGGATCTTTGATTATAACACTTTATAGGCTGATGCATGTCTTTGAAATTTCTTTCCTTATATGACATTGAAGCAATCTTTATATGCTTTTCTTTTGTTGAATGTTATAAGAATGCACAGTCATCATAGCATATTAGCTAAAATGATATTTTCATATACTTTCTTAATGCATTTTCTGTACAATATATAAATGTAATACAGCATGATAAAGAATGCATCAGGAATCTTAACAACATGCAGGAAACTTGTTAGGCTTTCCCATGCTAATACTTGATCCTCTGTATAACTCTCCTACAACCATTGCGAGCTCTTTAAACACAAAATAAATTGGTAGCTAAATGAAGACCATCGAGAGTGGGGAAACGATATTGAGAAGGTGCATTTAAATTAATTGGGTAGTAATTTTTTGAATACACAAACTTTGAATAGATGGGCATTATTTGAAGCTATAGTAGTAGATACTAGCTGCAAAAGCCATAAAATTGTTGGTAGCTGACTTATATCACAGTCCTTCAAATCTGTTTTCCTTTTTCTTACTTAAAATTGTCAACCCTTTTCAGAAAAAAAGAATTTACAAGCTCAATTTTTGGACATAAAGTTTTGATTGGATACATTGTCCAACATCATGCATGTTTGGGCAAAACATAATTTCATCTAGAAATTTTTGCTTTTATGCATAATGGATCAAAGGCATATCAGCCATATTGAATATCTCTCCACCAAAACTTTTCATTTCCGTTCATATTAAAGTGAAGGCAAGCCATTATCATCAAAATTATGAAGGAGACTAATGATAGTGTGGTATCCAAGAAACAAAAGCATAACACAACAGGCATACCTCTCCCTTGCCCAGAAATAGGGGGAAACAAAATCAGAACCAAAAGCAATCGCATTGGGGTAGGTCCAAGAAATTGGCGAGTTGGAGGACGCGTGACAAGTTGGAGAGACAAGCAAGTCGACGAAGGCCGGAGACAACGGAGCCGGGGCCGGAGAGACGGAGGACTCGGGGGAATCGGAAAGATAGGGACTACGGAGGGAATTTTTGTCTCCCATGGACCGAAATTTAAGCGCTTATATCGCTGTGGACCGAATGTTACAAAACCGGTCCACAGAGCCTAAAAGTTAAGACAGTCTGCGGACGAACCGGCCATTAAAAATCTCAATAAATTAATAAATCGGCCAGTCGTTGCCGACTCCACTCTATGAGTATTTGCATAAAGTTGCCCGAGTCGGACGCTTAACGTAAAGCGGGCGATGTCGTCGACTTCCTATTTTCACAAAATATCTTAAGAAAAATTATTTTCCAGTCCCTATCGAGACCTTCAGTTTCACATTCCTAAAGGTCGAGTTTCATATGAGGCAGGAATGCCCTGGCCTCTCCGGGCACACGTACAACACGATAGGGCAGGCACAGTTTTGGAATTTGAATGAGTTTTAAAGTTTTAAAGATGTTAATAGAAAAGATTTGTAATCCATAAAGTTTTAAAAGAATTGGTGCAACCTCTAGGTGTTTCAAATTTCATTTGAAAGTTTCAAAACTTTCCATCATGTCTCATTATAGTCTTAATGAGGCCATAACTATTCAACCATTATGGTTGGGTTATAAAAGATATTTATAGTCATTCCTTGTACTAAAAATATAATACACACTACGTCTTCTTCTTGCTCCCATAATCTCCCACTACCACCATTCCCTCTTATATAATTACATATATTATTTTATATTTTGGGCAATCGATATAGACTAGATAACTTGCTTACTACAGACGTGCATTGTGGACGAGGTCCATTGTGAGCTGTTCAAGTTGTATCTTAGAGCCATCGCTAACCGTCAATACCAGCACGTGGAAAGGCAACAACGGTTTTAGGACGGTGCATTTCTTGGCATACCTCTCACACCTCAGAGTCCAAATACTTTCTTACTACTATTTTATTACAATTGTTAATTTTTTTTAATGTAATTTAAATTTTTTATTAAGCATATTACTAGACTAACACGCAGTTCCACCCTCTTCCTCCGATGATGGCAATCTTGTTCCCCCGAACATGGAAAATCGACTGGCCATCAAAACCATGGTAACCATCGTCGCCGATCGGAATCCTCACCACCAACCTTGGATGCAGTCACTTCAGCTTCCTGTTCCCCTCCGACCCCCACCACACCTACCACCAGCATCACCTCTCTGAGCGCATTGCCCGCATCGAGTGCGCTCACTAAACGGGCCCCACGACACTAGCTCCGGTCATGAACAATACTGTTGGTGGCTAGGCGTCGAGGTCCGAGCTGCATGAGAAGGTGTTTTCTATGCAAGGAGAGTGCTAGGCACGGATCACATTATGGTGCGGATCACATTATCCTGGAGAGGGACTCAGCCACAGTGATCGAGTGGATCCAGCAGTTGGGATGTGATACAGCAGTATTACAAATCCAAGTTGTCCAATGAATTCCCTCCTCGCTAACTATAGTATAAAATAATATCTTATTTTCTCAATAACTAATATTTTAATTATTTTTTTCTTTTAGAACTCATTTGGTTGGGGATAATTTTGTATAGAAAAATAAATCTCATGTCAAGCTACCATGTTTGATAAAAAAACCAGATGAGAGAGACGATACACTAAATAGTGGATCTCATACCTATTGTTGTAAAAGAGAACATAAAACAAATACCGCCAGGGAGATGGTATTAATTTTTCCTCACTAGACTATCGAGTGAAAGTAAATAATCATTTGTTGATAAGAATATCCTCACATATATTTATATTAATATTAACTAATATATTAAAATATTTATTAATAAATATTAAATACTAATAAATAATTAGCAACTCGGATGGATGACGACGATGGTGGACTCAGTGAGATTGTCGGGTGCATACCAGGGCCATAGCTGAAGAGCTGCCAAAATTCAGGCAGCCATTCATACAATTCAAGATTTTCAAATATAGCTAATAAAATTAACCAGAACCAACCTATCAAATTAAAGGGGAAAAAAACAAGAAAAAGAAAAGTCAGCAACCACAGATTTCTCCTCCTTTTCACCAACATGGATCATATTTAAACTAAAATTTATAGGGGCTCAGCCAGTTCCATGCTAAGACATCCTTTTGTGGCCTCCACTTCTTTTTCAATAATTTGCATTTTGGTGCAGTACTCGTGTGAAATTTTAATTTAGATATACTGTCAGAAAGTTTACTAAACTCTTCCAGAAGCACTTGAGATCATAATAACAACGGGATCAGCAACCAGCATTCGGAAAAGAACTACATATTTCCCCCTAAAAAAGAAAGAACTACATAATGTACAACAGGGTTTAGAAATCTTTTTGTCAGCTTCCCAAAGAGCAGTTCACTTCGGTACCTGCTACAGAGAAAAAGACGAGTACTATCAGTCGAAGGCTTGAAATGAGGCCCTGAAAAGGAATAATAAAACTAACACGGCATACCAGCTAACCATGATATGTTAAACAAGTATATATCTCTCGGAAACATAGTACTTCGCATGCTGGCCATAGAAATTTTTATAAAAAATGGGAAATCAGATTATCGCAAAAAAAGGTTTTTGCCTTTGAATTTTGATGATTCATCTGATAGCCGGGTCCTAAAGTAGGTGTTATAGCATAACTTTGCTAGTGATCACCATCATTTAAAGGTCACTATAATAGCCCAACATCAAAATTAGGAACATCCTAATACTCTCGCAATTTAGCTCTTGCTGCTCAATGGGTTAAAACTGTTGATCGGTAAGATTAATTCAACAGGTGAATCCTTTGTAGGCGGGCAAGGAACCCACAGGTAGAAATTTTTTGAAGCCCTCTGAAATGTGGTATCTTCTCTCTACTGATAGTGTAAGTGTCATAAGAAGCAAGAAAAATGCATCAGAGAAAACACACCTGATTTTAGGATCTGCCTTGGAGAAAAAATAGATAAGGCTAAATGCACAGGTTAGACAATGTTGTTCATAAAAATTGCTGCATTACATTAACTGGTGACAGGCTGAAAGCTGCCCTTCAAATCATCATACATCCATCTGCAAAATCAGCTTCCTTAGAAAGCAATGAGTGCAAAGACCACAGTAAAAAATAAATAAATGTGGATGAAGTACTGAAGCATGAGCAAACCAATCAAATAATATAACCTAAGTAATACCATTCGTGTGAATTTATCATTAGAATGTGAAAATAGCAGGAAGACCAGCAATTTGCCAATTAATTTGTACATTTCACTTCTTTTAAAATCCAGTATATCTGTGTCATTTTCTTTTTGTACTATAATCCCATCTATTAACTGGTATTATAATTTTATGGCCTAATACATCTCAGCAATCAAATTTCGCAATTACCTACATTGAAAGCATCTCTGTAACATATTAAAATGACAGTTACAAACTTCTGAAAACTTTTCATCTGCCACTGTTCTTCCAAATGGCCATTAGTTTTTGCTTAACAAAGTTTATAAAGCACCTATGATATCACGGCATTTTTTTTGTTAACTATCGAGAGTATCATGACTTGCTCACTTTGATGCCCTCTTCAATTCAGCTTGTGCTGTTTGTTACAGAATCATATCCCCCACTTTCCTCTCTTCCATCTATCATGTTTCATGGATCTACACTTCCCTTGCCCCGCTTAGAGTTATAATTATACTGTAGCACCAATAAATAATTAAATTCCTAGTTATGCACTAATAATGTGTGAGAAAACCATTTCTCATGCGTACCCTACATCATTATCCTTTACATTACAATATTTCTGAATAAGTTTTGTTTAAATCTCTCTCTCTCTCTCTCTCTCTCTCTGTCTCACCATATTTGCTTTTGATTCCTAACTTTTGCATGGCAATCACTCCTTTTAATTTATTATTACATATAAGAAACTCCTGAATAAATATCCAATTACCTCCCATCTCTCTCTCTCTCTCTGTGTTGACAAATTAAGTTTTCATTCTTAAAAAGATAGGGAGAGAATAGATCCAGGAAACAGATCACCATTAGATTAATGTCTGAAAATAAACAGAGTCACAGGAACCCACCAACAGCATTATTTGCATCATCAATCAAACACTGCATCCTGCTATAATGAGAATTCTATTTACCATCTAATAAGGCATTCAGCATGTACAACACAACTAATCAAAGTGGAGATTAAATTACGATTAGGTGCACAACTAAGTGCAAGAGTCCTATGCTCGGCCATCCACTAGCATTTATGAAGCATTGAGAATCAAGCTAGTGAGTGGAGATTGGCATGCAAAAATCTCAAGGCCTCAGTTAATGATGGGCAAGCAATTAATGAATGCATGAACCATTCCATTCATCATTTTGCATTGTATAAGCAAAGATTCTCTCCTTTTCGTTGCACCTTGAGGGAAAAAAGAACCATGCTTCACAGCACCACTCTCATCCCTGCTCCAATCCCTGTATACGGTGAACACCCTGCATATGGCATCAACTCCCGATTGCCACGGAGAACTGGTTCTCTCAGTGGGTAATGGAGTAGTGCTGGGAAGCAGCAATAGGGAAAAATCTCCACAAACTAACTCTTAAATTTTTTCCTCTAAACTTTATGAAACTCCAATTGTATACATTAAGATACACCAATTTTGGTTTTAAAAGAAAAATTGTTTTTCAGAAACTCAAATAATACATCAACAAACCAAGCAACTTAAATAGTACAAGAATACATATTTCCTTAATTCTGTATATTGATGTACTACTATGATTTATTCTATGATAAAGCCAGCTAATTCAAAGAACACATTTTAAATATAATAATTATGATTACTATTTCTTCTAAAGTAAGGTCTTAACTAGAATAAATAACAGATTTTGTCATAACTCCATGTCTAACATCTTCTTACAAGTCATAATCATCATGTGCATTGCACATGCATGTCTTTAGTCTTTCGAAGAAAATCTTAAATGTTGGAATCCTTCATGACGGATGCATGCTAGCTTCAAAAATTAGTTTCCAATTCTGAACCAGTCTCAATGGTGTCAACACCTTTGTTGCTTATATAACTCATATGAGGTACTGTAGCTAACTTATTGCCACTTTGTACGACTTAAGTGTGAATAACTATAATCTTGTCAATGAAACATCACCAAACTAAATAAAAAAATCTATAATTTAATAATTTATTCCAAAGCTTCTAACTTAGTCCTAGGTATTATCATTTCATTGGGTTCCACTTCCTCGCATTTATATGGAACCTATTCTTTCTTTGTGCAACTATGACAATACTACTTGGAAGAAGGATCAACTCTTCAAGTATCAACATGAGACCATATACAGAATGAACTCTCAACTTCAACAAACTTCCTGCCTTCCATGTCAAATGACAAAAAGGAAGGTAAAAGATGTATCATGAACTCATAGCCCAAAAGCTTAAGTTATTGGGTGGAGGATCAGCCCAAGCTAATAAACCCATGTGGCACCGCTTTTATTAGTCAATGTGGGACAATGACAATCTCCCCAACCCAATGTCATGATGCCCACATCACGGATTAGCACCTACTTGGGGGGTGCAGTGTGGTGGGGCGCACCTATGGCCCAGGTCCTACTCGATCCTACTATCCTCCAATAAGGGGTTTGCATCAAGGTTTTGCCAACTATGCCAAACTAAGCAATTCGGGTCACACTGAATTCGACCAGTAGGTAATAAGCACGATTCAGCCCTTCGATTCAATCCCTTTTTCTAATATATAAAGCGGGCAAGCATGCATGTGGCCTCTCGAAGCTTCTCTCCTGCTCTCCCTCTCTCTCTCTAAATTCTTCCCTCTCTGCAATCTCTCTCTTTCGGTGATCTATGTCAATCGTTGTTGATGCCAATGCCCTATCCTCGATCAACGGTTCAAATAATCTCTCCCTCATTGACATCAACGCCAACACTGACGTCCTCTCCCTCAATCCAGCATAGCTCTCGAGCCCTCGATCGAGGTTGGCGCCAACATCATTATGCTCGATCAACACCAATGTCGATGCCTATTACCTACTGGTCGAATTCGGTGTGACCCGAATTGCTTAGTTTGACATAGTTGGCAAAACCTTGATGCAAACCCCTCATTGGAGGATAGTAGGATCGAGTAGGACCTGGGCCATAGTTGCCTCTCTCCCTCCCTCCCTCTCCTCCCTCTTCCCCTCTCCTTCTACCTTTCTCCCCTGTCTTCTCTGTCTCTCTCCTCTAGTTCTCCTCCTTCGAGGGTTAGGGTTAAGGTTTCTCCCTCTCTCCCCTTCTCTTCTCCTGATATTTCGTCTCCGGTACACTCGGCTCGGTACGGTACGTACCAATATAATATTGAACTAGTTGCCACCCAATATGAGCCTCGGTATCAATTCGTGAATCTTAATCAACATTACTAATAAAATTGTGCCACACATTGGGTCAGGCTCTAATACTACTTATCACGGACTCACCGCCTAAAAGCTTAAACTATTGGGCGAAGAATCAGCCTAGGCCAATAAATCCATGCAGCGTCCTTTTTATTAGTCGATGTGGAACTATGACATATGGTGAGCTACCAAGGACCATTATTGCTCCCGAATGTCCCATGCTCAAATCTCACTTGATCATGAATTTTTTGTATATCCCATGCTCAAGTCTAATGTTCTACAATTAAGGTGACAAATACAATTGATGAATTATATAATGTGGTCTTGAAGTTAGAAAATCCTTCAATGGAATCCTTCAATTGTATTTTATGATGAATATATATAACAATTCATAATCGACAACTTAGTAAAACCCTTATAATCATGAAGCTTAGCATATAATATGATCATATAGAGTACCTGATGGGGACATCAGAGCCCTTCATTCAGATAATCCTGAGCCCCCAGATTGAGACAGACCCAGATTGGGTCCATTTAAGTCCGAATCATTTTCTTTTATTGCATTATTTGCTTTTATCTTAGTCAAGTCAATTTGGTCAGTTGTTTTGTTATTAGACTAGTCAATTGGGTTTATGATCCTGAGCCCCCGAATTGAGTCAGACCCGGATTGGGTCCATTTGAGTCCGAGTCATTTTCTTTTATTGCATTATTTGCTTTTATCTTAGTCAAGTCAATTTGGTCAGTTGTTTTGTTATTAGGCTAGTCAATTGGGTTTATGTAATTGGGTCAATTTAGTGGACCAATTTTGGTAAGGGATTAATTGATGTAAGGATCCAAATTTAGTCAGTGTCAATTGATTGATTTTGTCAATTGATTACTTGACTTGGTCAAGATGTAAGGTCTATATAAAGACCACCCCTCTCATGTATGAGGTAATTGATGATTGAATGAAAAAATCCTAGCCCCCTTCTTGTTCTTCTTCTTCTTCCTCCTCTTCTCTTCTTCCTGCGTCTCTATAACCTCTTCTTCCTTCTCCTTCCCCTCTTCTTCCTCCTCTCTTTCCCCTGCAGTGGTCCGCCATCATCTTGGTATCAAAGCTTAGTTCTACATCAAATTTGGTATCAGAGCAGGCCGACTTTGCCCCTGCTGCCAAAGCCATGATCCAGATTCTCTTCTCTCCCTCGGTTCCCACCAACAACCAGAATAGCCCCCCTCTCTCTCTGTCAGTTATGTTCATCAGAAGAAGAAGGGGCAATCTCTCTCTCTCGATTCACACCAGAGAAAAAAGAAAAACTCCTTCGTCGGGTTCCCCCTCCCCACTTCCATTAGTCGCCGCCAGCAATGCTCGAACCACCGTCGAATGTCGTCGCAGCCCACCACCGCCCAGTGAAGGCTCGAGCCCGCCGTCGGAGGCTCCATATTCCCACGAAAACGCCGCCACTCGGGTTCTCGTGCCTGTCAATGCCGCCCATGGCTGCTGTGGTCAGCCGCCTCCTGTCGCCGCCGCGACCTCCACCCAGCCCCGCAACCACCACCGAAAGAGCCGGCTCGACCTACCTCGTCCATCAGGAGGTTGAAGCCAACCAACCTTACCTCTAGCCCAAATTCGTTCCCCAAAAAAAATTCACGTGACTTGCACTTGAGTGCCCGCAACGGGTTATCGAAGCGGGTCGCGCCCAGTAACCCGAATCCAATCGGATCCGCAAAAGAAAAAAAAAGGAAAAAAAGAAAAAAAGAAAAGAGAGAGAAGTGCATGTTCATCTGCCCTCTTCTCCTTCTACCGCAGCACCGCCCAGCCGACGACGATCCGCCACCCCGTCCCCGCCAAGCACTGCCTCCGCCCGTCGCAGCTGCGCTGCCCGAGCAGCCGTCGCCGCGTCCTCCGTCGAGCGCCGCCTCCACCGAGCTTCATCCATCGAGTGTCGCTGTCCTCCTCCGCAGCACGACCGCCGACGCATCCAATCTACCGCAGTCCATCTTCCGCCCTCTTCCATAGTGCCGCTCTCTTCCAAGCATCTCGAGGTCTCCGCCGCTTCCGCCACGGTGACTGTCAGCCGCTGAGCACCCCACCCGAGCCGTCACCGCTCAAGCAGACCGCCCACAGCGCCATCCTTCATTGTCGCCGCTCACCATGACCACCTCTGCCTTCATGTGAACGATACCGGGACCAACGCCTCTGCCTCCCCTTTCCCCGCTCGCCACCTTCTTGTCTTCCCCAAAATCCCTTCTTCACCGTCGTCGACCTCCCTCCCGACATTTTACCCTTCACAACACGGACAATATCTAGCCCACTTTAGCACCACCCTCCCTTTCTAAACCTCAGGGCTTAACAAACCCCCTTCACCCCCCCACAACAGGCATCGGTCAACACCCACAAACCGAGCCACCCCTTCCCACCTCCCCTTTAACTACGGGCCAGCAGGGCCTCACCCGAGCCCCATTAGCCCCCTGTCTGAGCCGCAGCCCACCAAGGCCTTCGGGCCCAATACCCCATCCCTTCTCTCAAGGTCCATCAGCCCATTGTTTTACAGACCGCAGGCCCGTAGGTCAGTCAGGTCCAGTGCCGCTAATTGTCTCCCCATCAAGTTGCTGTAATCAGGTCCAGTTGAAGCCATTTGCCAAGCCTACTTGTTGTGCTGTACTCTGGTCTTTTGCTCCACGACAGATGATAGGTTTCCACTTTTTCTGGCTTGTTCATGTAATTATGTTCTAGTTCTCTGGCATGATAACCGTATTCTTGCAAACTTATTTTGATGTCAAAACCCAAAACATAGAACCTCTCACTTCCGAACCCATCCTATCACCCATTGAATCTCTTGTTTATTAAATTAGCACACCCTAGTAACGGAACATTTCTCAACATCTCTCGATCAGATTACTTTAGGATCAGAACAACTATATTACTTGATTGCAATCTAATTTCTTAAATTGAATAATCTTAATCCTTAATTTCGAATAACCGAAGTAAAAATCAGCAACATTTAAATTTTAAGTTATTCTTGTAAAAATTGGCTGATCTCTGAAATCATAATAGATTACATTGGTAGGCTGTTATCCTTACATGCCAACCCGTAGTGGTAAGGAGTATCATTTCAATCAACCTAGAACCTCCGTAGCTGCCATGGATTCCGACATTTTGAGGGCTCTCATGGAACCGTTCGCTGCCCTGCGAGCTTCAGATGAAGAAGTCAAACAAGAGGTCTGTGAGCTCATGCGAAGCATTAGGACCTCTAAACCGCCAACCTCCATTGCAGCCCAACCTAAGATCGGTTTGGCCACACCACCTGTAGTCCTTCCCCATTCCCGTAGGCACCAAACCCAATGCTTTATGTGTCAACAATTCAGCCACATAGCGTTCCAATATTCCACTAAGACCTACCTGATCACTGAACCAGAAGTTAGAAACCAAGAGGCCAAATATGTCGAAGAAGTCTATGAACCAAATATAGAAGACTATGTAGAAGACTTTGAAGACGAACCCACTGGATTAGACTTTGTCCAAAATCATTTCCAAATGGAGATTATTGACCTAAGTACAGCCAAGCCACTTCACATCACTCTGTAGAAGAGATAATAAAATATATCAAGAGCCAGTCACCTGAGTTGGCACTTGTGCCTAAAGATACCAATGCGGAGTCCAACCTTGAACATTCCCCTGTAGTAGTTTCCCTTCCAGAGGAGTTTCATTCTGTAGTTCCTGATGATCTTCCGGATGCACTTCCTCTGATGTATGATATCCAACATGCAATTAATCTAGTTTTCGGAGCATCTTTGCCCAACCTTTCACATCATAGGCTCAATCCGAATGCATATGCTAGGACCTGAGATTTAATGTTACCGACAGTTGAGTTTGCATATAATAGTTCAGTCAACAAGTCCATAGGCATGAGTCCATTCAAAGTGGCGCATGATTACAAACCTAGGCAGCTCATAGACCTGACTCCTATATCTCTTCAGTATAGAGTGTCCGAGTCTGCATAGTCATTCAAATCGCACCCACATTCATTGCATCAAGAAATCAGCAAACACGTTCACTTTGATAACTTAAAATATAAATTCCTTGCTGATTTACACAGACGTTATAAAGAGTTAAGTGAAAGATGTTACGTCATGATAAGAATTAGGCTTGAACAACTTTCTTCAGGAACGTTCAAAAAATTGCAAGCTTGTAGTGCGGAACCATTCAAAGTCTTAAAAAAAAATCAGTTTGAATGCATATGTTGTGGATTTTTCTGATAACTAGGAGATTAGTGTGACATTTAATATTAAAGATTTAATCTCCTACAAAAAGACAACATTTATCCTTTTTGACCCCTTTGTTGACACACCTGCCCTTATTGATCACCTTGATTCGTTACCTGCTGTTGAGCCACCACCTCCAAAATTTCATGCACGCAAAGAACAAATAGAACATATATTATATGAGCAGGTTATGCCATCCAAGAATGGTGGATACCAATGTTACCTTGTTCGGTGGAAAGGCCGACCAAAGTCTGACGTCACATGGATTTCGCAAGCTGAGTTGCAGTGCCTTGATCCTGATCTTCTAGAGCAGTACGACAGCCGGTCAGACCTGCACTCGACGGTGTCAAGTTTTTTCCACCTGGAAGGAGTTGATGGGGACATCAGAGCCCTTCATTCAAATGATCCTGAGCCTCCGGATTGAGTCAGATCCGAATTGGATCCATTTGAGTCCGAGTCATTTTTTTTATTGCATTATTTGTTTTTGTCTTAGTCAAATCAATTTAGTTAGTTATTTTGTTATTAGACTAGTCAATTGGGTTTATGATCCTGAGCCCTGGATTGAGTCAGACTCGGATTAGGTCCATTTATGTTCGAGTCATTTTCTTTTATTGCATTATTTGCTTTTATTTTAGTCAAATCAATTTGGCCAGTTGTTTTACTATTGGACTAGTCAATTGGGTTTATGTAATTGGGTCAATTTAGTGGACCAATTTTGATAAGGAATTAATTGATGTAAGGGTCCAAATTTAGTCAGTGTCAATTGATTGATTTGGTCAATTGATTACTTGACTTGGTTAAGATGTAAGGCCTATATAAAGACCACCCCTCTCATGTATGAGGTAATTGATGATTGAATAAAAAAACCTAGCTCCCTTCTTGTTCTTCTTCTTCCTCCTCTCTTTCCTCTGCAGTGGTCCGCCATCATCTTGGTACCAGAGCTTGGTTCTACATCAATACCATTATAAGGAGCCGAAAATATTTGTAGCCTATCTTCCATAAATTTTTTGGAAAATAAGTTCATTGATGTTTAAGAAATGAGTAAAGTATCCTATATCAAGTCTGTTGCCAAGCAACGGGTAGGCCCATTACATGCATCATGCCTTGATGTGCCTAACTCCATACACTAGCACATAAAGATGCGTAATAAAAAAAATTCTCAGCTGGCACCTTACAATACACCACTTTTTTTCAATTTCCTTAGATATATACCCATATTAATTGACTTTCATTAGCCTTTAGATATGTTATAAACAAGCGAGCATAGTCTTTAACCAATCTAGAGAAATGTAAGATCATGAATCACCATAGATATTTGTGTTGATTGCAGCTTACAAGTGCATTTAGGACCTCAAACAAGCTGAGCCAAACTTCAGATTGCTCGCTCAAGCTTGGCTTCTTAAAATGGACTGGGCATCGATCTTGAGAAGAACTCAACTTTAGATGCTCAAGCTTGGTTAATATCTGAATGAACAAGTTAGAACAAGTTGGTTGTCAAGCCATTACCAAGCTTCTAGTTAGTTTTGTTCCTTGTGTTCGGGCTTGGCTCATTTACAAGTTGACCCTTTAAAACGAATTTTGAGCTTGTCTTGTTTCCTAATTAATTGGCTTTGAGCCTAAGGTATTCGTGAACAATTTAATTCATTTCATACAAAAATGAACACTACACAACTATTTTTCAGATTAATAACAAAAGACAAGTTTAAAAATCTATTATGTTGTAATGAGAACTCTTGGAGTCAGGCCATATGAAGAGCGATTCTACAGTTTCTTTTGCTTCCACTTCTCTTATTTAATTTTAGTCAGATTCTCTTTGAGTCCCATTACAATGGAGAAGAATTCTAGAGTCAAATCAACTAGAACCCTCTTCTGTCAAAAAGGTGGGGAAGTGGAACCATTTCTCAACTCCTCAATTTCCTTCTAAAAATCCATACATATTGGAGAAGGGGATGTGAAAAGAAACCCAATAATAGCCTTCCAAAAGAGAAAGCATGGCCATCCAATATTCGTATTTTAGCTACACGACCAACCAATATCCGTATTTTAGCTACACAACCAACCAATATCCGTATTTTAGCTACACGTCCATTCTACATGCCAATAGTTAGTTCATGATATAATCTACATGGTGTATAAAGCTCAATTTAATAACATGAGCAGCTCATATACTATGTTCTATCATGATTTTTAACTCTGTTGCTAATTATAGTGACGATTTTTTATCATGATCATCGGATGTTATCCCAAATGTCACTTAATAAAAAGAAAAGATATAGAAGGAAGAGTCCCATACCATCCTGAGTAGAAAAGATGCCATTTAGGACCATAGATTACATGTTTAAAATGGCAATACCACTATGTATCAGCATGTATCAATGGGTATTGAAATGATGTGAAATAATAAATTGCCAATACATATCAGCATAGGCTGGGATTCTAAGTGCAGAGATAAGCACCCCTGTACTGTGCTGATAACCTATGATCTGCACGTAGATATGTTAACTTCAACCCTTATGTTTAGAAGTCCTCAAGCATAGACGACATAACACCCTGAAATCTAACATCTCCTCTAGTAGATGTAGGTTTAAAGTCACAATCTCTCAGCCAATCATACCCCAATCAATATATGACAAACTTTATCCAAACAGTGTGAGTAACAAAACTTCTCATTTGTTGGAAAAAAATTCTCAAAGTTTTCATAGGTTCTTCAAGATAATTTCTCCCATTATCACCCAAAGCTGATTAAAAATAGTGCCCTCCTAGTAGGGTTAACACTTCAAATGTCCTGATGCAACATCAATGATAGAACATCTAAATTATCCACTTGTATATATGCCATAATTACTTGGATCGAAGATAACATGAACCTAATCTACGAACTGCTACAGTTAAAACAATACTTACCCTCTACTAGAATGGAATTAGGAGAAAAGAAAAACTTGTCTTGCAATAAAGAACTTCCAAGCCCTTATGAATGCAATTACAGGTGCACTGGCATCGATCAAACCAAGATTGACCTCTGGACTCAATTGATCCTCGAAGTAAAGACAAGCAACTCAAATGTAGTTCCCAAACTGAGGCTTGAACTCCAAGTTTGACAAGAATCAATATAAGAAAATTAGAAATAAGGTGATTAAACCTAATCAAACATTCCTAAACTTTCAGAAAATTCGATCAATATCTAGGTCAGCATAATCAAAATTAGGGTTGATCCGCCTGATCCAACTCCATCTAAAACACCCCAACACCTGTCAAGTAATTGGGTTTGATGTAGGTTTAAACAGATGAACTGAATATATGTCCACTTATGACTGTGTTTGGGTTTGGCTAAGACCCAATCCTTACTTGCACCTGCAATGATGCCTTGGTCCAACCTTAGCACATCCAATCTGATGTCCCATCAAGGAAACTCAAAGACATTTATAAGCCTCATACCAAGTGCTTGGACCAAAAAACTATGACACTTGAAAATAATAAGTATTATTAAACCCAGAAATTAACAATTAATCCAAACTAAATCCTAGAAGTATATCCCATTTGAAATCAAATTACTAAAAAAAACATTCAAAAAATAGCTTCACAAGCAGCCATCTATCATATAACATAAGCTATAGGTAATAAGTTAGATATCGACTTCTTTTCTAAGTATGGCCTTAATATACTATAAGCTACAGCCTATAAAGGAAACAAGTAATTGTCTACAAAAGGGTTTAAGAGTAGTGAGAAAAAATAATCATTATTATCTATTACTGCATCAGCTATTAAAGCTGTAATTTCCCTCTAGCTGCCGGACTGAATGTTCATCCATCAGCATTGCAATTTCTGTGAATAGAAAATAGAAATGATACTCTAGGTTCTACAAAATTGTCACTATGCCATCTTCAAATGTCAACTGTCATGACATTTAGTTTTTTGGATGAGTCCATTTGGTCTGAGTTCATTTGGCACCAATGAGATACAGCCAACATGTAGATTTTTTTTTAACTCCGCATTTTTTAATACATCCCAATAAATTCGTTTATATAACAGATTATTGCAAATCAAGATCAGGACATTCATGTTCTAGCCAAATTCTGAAATAACTGAACTGACCTAATGAATACATGGTTACCTTGATATGTAAAAAACAACTATCACTATCACTTAACAATGTCGGCAGCAATTCATAAACTTAAATAACTTCTTCTAAAAAGTAAATGCATAATAATGCCTACAAAACAGATCCAGATTGGAATTGAAAGGACATACTCGCACACAAAAACTGGATGCAAACCGCTTTTTGAATCACCTAGTTGTAATCTCCTATCGCATTCTTCCCTAAACTCGTCAATGGCTAAAACTTCACAAGGACCATTTATTGAGCCGGCCATTATGGTTTTTTTATTATTTGAAGCATACACCTGCAACCAGAAATTCACATAAATAGTTAGTGTATGGAGTATAAGTTGCTGCCCTCCAAAACCCTAACACCACCCCCCCCCCCCCCCAAAAAAAAAAAAAATATAGTTTTCTTTTCTTTTTCT
>JAOXJJ010000662.1:92261-115908 GCA_025769935.1 Phoenix roebelenii | reverse complement strand
ACCCCCAACCCCCCCCCCCCCCCCCCCACCAAAAAAAAAAAAAAACAGCACAAGCACACACACAAAGAAAAAAAAAGAAAAGTCCAATTACACTAAACATGCAAAAAAAAAAAAAAAAAAAATCAAAAGATTCAAAAAAGTATACAGCAATACAGATTGGATCTACGAAAGAATGTTCCTTCAGAAGTTCAGATAAAATAATAGCCATGCACATCATGTTTCGCACTGAAGAAACTTCTCTAGCATGGAAAGAAGGTTTTAATGCATTTATAGCATCTACCAAATATTTGGAACTTTGAAGTTGCTGAAACATGAAGAGGATGACAGGTGCAACTTGATGCTAGATGATCATGCCTGATAACAATGATAATTACTTTATTTCTCAAGATAACATTTTTAAAAAAGGGAACAACATCAAAGTGTAGTCATAACAATCTCTGGGTAGTCTTGACTATACATAACTTATAAGTTGGCAGGCTTTTTCTGAGCTATTGCCAAACAATTGGGTTAATCATAAGCATTTCAATAAATCACAAATTCAATAAATACACTTTTTTGCAAATTAAATATTGATTGTTGATGAAATACTAGTAACAATGTATACTCGGGATATATGGTCAATGACATTATTAGTTGTTATTATTCTGCGTCCAACTCATAAACAAGTTCATAAGAACTTGATATATCTCAATTGTGCACCATTCGAACCTTGATTTGCAAGTATTTTAATCATTTATAATTCTTTCTAAAATTTTGATGAATTTATGTCCTCTTCATGAATTGAACAGTTTATTACTTAGCTCTGTAGTTTTTGAATCCCAGAGTTGTCACTGCACATCTGAGTAACCATTGATCCATACTCTGTATTTTACTCAGGGAAGCTAAAATAATGATGGTAGGGAACTAAATCTAAGTGAAGGTAAAGATGGTTTAAGGAATACTTTCATCATATGGAATTCGTCGATGGCATACTATTCTTTTTAAAGAGTTTCTATAAAAGTAAAAGATATACACATAATGACTAGTTAGTTTATTTAACTTGCTCCAAGGTTTGAAATTAAAACACTGCAGTACAGGTACTGGCATTTAATATGGATGTCAAAGAAGCGACAAGCTTTAAAATAAGTGCTGAACTGCAAATTTGACTCTAGTAGAACTTATATCTGGTTTCATCTATGTGTGCAGATTTTCCCAAAAACTATCTATTGAAAGCACAATAAAAAAATTAAAAGATATAACTGATGGATCAATATTGCCTCTATTAACATCAAAATATATTAAATAAATATTACAAACTTCATATAATATATCTCATTTCAAGGTTATGTCAGGACAATTGCAGAAATTAAAGACCTAACTAATATTATTTTGAGATGTCAACTACACTAATTCCAGTTGTTTTTAAAGTTTTCGAATGTAATCAAGTATTAATTTGTCAACTCAAAAAGATGGGAATTAAGAGTCTAAGATATATATGAATTCTTAGTTGCAACTTTCACAAGTTTCAACAAGCAGCATGTATTCTTAAAATTTAAGCCAGCAAAAATGGCACCTACTACCTAATAATCTAATACCTCATCCAATTACTAGTTATCACCAGGTCTGGATCCTGCAATTTGGTCAATTCAGAATTCAATTCCAGGTTCACAACAGCAACGTAGGATTACAATCTCATGAAATGAGTTTGACAAGCCAGATCCGAAAATAACAAGGTCATTCAACAAGACAGAAAAATATTTGGATCAATATAGCAAAAATCTTTACTTTCAGAAACAGATTAAAGGGATTATGATTACCAACACTACAGACCATCAGTAGAGAGAACTTCATCATAATTTACCTAATGTTGTGACTAAGTTAGCAATTTCTGATGGCTCACCTCACTGTTTTCAGTCGTAGAGGGTTGGCTAACAGTCCCTGCGAGGTCATTGGGGAAGTAATACAAATCTACGGTAGCCCACTTTGACCCAGATTTGTTATCCTCCCACAAAGACTATAGCACACAGAAGAAAAATGTTAAGTCAGTATACAAAAATAATATTAGAATTCACAAAGATAATATAAAGACAACATTTTGTACTATGTAATAAAGAAGGGGGAACAAGTATTTCATAGTATTTGCATAAAGATGAAAAACTATATAATGATCCGAGTAAAGACTTGCCTGGAGCTTCGAAGGAACAAACTTCTGACAGGTGGAAGCAATTAAAACATGATCTTGAAGCTTGTACAAAATACCATTAATGCGACAATACTGGTAATATGTCTTCTCATCTACAACTTGGAGAATGTCGCCAACCCAATCTACAGCATGCAAGTCTGGTAGCAAGGGCCTGCCATGATCTCTAGCTTCATCTCCATAATTCAAGGCTCCATTTGAAGTTGCCTGAGAATTATCACCATCGTCTAACCTGCTTTTACTACTAGCCCTGTTTTCAGATGTTTCCTTTTTACCAAATGGTTCTTTAAGCTCATCGTCACCAGGCTTGCCAAATTCCTGTTGTCGAATTGCAGAAGCTTCAACATCGCTTGGCAACTTTACTCCATCACCAACTTGTGAGTCACCAGACAATTGAGACCGATTAGTGTTGTGAACAACAATGTCACATGGATGATCAGAACAGGAGATCTCTGGAACAGTCTCTGGCTGCAACACAGACTCAGAGGTCACTTTCATGTCATGTGAAGATGATCCACTATTGTCATTTTGTGCGCCAGAGATGATACAAACCACTCCAGCATTTTCCTTCGAGTGGTTGGTGGAAGCCCCTTTAGACATCCCATCTTCTCTTTTCATTCCAGCTGCAGGAGATTTAAACTGCACTTCTGCAACATTCATCTCTGAACTTGGAGATGATTCAGCATGGCTGTCTCCCATATTGGAAAGACGAGCAAGATCTGAAACACCAGAATTTCCATTGGCTATTGCTTTCTGTTGATTAACCTTGGAGTCTGTGTTTACTGTTTTCTTCTCTGAGGAAGCATGAGTAACGCCTGCATTTGAAGCACCCTTTGCTGGACCAACAGCTCTTGTAACCCGGCCATATTTAGGTGGCAAGGGTTTGCCATTGCTTGATATCAAGCATTTTGTGCAGTGCCACTCAGCTTTAGGATTTCCTTTGTTAGCATAAGACTGAAGGCATTTTAAGTGGGTTCCTTTCTCACAAGCATCACAAACAAGCAAACTTTCCACGTCACTGATAGTAATCTTGCATACTTGGCAATTTAGAGGCCTGTTCATGTACTCAGTTGATGGTGGAACCCAACTAGGATGATTAGAAACTTTTTGGTGTAATATCCTCTGCACGTTTGTAGCAATTTCATCATGGTTGTTAAAAGGAGAAGGTGCATGAACAAACGCTAGGCCTGGTGGAGGCTGATGTCCCATACGCAGATTTCCTTGTCCAGCTTGAATTGCAGAACTTCTTATTTCCTGATGTCTTGTTGCTTGTGAAGTTTGAATAGCATTAACTTCATGAATACTCTCAGACTTTACCAAAGCATGATCCGGCAACTTATGTGCCTGGCCAACCTTTGTTACAGCAGCAGATGTTGATTGCATAGAAGTTGTTGGGGCTTTATGTGGCATGTATTCAGCAGAAGTAGCTACATACAGAAATATGTAGAGTTAATCAATTTATCTGCATACATAAAAGAAACGATTGCCAGCAACAGAAAACAAGGTGGCCCAAAATTGAGGAAAAAAAGCAGAAATTTATGTTTTATGCTAAATTTCATCATATCTAAAAAATTACAATAATATAATTATGCTAAAGGTGTTTAGCCTATTATTTTCAGACTAACTCCAAAAATAATATGATTGGGTACATGGTATGAAGCAATTCATGTGCCTGCCCCACAAGTAGACAAGCAACTTCAAAGACTCCCAACAGAATCATTCCATAGCTCAGAAAGCATCCAAACTAAATAAAAGGCAAACAAGTATGCCCATCTTAAAATGTTCAAATCATGCTAAACCTTCTAGCCTAGAAGATGTCATGATTTACAAAGTAAATATGTGCAAAAGCAAACCATCTGACAAATGACAGCATCAAGAAATACTCCAGAAAGATATCTTGATGCTTACTAACATAATCTCTCAAAATCCATATTCTCTTCAAACTAATTTTTAAGGAATTTAATTATATTGTAAAACATTAGAAAGCTACAGGTACTAGTAAAATACATAGCGCTATAAATTGATTTTTCAAATAAAACAAATATATAATTAACTTTATTAGTTATTCATCAAAACATAAGGAAAAAAGAACAAGTGTATGTGTATCATAAGCATAAACAATTCCAAACCACATTTTGGCAACAAAGAGAAAAGGACATGGAACGAGAAGATTGCAAGAACATACCTTGAACTTGTGTTTGATAAGTTGGCCCATTTAGTTGTGCATCCAACCTGAGGTTTCCTGGTTCTGCATGAGGCGGCGTTAATGAAGGAGAATCCTTTTGGTGTGGATTGGATGCTGATTTCATGGGAGTGACTGTAGCATATGTCTCATTGATTTGCAGCTGCTTTGAAGAGGAGACAGAAGCTAGTGTAGGAACATGCGATACAGCTGAAGTACTCTGAAAGCCTCCAGCAGGCAGTGCCACTGCAATTGGTTTCTCTGCTACAAACCTAGAAGCTCCATGTAACAAAGTTCCATGGGATTCAATGTTTGCACCAAAGCTGACTGGAAGATGATGAGATGAATAAACTGGCGAATGTGTGGCAAGTTCCTTGGATTCCTCCATCTATAGAAATAAAACCATATGCATGAGGTACACCATCAGATGTGCCTTGCCATGTAACAAAACGCCATGAAATGCCATGAAATGCTTGAACTCCATGATGACAACATCGATAATTCACTAGAGGGTTAGAACCACAGTCACTGGTGACATCATGCTCAGCAACTAGCATGCGACTAGGCATTTACCAAGAAAACTGTTAGAGAAACATTTAGTTTTTTTCCCAGATGGTGTTGAAGATCAAAACACCCAGACAACTACTAATACTTTTCCTATAGTTTCACCATGCTGCAAATGCATTTCCCACATAGTCCACACCATCATTCCCTCTTATCACTTTGGAAACATTTTGAGAAACTCATCACAAGTTAAAAAATATACAACATAACAGATTCAGAACAACACACCTTCCTTTAAGTTTAGAAAATAATCACGTCAATGCTAGAAATATGTCATAACAACTTGCCATTGCCCTACCATCAGACATTTGAATAAGGATGTCTTTTAAATACTGATTTATGTTATCAAAGAAATACAAACATTCACCCCTAAACTCTCTGGACACATAATGCTCAAAAAGAAAATATGAATCCAGGAGAGCATAATGGAACATAAGGATATTGACACAAACCCTACAATTCTATGCAACAATATCTATGCAATGAAAATATACAGCTCAAAGCAGTTTTGTCACATAGAAGTGAATTAATTAAATTATATGCACAACTGAAAGAAACTATAGTAGACATATTACTAAAGAAGAACTATGGACCATGGCTGCATCACCAGGTTTATTCTAAAGACATATTAATAAAACATAAATATTAATAGCAGTCAGCCCACCAAGTGAGTTAAACCGGTAACCCACTATATGATGAAAAGAACATCAAAAAATGAATATTTATTTCATTATGTAAGCTATAATTACGATTATCTGTTGCATAGAAGAGGTAACAGATTGTCTCACAGAACCACTAATTTTCCATTCATACGACAAATTGCCATCTTACATCCACTAAATTAAGTGGTAACTCCACAAATAGAGCGATAGAGTCACCACAAGACCCTCCAAGAAAATCAATGCAGCTTCAACAGAATCCATAAACATGCCCGCAAAAGGAAAATCGACCAAATTCCATAAAATGTATGCAATTGAGAAAACCAAGAAACCAATAGAAAAATATAAATTAAAGGAAAAATTGAGGGTTACCAAGGGCAGACCTTTCTTTTAGTGAGCAAGACCTTCTCGGCAATGGACATCTTGGGAGGCCGGCACCCCATCAGGGGATCCTTGGACCGAGTGAGCCCAAGATCATCAACCACAACCCTAACCGATTCCCTGGAGAAGAGATCCTTGGGCTTCACGTGTTCACACATCCCCACGAGCTTCTCCCGCGCCTCCGCCACCAGAGCCTTCTCGGCGGCCGTCGGCTCCCGGCCGCCCCGCATCTCCCCCATCGCCGCCAGCACCATCACAATCTCCGCGAGCCTCTTCAAGTCCCCGGTGTCGGTGCCTTCCCTCGCCCGCTTCTTGGTCGCCGGCGCCGCGGCCTGGGCCGCGTGGGGGGCGGCTGCGTCGGTCCTGCCCTCGTCTCCCATCTCCGGCGCCGGGGGGCCGTCTGATGTCCGATCCGGGGGGGTCGGGGGGCGGAGGAGAAGACCTGCGAGAAAGAGAGAAATCGGAAGGCATGAAATGGGGGGGAGAGAGAAACCCTAGGGAGGGGGAGAGGGGAGGAGAATCGAGCGAGAGCGAGGGAGAGGGGAGAGAGGGTTTAAATACTTATTTGGCGGGTAATTGGCGGAGCTTTAGAGCGGGTTATGAGACGAGGCGAGGGCTTATTGTTGAGTCGAGGTGGCGGTGAGAGTTGGGGGAGTTTGGGAGCAGGCGAGAAGAGAGAGAAAGGGGGGCAAAAATAGGAGAGGGTAGAGAGAGGAGTCCTTTTTTCGTTTTATTTTTCCGGGTCGGGACTCGGGGTGCGGGGTGTAAAAGAGGCGAGGAGCGACAGGAGTCGACGAGGTAGCGACGGTTGAGTTTGGTAGGGCGAGATCTGTGGGCACAGCGCTCGGGATTTAACGGATAGAAATATGACACGTGTTCCATCCGGATTCTTCTATCCGGTTTTCCTCGTACGTTCTTCTCTGCGGTGCAGCCGCGCTGCCTGTTTGGTAGGAAAGAGTGTATACTCTACAACCGCACGACTCCTAAAGCAGGGCGTTGCAGGATTTAGAGGGTTAAGTTACACTGCTAAAGTGGAAGGGAGGATGAAGTTATGTGTATGTGTTATATTTGCAATTGCAATTATATAATCACAAGCACATAAAAAGTATTGGAGTTAATTGGCGGGGGATTTGATGTATTTGGGAATGATAAACATTCAATATTGCAGGGAAGATTGGTTTCCATGTTCCTATGCTAGTCATTAATATCATATCAAAGATGTTATAAGCTAGAGTTTTCTATGACCTTACAAAAAGGAAGCAAACATGCATCCAATCCAAACTAGACCTAGAATTTAAGAAGTATTGTTGTTGATCACTTGCTAACGTTCACTGCTTGATTTATCTAGGATGTGGCAATCGAATTGATGCCTAATGTGACCAGATATGATGAGAACGATGACGTTGGTTGAGTGCTGCTTGTGCTCGGCCAATCACCAATTCGCGCATCTTTTGGTGAACCAACCCATAACCAGTGGCGGGTGATCTATAGCTTCTTCCAATTTTAAGTGGAAAAAAGAATACAATTCATGGCATATACTACAAGTACGTCGAGGGTTCAAGTATTTAGTTTGGATAATTTTATATAATGAAATTAAACTTTGTCATAAGAGTGCGATATATCTTTAATCCATAAATGAGTCATGAACTACAATAAGAGACGTTTATTATAGTATGGACTTGGCTTAAGGTGCACAGGACATCAGGGAGGTCATATATAGCTAGTTTCTTATTTTCTTAGTATCTATTGAAAGTTTAGCCACTATTTCCACACATAAGCTAATGAGTTACCTTGATCTAACCCTAAGCAAAAAATCATGCAATTAACCCCCTCAATTAATTCTTTAGCAGGTCAGACCGCTAAATATCTAGATTCTTCATATTGAGCTTCTTCGGATGCATATTATAATACTTCTATTGCCTAAGAAAATTTTCTTGTTGCAAGTTAATTTGCACATCTCCATTCATATTTTAAATCAGGGTTTTCTGTCAT
Organism: Phoenix roebelenii; assembly: GCA_025769935.1. Classification (NCBI taxonomy): domain Eukaryota; kingdom Viridiplantae; phylum Streptophyta; class Magnoliopsida; order Arecales; family Arecaceae; genus Phoenix; species Phoenix roebelenii. The sequence goes on along the minus strand of JAOXJJ010000662.1, from coordinate 107,951 downwards.
GGTACGTGATCAATGATGGATATAATTGTCAATTGAGCATCTGGATGAAAACATTGGGGGTCTAATGTGCTCTTCTTAGTTAAATAGAATATTATGGGGTTGCTTAGTAGAATCCTTGTACATATGGTGTAAGTAATTTTCTCATGACCAAAAATTGCAATCACAATGCTATAGAAGGTTGAGATGGTAAGGCTTGTGGAAGAAGTTTTATGGCTAGAGATGCATAGAAACATCTTTGATGCCGTGGAAAAAATATTCAAAAATGCCAGAAGATTTTTTTAAGCAACATGAGGGTGCACATGTTGCTTAGTACCAATCATCAAGAAGATGAAGAACCTATCCTCCAGCTAAACTACAAAATGACTCCAGTTCAAATGTGCATCATGTAGAATCATCTGAGAAGTGGCTTGTTGCACCATTAGTGTTTCTCAAATGATGAATACTTTTAAAGAGGATACTTTTTGGACTTGCAAGAGATTTAATTGTCTATACATCATTCTCTCTGATCTTTTAAATTTCTACTCATCTCAATGGTTATGCCATGATATCTGTTCAAGTATATATCCAGTAACCATGCTATACAAGCTTACCTAAAGAGAATCTCTCTTTAAAAGAAATTGAATGGCTAATTCCCTAAAAAGCCCTTTTATTTCACAAAGTATAACTACAAATTCCTATTTGCCTGTTATAGAACCCCAATGCATATATTAACCTCCATGGAAAATTCATGAATTGAATAAAACTATGGTAAGGTATAAGTCATAAATTCCAATCCAATAAAAGGCTCTTTCCACTAAACTCAAGATTTAGTCATTATTTTTCAGCAGAGAACGGTGATATTTTTTTTAAAAAAAGAATACAAAGGTAACCACAATTATAATGAATTCTAATTAGTATGAGTTAAATCCATGCATTAACCACCCAACCCAACAGAAATGAAAGGAGTCGGTTGTGGAATAATGGTACAATGTTGTTTCCTCATAAAATTTTTACTATGAATATTACTGCTGGGAAGGGGGAAAAATTGTCGAAATGCTGCTCTTTCCAGATTCCAGCCATGTTTCAGCCAGCGCAAGGGCAGGCCAGACTGTGCGCACAGCAAGCAATGACAGTTTAGACTGCCACTGTTAAATGACGTACATAGTGATGTTAACAGTGGCGGCTTGTACAGATACAGCAAGAAAAGGTTCAGAATACTGCATTAGTGATGTAATATCGGATGTACACTGAACTAGTCATGGAAAATTACATTAAACTTTTATATTGAATGCATACGGGGTTATATACTACAAGTAATTTGATTTGAAGCCTTCTGTGAGAGCAACAACCTTTGCGGATAGCTTTGGTTGCAGCTTTGATATGGCTTGGCGGATATCCTGAAAAGATTAAAATGGTCATTTACTTAAATGGTGATAAAAAGGTTAGGAAACAGTGGCCCACCTCAAGCTTATATCTGGAAGAGAAGTGGGTAAGTAGGACAGCCTTGTTGCGGAACCACTGAGCGTGCTCCATAATCTGCAAAATATGCATAAATTTATTTTCTCAGAACATGAGAAAATAAATTGTTGATGATACTTATCAAGCCTTTCATATAAGAAATGCAGAAGCTTGTAGAACTCCCTGATAGAACTACACAGATGAAGCTAATGAAAATGCGCTTGGGTTAAATTTGGGTGCCTGCTTTTCCTGTCACTCGGAAAAAATGAAGAAAGTGATAACTGGTTACCTCAAAGAAATGCATGTGACCATGTTCTCGTGCATGTTCGATGTCATTTTCTTCGTCTAGGAAAGTTGCCTGTCAAACCATAATGAAATCACAATGAGGTTTATCTTTCAAATTTTGAACTGCAGTACCATGGAAATCCAATGAAAATGATATTCTCCGACTATTTCCACTTGGCCAAAATCACACATTTTTAGCTTTCAACAGAATTGCTCAGCTCCCACAGCCGTGAAAGGGAGTGGAAGGCAATTTGCAAGACCAGCAGGGAACTTAGGTTCAACAACTAGTGGTCCTACATTTTGCTACTTATATGCATACTGCATGACATTAAATCTTCTTTAAGAAGTTGAACCATACAATAAGCAGCATTAAAGACTAATGTGCAGTATCTGGCAACAGGGTGCCAAGGTGTTAAATGTCCAATAAGGGTACACATGGCCTGTTCATGTCAAAAGATATCATAGTTTTCTTTGCTTGAAAAATTTGGGTTATCATGCATTCATCATTATAAAATGCAGTAGCATTTCACATTATCCTTCTCCGAGGTGAAAGCTCCAACTATGTATAAGGAGAGTTATTTCAAGCACTCATGCCACAAACATTCTATAAGCAAATGAGCAGTAAGAGAACACAAGAAAAGAGCCATACCTCTGTGATAAGAATTTTTGCTCTCAGAGCACCTGCATTTCGTGGTTCGCGAATGAAATCTGACATTGTCTCTCCCGAATAGGCAACCTCTGGAGATAATATGGTTTCTGTAATCTAACAAACAAACTTTGGCTGAATCTTTGCACAGTGGATAGGCTCAGAAATTATTTCATCAAGGCAGGTAGAATCACAAACCTCAACACCAGAGAGCTTCAACTTCTTGATTTGAGCGCCCTTCAAATGGGCATACTGTTTTTTCAGTTTGTTTCTCACTGAATAAATGACATATCCCTGGATTATATCCGGAAGCCACATGAAACAAGATTTAGAACAGACCTTCCGAACAAAAATTCATAAAATAAAGAACCATACTGGGTTTTTCTTTTTCAGAGAAACTGGATTGCCTTTAGTGAATTTAATAAAGCATACCTGGCTGGGTATAACATGGTGAGTTCTGAATGGTCTGACAACAAGGTCATTACGTATTTCATAGGTTTCCCCTGATGGTACAATATCATACACAATAAGAAACTAGCATACGCATAAGGAGGAAGTAGTAAATAAAAAAATGCATACCCACATCAAGTGCAACTAACTCAAGTTTAAGTTCAGTTTGGCTCATGGTCCGATGAATTTCAAGCAGCTTCTCCACTTCATCTTTAATACATGGTGGCACAAATACTGTTGGGGGTTTTAAACTGTATAAGCCACGAGTTGCTAAATACATTGGAAGACCCCCCTGTAATCATAGCCCAAAACCAAATAAGATTGTCAATTCAGTGACTACAGAAGCAGGAAAGGATAAAAGAAAGATTAAAAAATATAAATATATATTTTCCAACTGATCACCAACTAAAATATGTTAAAAAACAGTTTAGAGGTCCCTCTCAATCCATATGACCATCAATATTCTCCAGATGGCATCCGGTACTCTGTTCATGTTGCAAGGTACACTGGCCTGGCTTGTTGCTTCTCAAATAAAAGGCTTTTATGTAGTGCCAATTCTAATAAGATGCTTCCTGCATATAGATATCACAACCACGTGTTATCAAAAAAAAGAAAGCTACACATCTTGGGCCGGAAATGGGCCCGGGCGATGCCAACCAGGCCAGGCTGGATTTGGGTCAAAACTAGGAATTTATGCAGACAAAACTAGGCATCTAGGCAACAATACTAATAAGAAATTTTAGTCGATAGTCGCAATAAATGGGAGAAAAAGGTAGCCAAGTCTCATAGCAAGTATCTTGACTGAGGCCTTATTAGCAGACTTTCCAACTTGGGAGAAGAAATCTGTCAAAGCACATAGTTAATTTAAAGGAACTCATCAGGAGAAAATCAACAAGACTAACATTTCTAAAGATCATGAGCAAAATACCAGAAGGAAGAGTATATATGTAGGTTCACCGCCAAAAGAATGTGAAATGAGTTGAAACCATTTGAGGCAGGCTCTCAATGACTCTGTTTGGAGGATATATTAGTAGAGTTGAAGGATCCATAAAGATGTTGAGAGAGAAAGATTTAGACCGAAGCAAGGGAAAGGGTTCAAAGACATTTTGAGCAAACTAGCACCCATCCAAAGAGATTTGCAAAGTATATGATGCTTTCCAAGTATCATCCTTCTCTCAATTTTTGTTTTCCAAGAATTACTATGCTTTTCTCCTTCCAACATTCCCCAAAAAAATTGTATGAGGATACTAGCACCATAGGCTCCACCTCTCCAGTCAATGGTAACAAGGAATTGCACCATATAGACCAAGTAAAAACAAACGGATAAGCAACGCTACCTTGAGCATGATAGAAGGTCCATTTCTCGCAATTGTGTATTATTCTATTAATTTGTCTTTTTACAGTCAGAATTTAACCCAAAGTTATGGCTGTAGTCAAAGGATTTGATGTTGGAGAGTACTTCCATCAAATGCAGAAAATACCAATTGTTACCTTCAAGATTTGCCATACCGGTTGGTACTTTACCATACTATACCGTGTACTAGTAATATAATAGGATGGTACAAGTACGATAATAGGATGGTACTAGTACAGAGTCCAGTACCAAAACAGCGAACCTTAGTTACCTTTATTTATTTATTTATTTATCTATTTTTTTATTACAATTACATGAGCAATAGCTTAGGGGCCTATATTGTTAGATGTATGCCCTAGAAGCCAATCTGGCGGATACATTATTAATTCCGGAACATAAATTTGTACTTGACTTTATTATTATTGAATAATAAATGAGCATCTTTTCATTCATATTATTTATGTGTCTATGAATCGTCCAAGAAATTAATAAGATGATGATACATATTTTCAAGAGTTGAGAATTTGAGCCATGTATCATTGGTGATTAATTTCTAGAAGCTCCTGATCAATGAATCATTACAAGGACGGTGATCGATCCGATCAGTGCACAGATCGCTTTCCTTATGGATGGACGAGACTCGAGTCCATAGTGTAGAGACACTGAAGTGATAGTGCAGGTGCTTGTTAGAGAATAAGGGTACTGAGCGTGATCAAGATAAGAAGTCACTTGGATGTCTATCCACTCATCAGTGACTTGCTTGATGTTGCAGTAGTATGACTGGTCCTTTGACCTGTGGTGCTTCGGCTACTCACAGTGAGGTTATTATAGTTTGACTACACATATACATGGTCTCTAGTCATATGGATCCTTGTAGTGTAGATTGGTTGCAATAGGTTCACTGTAGGAGTAGGGTATGCACTTACATAAAATCTATCGATCTTGATAGAAGAGTGATCCTATGTGATTTATAAGACTGAGTTCTAAGACCTTGGCTAGGACCGTAAATACAGTGGAGAAAGAGTTTTTCACTCTCGAACTCAAGTCGAATAAATCTTGACATATGACATCTTGACATATGACAGACGACGGAGTTTGACGAGTTATCCATGACCTCCGTTCTGTAGGGATCCATGATAGAAGGACTGTATCATACGATAACTGCACCTAGAGGTTCATCATTCTATCCTGCTGGGTAGCCACTACATACTGCTAGGTGTCACTAGTGGATGGTGAGACTCACAGGACCATCTTGATGGTCGATGATCCCTGGTGAGTTGAGTTGGAATCGTTTCAACCCATTGAAAGAAGTTTTTAATGATATTATGATAGAGATCGCAATATATCTCACTACCAGTCAGAATAGAACCTATGGGGTCACACACATTAGAGGTATTGATCGATCCGATGGTTGAATTATGATTAAGAATCACATATGATCAATTAGATTGATAATTAATTTAATCCGTTAAGAGTTAGTGGTTTGAAGAAAGAATAATTGCAATCAGATTGCAATTTAATTTAATTAATTGGACTTGATCATGACTCCTACTTGGAGTAAGATACTTGGAGTCCTAATTTGATTAGGATTTCAAATTAAATTAGAGTCCTACTTGGAGTAGGATTTCTAAAGTCCTAATTGCCTTAGGGCTAAAATTTAATAAGTTTTAATTAGATTAGGATTTTATTAAGTCCTAATTAATTTTAATTTTAATCTAATTAATTAAAAGACTCCTAATTGGATTAAGATTGAAGAGTTCAATAGAGTCTTGGTTCAATTAAATCCTAATTAGATTAGGATTTGGAGAAAATTGAAATGGGTTCATATAAATCCTATTTTGAATAGGATTGGACCCATGCATTAGACCCAAACCAAATTACCACTTAATTTGATTAAGTGGCTAATTAAAAGGGATAAGAGGGAGGGACGTACGCCCATCCCTTGGTGCCGTGCGTGGAGAGAAAAGGAGGGGCGTACGCCCCTCCTAACTTGATAAAACAAGAGATAAAGATGAGTTCCTAGGAAATAGGAACTCATCCTTATCTCTTAAGGATTAAAAAGAGGAGGCGTGTGACCCTCCTCTTCATGGGTTTTCTTTGGCATTCACAGCAGCAAGCTCCCTTCTCTCATTCCTCTCTTCAGTCGCAAGCAATAAAGGGAAAAAGAAGGCTAGGCGTGGCCTCCTTCCTCTCCTTCCTTGGTTCCAACGTGAAGGAAAATTGAAAGGCTGCGGGTCTTCCATTCTTCTTCTATTGAACCTTCCTTCTTCTACCTCCTCTCAAGGCAATCAAAAATTGATTCAAGAGAGAGGATATCAACCATCAATAGCCATCTCTGCAAAGGAGCTAGCACCCCGGGGAGATCCAAAAGCTTCGATCGATTCATTACTTCGTGTGGATACCTGTAGAGGCCGGACGCGTGTGTGGCTTCCACTGAACCTTCATCAAATACCACGTAAATCAGATTTGCGGAGACCATCTACCCGCACAAGGTGAAGATCTGATCTTCTTAATCATGATTTTAAAATGATTTAAAAGAATTTAATCCTAATCTATCTACAAATGGTTTTAAAATATGTCCATGCGATGAATGGGATATGCACATATCCTTCCGCTGCAGATCTGAAAATTTTTGAATTTTTAGCGGCATGTGATAGATCCTAACATATATATGAGTCATAAACCATGAACAACATTATCTTTTGCAAAAACCACCAAAGAGAGAGAGAGAGAGAGAGAGAGAGAGAGAGAGAGATGAGGGAAGAGATAGGCTTTTACACTATCTCAAATAAGGTGAGTTCCAATAATCTCAAGAAGAAGAAGAGATAGGCTTAAAGATGGGGGGGAAAGCTGGACCTACCATTAAGTCCTTTTATATCCTAATTGGAGATTGATTACCATTATAAAGAAGAAAGGAGTATCTGGAATGCAGTGTTATCCTACTAGCTCAATTCTTCCTAACGTCCTATATAGCACCATCTACTCAAGATAATCTGTCATTGTGGATAAAGTCTGTCTTCTTCCTAAGCTAAAGGAAAACAAATAAAGTACGTAATTCATTTTCTTAACAAGGAACCTATGGCACATTCTGCTTTGATCTTCCATCCCCCATTTTCCAATAACTGTACAATAGCCTCGTCGCACAAATGTAAGCCATGCGAATAATGTATCTTGCTGCTTGGATCAGAGGATTTTCATAGGCAGTGGCCACAACATAGAAAGAACATGGAGATCAAGGACAAAAAATGTACACAAAGGATCCAGACTTCCAACTTATCGAGTCTTTTTACCTTGGCTAACTGCTGGACATATATCATTATTGTGGGTAAAAGTATCTCATAGTTTGCGAGAAATGCTTTTATTTATTCCTTCCTTTCTTTTCAATTTTCCTATATATCCACTTCGGAATTCTATTAAATGTATCTTTATCACTGTTCCAATTCAAAAAGAAAAACAAATTGAACTACAAAAACCATATCATCTACAGCCGTGTTCTTGCAATCTAACCCCTAGAAAATATTCACATAGAAAAAGGGCAAGGGGCTTACGATGTGATCGAGATGAGCATGGGTGATGAAGAGGAAGTCCTGGTGGATAGCCCTCGGAAGGCAGCGCCCGATGTCGAAGGCGGCGTTGAGGCTGGGGACCACCACGCACGTCTCGTGTCCTCCCACGGAGACCCCCTCGATGAAGTAGCCCTCGACATCCACGCCCTTACGACGGACCTCCGCCCTCGCCCGCCGGTACTCCTCCTCCTCGGCCATGGCCCGGTCTATCACCGATAAGAACCCCGGCTTCTTCGCCGCAAGCGCGCGGCATCGGTCGCCGGAGCCGCCACCAGAGGCCGCGGTTAGTGGGGGCGGCCGGTGAGGGAAGGAGAAGGGAGGATCGACTTGGGAGTGGTGGGAAGGGAGGAGAGAAGGGAAGGGGATGGTGGAGGTGGAGAGGTTTAGAAGAGAGATCGGCATTAAAATTCTTCTTTCTTCTACGAACGGCACGGCAACGCAAATGCAGAGATATTATTGCCAAGGAGACGTATAGAGATTTCAGTCTATGGATGGATGATGCGAGAATTAGGAGAACTAGGGTTTAGGGATTAGGGTTCAGAAGCAGTGTGGTGATAAGACTGAGATATCTAGAATGTAGCAAGGTCTCCGATGACAAGAGAGTGGGAAAAAAAAAGGTGAAAAGGTCATGAAAAATGATAACATTATACATACTAAACATGTAAGGCTATCTATTTTTATTTTCGTCATTTTTGTTTGTTTTTTCAACTACAAGTTGCATAGTTATTCTAGAGCCAATAGAGGACTATATCGTTCATGATGTGATTGCTAAATAGATTTTAAAAATTTGCTCGACTTACCGTGACTTGTTAGTCATAAAGCCTAACCCATAATGGACATTGGCAATCACACGAGCCTAGACTAACTTATACCTTCTCATTAAAGAAATTCTCATTCAAATCTATATACTATAAGTATTTGGAGAAAATAGTAGGTCCGGCTCAAAAAAAATATTATTTTCGAACTTGTGGTCCTGGCTTCTCTAAATTTTTTTGCCACATTTGTAAAAAAGATTGGTGTAATTTATAAGAACTAATATGGTAGACAAGATGAGTACGAAGATACCATTTGGTATCACTTTATTTGTATTTTAAAAATATTTTTTTTGTTTTTAGTTTTTAAAATATAAAATAAATCTAGCGTAGTTAATTATTTTAAAAATAACTATGATGGTAGTGAAAAAGACGGTGACACTAATAGCGAAGGTGATGGAGATAATAATAGCGTCGGTGGTAGTGTTAATAACAATATGACAAAAGTAATAATAATGACATCATTAATGTGTTGAAAGAGATGATAGTACTAATGATAATAGCAGCAGCAATGGCAGTGTTGTTGTTGGTGGGTGAGATGGAGACCAATGCTGCGGCCATTTTTAAGTGCCAAAAAAGAGTAAGGGATTTTTTAGCCAAAAAAAAAAAAAAAGAGTAAGGGATTAACTACACATCAAAGAATATAGCTAAAAACATAAAATAGAAGACCTGGATGAGTTGAAGTTTTTTTGAGCGACAAAGAGGAAGCAATACACTTCCAATGAGTTGTCCTCGGAGGAATGGAACCGGGGTTGGTGATTGGAAGCAGTTGGAGGAAGAGAGAGAACCGAATCAAAAGCTGAGAAATGGAGAGACCAGTAACCTAGGAAGAGCATGAAGCAAAAGAGGTGGAAACATACTCCCCAGCATCCTCTAAGATGTAATTGTGGTTTCCATGACATGAGCTTGATGCAGTGTCTCAGATTCTCACATAGACCAAGAGTTGGCTCGCCTATATGCTTTTACTCACTCATTTTCATGTTTTTGCTGCAGCCTCCTTATTAGTTTGCCAGTTCTTTCTTTACTCTCGTAAATGCATTCCAAGTTCCCCTTTGTACACAAGACCTCAGAAAGCTAGACAAAACTTTGAGACCCATCACCAGAAGTTCCATCTTCTGCTTGATCCTCTTGCAGATGCAGATCTAGTGGAAGACATACCATGAATTCAATTCTTACCACAAACAGGAGATATTGCATCACCTTGGTATGACCTGCAGTTTAAATAGCCGCGGCAGCTTGTCTGTAATTCTCTGTAAACCTCCATCAACCAGAAAATTAAGTGATCAATATCTCACAACTGATAGCACATAAATACTTCTTCCATGGATTTCATGACATGTATAACATCTTCAAATGAATGGTTTAAATTTAGATTACTTTGGTTTTCCACACGCATACTATGTTCATAAATGGTATATTGCCAGAGATTTGAAAGATTTGCTTACGGAATTCACTAAATCATGAATACCAATAAAGCAATTGGACTATTATTTCAAATATTTTAAAACCAGCTGGCCTGTTACTAGAACTCAAGAACATCGTATTATACTGTACATAGGATACATATTTTCGAAGATATAGAGTGACTTCCCAAAAGAATTTCTAATATGCATGATCGTGATCGGTATAAATCCAGGCTCATGGACCACCACTTCCAGAATCCCAGCATATATCTGCATGTTGCATTCATCATCCAAATATCCATTGTTTTTCCCATTTCTGTGCTATGAATGCTAGAAGGAAGAGTGCACAGCACCACTGAAATTGGTGTACGCTACATCAGAACATACAACCATATTTGAACTGGAGGTGAATATGGATGCATTTTGGAGCGTAAATCCATGGATAATCGGCAAAGGAAAACCCTGCTTGAGATGCATATTAACATATGGCACAAATACAGTGTTCAAGAAGACCCTCATGACCCCCTGCTTGAATATTAAGATTGTATGAGAATCAGGTCTATAGTATCATGCATTTGTATCATAAAAAATTTTTAAAAAAAAAGAGAAACCTACAAGCACTGGATGATAGTACAAGTATTTTCATTAAGTTAATGATTAAGACATAGTGGCACAATCATTAAATTAGGTGAATAGCACCAACCACAAATGACCAAGAACCGTATAAATGAGAACCAAACACTTTAACTTGATAGGTCTAATAGTTCAGCCAATATTCTTTCTCAATAATGGAAACTCTTATTTCTCTTCTAACGGCATTTGCATGTACATGTTTCTCTCTCTTTGTATTGTAGACATGTAATAAATATTAAAAGCTGAAGATTTTATAGTGGTCTTTCCACCCAATTAACTTTTTTAGTTGATGCAACACTAATACTGCCTTCGTTAGGGTTTGGGGGGTTATGGATAATTGGGGAATGATGCAGCACTAATACTTTCGTTAGGGTTTGGGGGGTTAGGGATAATTGGGGAAGGGATACCGCCAGTTGTGTAGCCCATTGCTTATGGGTCCTTTCTATCAAGAAAAAGAATAGAAAGAAAAAGAAAGAAAGGAGAAAGTACACAGCTTTATATAACTAGAACTTTCTTATCCAAGAGATGACATCCATCAAACATAGAAGTGCCAACAAATGGTTTTTGAGTATATGCTATTATTTCTGCTAGTATCTGCCAATATAACTTCAGCTGATTTATAATCTTCACATACACAAAAATAACTAAATAAATAAAATTAGAAACATAAACATATGGAAACAATCAAATCTTCCTAGGGTTATATGCAACATCATCATTTCTTTGTAACATGCCAAGATTCTTGTCAAATAGACTGCTAACTTACCACTAGACCTCAAAGTTTAAGCTAATAGGGAATGGGTCAACAATGTATATCAGGCTTAACAATCCCCCCACACATGCAGCCCAGACCATGCGTGTAGAGGGATGATTGAGTCAAGAGTCAAGACAGATCAGAATCAAGATAACTTACAACCAGGGATAATTAAATAAATAATTGAACTGGAAAGGATTTGAACTCATGAACTCCAACAAATTTGAACTCTGGTACCATGTTAACTTACTATTAGACCCCAAAAGCTTAAGCAAATACGGAATGGGTCAACAATGTATATTAGGCTTAACATAGATCAACAAATGGAGAGTTCCAAATATGCTTTGCTCCATTAAAAGGCCTATTTTAAGAGTTTGCAGAATGTTAGCAAGGAACTATGTGATGCAGGAAAGAAATTCATGATTAGATCATACTTTCAAAACAATTCACCTTCCAGAAGTGGGGGCAAAATGCTTTACCACTATAAGATATGATACCTGAATTAGATACATATGGAAATTTCCGACCTTGCTCCACTTCAAGTTCAGGGTGAAATCATCTAATTCAGCTCTACCAGTTAGATTGTTTCCTGATATCTCCACAACACCTGAAACAGAAACTACCTGCAGAAACCAGTGCCCAACTAGCCAAATCAATATAGGAGCAAGCAATCATTATTGAACTATGAAAGACTAAATTATGTTCCAGCAAGATGCTCAAGAAAGAATGTAACTTAATTCCTCAAAGTAGTAACCTCAACTAGCACAGTTTGTACAAAATTCCTGGCAGAGATCTAAGTAATCCAATCACATCAGGAAAAGATGCAATGTCAGAAACAGCGCAGCTTAATCTTGAATCAAGTAATAAAAGAAGCCATTTGCCAAAGCAACCATGATGAAACTTGAATGTATTTTATACATGGGTAGTTTGCAGTCAAGTATTGTTTATAGTTTTCCTCCAAACAGAATTTCATCCATGTCATACATATATCTCTGGTTGTTCTATTAATGAAAAATCATGCAATCATTCTTGAAAATTATTATAGTCAAAACCGTGGGAGGACCACAGTGACAAATGTTATGGAATGTTGTAAGCAGACCATCTCGGTAGTTATTTGCCTTTTTGATCATCTCGTTTCAGCTAGTTAACTAGGGTATTTGCAACTCCTGGGCCATGTGTTGAAACTATATCATAAAAGGAAATTCATTTTACCAGAATTTAAAAACTCATTAGCCAATAGGACTTGGGTCCGCCAGTTGGCATTCCTCTCCTTAGCACAAGCGCTGGGGAGAGGTTTCATGTTCAAATCCAAAATGCGGTATTCCCACCATGTATCTCTAAAAGGGAAAAGAAGTGACAAAGATCTATTTCATCGCAATAATCTAATGGTATTCGCTTCTACTTAGTTTCAAAATAATTTGACTGGAGTCTGGTTAGGAAAGTTTGGATCATGTTAATGGTAATAATACCAGGTCAGCTTAAGTTGAACTTTTCATCCTAGAAGCCTCTTACAGGAATTTAATGCACGAATCACAGGATAAGAAGATATACAAATATTAAATCCAGTTGTTTCATGTTGCTGAATTTGTAAAAAAAAACTGACAAGAGTGCAAGCTATAGCATCTAGATTCAATAACAAGCATTGCAACAAACAAAGCATGCACTAGATTTGAGTAGAAGCAACAAGTAAAACAATTTTGCAGCAGATCTGGACTGAAATTTTGCTTACCAATGATATGCATGCAACAGGAATTGACTCGCCAGCATCCAAAACATGGACTATCATGTCCGAGAAAATGATAGACCCAATGTTTTGTGGTGTAATTCTTATGACTGGAGGAGAAGTTAATGAGATATTTAGGAGCATGTCATCATTTGGGTACTTCCGGTACAGCTGAGGAATAATAAACTTCCAGCTAGCAGTGTTCAAAAGGGACTGATCAGGTACCTTGTCCACAATCCAATGCATCAATCCTGCCTGAAGTAACAAATAAATATAAGTGAACACTTAACATACAAATTGCCTGTGGTAAGCATACTTGTTATTGACAGCTTACTAATTTATCAGAAACAAACTTATATTGCCTTGCCATTAATCAGAAATTGACTATCTATTCTTATATGTTAGAATAAATAGTTGAGGGATAAAAATTCGGATGGAGTTGAGCAGCTGAAGTTCTTGAAAACATGTTCAGATATTAATTGCACATGTACTCACATGAAATACATACTTAAAATGCCAAAATTTGCAAAATGGAAACTCAACAAATCTAGCCAAAACCAAAGCTGAAACTGAGAATTAAGACCTTGAAACTGAAAATTTGTTTGAAGGTACGATGCTCAACTCATTAATTAAAAATACCGAAAGCCCAATATAATTCTACCAATTTTAAAGCCTTCTTTTGATGGCACATTGTCATGGAGTGTGAATCAAATAAAATTTATAAAACATGAGCGAATAAGATTTTGGGGACTTCAACAACTTAAACCAGTATGAAGATTGTCATTCCCAAACTTGAAAATCAAATTAGAGTTATGAACGTACATGAGCAAATAGACAAAAACAACTAAAAATGTGTGAACCATACAGATACCCATTGTCGTGTGACTCCCAATTATACTGACATGGGACAATGGGTCCTAGAGGGAAGACTTTTAGTTCAAGTGGCATCTAAATTGTTTTCATTTATCCAAGTATTAGATATAGCATTCTTCCTTACAGAAAAATTAAAAAAGAAGGATTAGCTTTCTAATATTCATGTATAAAAATATTTGTAAATGAGCAACACTAACAGAGTGTAGCCCATGGAGATAAGGTTAAATTACCTGAAAGTATACCATTGATGCAGAGTTAAATACAGCCTCATCTAATGAAATCCAGAGCATTTTTAGTGCTTCCCCACAAGATATTGAACTATGTGAATATTTATGTAAGTAGCTTGGAGCTGAAACTTTTTCTGATGAAACAAATAGACCATTAATGTCCAACTCAACAGAAGAATTTCCAAACAGTGGATCATTTATAACAGTCGCATTCAATGCAACATCATCATCCACATGAATTTCCTTTGGAAGAGTTTGCAATAAAGAATCAAGCTTTAAAGCCCCTTTGATAATATTTTTAGTAATTGCACTTTCCACAGCTGATCTAATCTGATCCTCGAAAGCATTTACGAACCTATAAAACATGAATAGAGCATGGAAGTTAGTCATTTAGGTTTCTCGGCATGAATAGGCACCAAAATGGAAGAAAAGGACATAAAACTGCCTCAAGGAAATATAAGTCAGGTTGCATTACATAGCTGGCGTACTATGAACATCATCATCTTGTAATTATGGAGTATTCTAGTGGAAATATATACGAGCTAGGCGTTCCATTCCTGTTTTTAAAGAATGTTTACATTTACAGTGTTATATGGTTTACAAATCAAGAAAGATGGAACTCTTAAAAATGCATTCTTTCTGGAATGACCAAGTACATGCCCATCTCTTATAAAGCTAATCTCAAACTTACTTCATTTCATTATAAGTAGGCTTGAGCTAGGTTTGTAGTTTAAACAATCTTCATCTTTGCCTAACTTAAGCCAAGTCCTTAGTAATGTTAAAATGAAAATTTAATGTTGGCTGCAAAAAGTCACCGAATTTATACATTAGATGCCTGATGAAAAGCAAAACTCGATGCAACTATTGAACAATCTGGGGTTGTCGATGGCTCAACAGCCGTGTCCAACTGGAAATCTAATGTAAGCTACCTTAGACTGATTACAACTGCATTTATGGCTACTGTGATCTAGCTTGTACTGCCATCCAAGACCTTCCACTTGACATGACTTTCATGTCCTAGAAGGTCATTACCATGCATAAAGGATTCAAAAAATATTGAAAAATACTTGCCTATTCTACAACAAATAAAAACACATCCTGGCCCCTAAGCAAAACCCAAGATCTTAAGCTTGCAGAAACAAGCAACACACTGTAACATCCACCATAATCTTCTTGCCTACCTCCCTCTCTCCCTCATCATACATGCTCATCCCGTATCCTGTGATTCTAAGTAAGGAACTTTCTAAAGTTTGTGAGAATATTATGCTTACTTGCTCGCTACCAATTGCCATAATGGCAAAAGTAGAATGCAAATTTGAGCATGTCAAGCCAAAAGCCCAGTCTTAACTGTCATAACCACTTATTCTCTCCTTTCATTGCAAAAGTTTCTTCTAATCATAGATCAGTTTGTATAGGAAAAAAATTATAATTCCCTCCGTACCCTTTTTTTTGGAGGAAAGAGGTTTTTCTTTTCCTTGTTGTTGGTGGGTTGCGGGGGGGGGGGGGGGGGGGGGGGGGGGGGGGGGG
>JAOXJJ010000662.1:63949-89135 GCA_025769935.1 Phoenix roebelenii | reverse complement strand
TCTTATATATATTAAAACGAACTAACCCATCATGATTCTTTTTTTATATAATATTATTATTTCCTATTTGAGGAAAAGGGGTATATGGGTTAGATTCCAAACGCGCCCCACCCCTTCGCCGTGGCAACTTAGAGGCTCGATTAATGACATGCATTTTTTTCCTCAAAAATTGTTACTCTCCCATATATTGAAAAATAGTAATTATGGATAAATTATCTAGCCCTTAGATGAGTTAATTCTTTGCTAATGCACAAAACAATCTAATCACTAGGTAAGCAGCAGGCGGTAATACTAACAGATTTTGTAGTACCAATAAAAAAATAAAAAAGGTAAACAAAAGTGATGTTGCGATGTGCTATTTTTTGGGAGGGAAGGAACCACCATCAAAGAGCAGAGAAATTTGATGGTAGCTCACCAACTCTATGGTGCTCGCTAGAGTATGAATAATAAAAAGAGATGCCACATGAAAGAGAGCAAAGATTGGAGAGGGAGAAATGTGGTGACGAGAAGATAAAGTAAAAAAACCGCCTGAATCTTTTGCACTCAGCAGTGATAGCCAAAAGCAAACATTAATTAGGTGGAAAAGGATTCCTTTCAATTTTCATTATAAATTATCCAACCCAACAAGTGAAATAGAACTATGTTGTGCATTGAGAAGATATCTCATGCAACATAGCTCTATTTTGGGGATGGAAAACAAGTGTTTGATAAAATAAGCTAGATATGGTGGAGGATATCTCCTATATATTCTGCATCCAAACATTTTTCAGAAGTGTTTGTGCATGAGACATGTTGATCATCAGTATTTTCCTACCACACTTTTTTTATCATGTATTCATCACCTTGCCCAAGTTTTGATTGTGCATTTCTAATTTCTTCATGCAATTATTAACCACTAGATCAAAAATTTGAATCTTTTTTCTAGCATCTATTATTTATCTATATTTATTTTAAAAATAATATAATATACACATTGCGCGGGCTATAATCTAGCTCCCTATATTTTTGCACAAATCTGACTCAAGATCAACTCTGATAATTTCTTTTGTATATAATTAGCAATGAAATAGTTATGCAACTTTGCTAGTCTCCCATGGATTGCATTTCTTATAACTGAATCTTTAATTAGGAACAAGAACTAATTACCTGTTTTGTTTTGTGTACTCGGCCGGCTCCTCCATGCCACAAAACAAAGCTCATCATGTTGTCCGACCGGATCCAACCCAAGGGATCCTTGCGTTGGTCTCCGATAAATGCACTCCAACATTTCTCTCCTAGCACAAAGGCGATATAGGGAAACTGGAGCGCATCTATCAAAAGAATGGAGTATATTTATCAATTCCTGAAAGAAAACGCAACCAGGCGATCCCCTGATTCAGACCATCGGGCGCCAGAAAAACGTTGAAAGCCGCCTTCGCTTCTTTCTCTCGTTCCTCTTTTCCCCTCGGACTTCCAGAAGGCTCCGACTCTCCTCCGGCTGGAAATGGCGATGCAGGCCGGGATGTCCCCCTCGAAAGTCCTCATTCTCGTCGGAGCAGGTCTCTTCATCTCCAATTCTTTCTGTCTCTCTTTATATCTTTTTATCAGCTGGAGAAATCTTCCTGCAAATAGGCTATATAGGTTGATGGTTTTAATTTCGATTAAAACTCGCATAGTCTGCAATTCTTCTTTTTTTGCTATGAAATTCTTTACTTTTGTCCAATTGGTAAAGTCCGCTTTTCTTCTGCGATCAGGTCTGACTGGTTCCGTGATATTGAGGAATGGTCGGTTGGCCGATGTCTTAGAGGAACTTCAAGTAAGTGCCCAAATTGCAGCATGATAAGCAAATTATGCTTATCGAGTGCTATTTCTTTCAAAAAGTTTTTGAATTTAATCGGCATGCTTCGTCGCAGTTAGTTATAGATGATTAAAGGATTGATCTGAATGCACGCTTTGAATTTTCAAGGATATACCCCTATGGGATTACCAACAATAGCATAGGTTTCTTGTCGTAATGGGTGTGAATGCCCATTATTTTTTGCTAGAAACGGCTACAGTCTGTGATCTTCTGTTTTCGTATCAGTAGTCAGAAGTGTGTTCTTGGTGTTTGTGTCAATAGAAAAGTTGAGGCCCTGTATTTAGGTGTCTTCTTATGATTTCTTGAAGTTTATAGTGCATTATTAGCTATTTGGTGCTGGTTTGGCATAAAGATGGGATCAGCTGGGCGCAGTTTGTTGGTCATAGAGTTTGCCAACTGAGAGTACGCATTGAACGTTAGGACTTTGTGTTGGTGGAGCATTACAGAGCCTTTTATGTATTTTTTTTAGCCCTTCCAAAAGATGGACTGCCTAGATCATTAGGCGATCCGCCTAGGTGCCTAGGCAGTTAGGTCTGCTGACTTGGGGCTTCCTAGCTTCCTTGGCAACCTTGGATTTTGAAGAGTTGCTTTTCCATGCATATGTCGATGCTTGAGAATTTTATCAAGTGGTTCCATGCTTTTTAGTAGGAGCTCAAATAAATCACACAATCCCATGCACTTTTAGGTTTTATTACTTATCATGGTTTTCTAAAATATATGCAGATGAAATATTCTTTTTCTTTCAATATGTTGTTAATGAAATAATCCAATTACATGATCATAAATCCAATATTGTGAAAATAGACTTGATTTAATTATCCTTGGTAAGAATCCTTATTGGTGTTATCTTTGACTTTTCAGGAATTAATGAAAGGTATAAAAGAAGTGGAAGACTCTTCGAACCACTATGATCCTTCTCTTCTTGCAGCTCAGGTACTACTTCTCTTCCTCTTCAAGTGGACAGCATGGAAAGATGATGCATGTTCCTTAGTCTTTGATACGGTTTATATTTTTCCCTTTTTATTTCTTTTTAATGTTTTGCATGTTTTGCTGTCAGTAGATAGTTTATCTTTCTAAAATTCTAATGCTAACTTGTGCATTGCTATTTAATCATGTTGTTCTGAATTTGGTTTCCATTTTTTTTTATGTCTTTTTTTGATGGAAACCATTAGAGTTACGACTATTTCTCCCCATAGGAAGTAGCAATTCTAAACTACAGTCACTAAGACTAAATATGATAAAAAGGATGGCATGAGATTTTAGTGCTTCTATGGTAGAAATAATGCCATCTTTAACAAAACTATAGGTTTACTTGCTGAACCTAGTAGAGCTGTGTGCTATCAATGGAACATATCAAATTGTTTGCTTGTCTAATTTCCACCACCCACAGGAACTCTATTGTAGGGTAATTGGTTGAACTTTATGTCTATTTCCACTTTTAAGCAAGAAATTCACCATAGCAGAATATGCAAGAAGATTAATGCCCAAAATTTTGTTTAACAAGATGGTTATTAGCAAAGGAATCCTGATATCTTTATTTTTTTTAATTGAAATTTTGCTTTCATTGTTGAGAATTTTGATTGGGGTGGTTGGGGGATGTAGCAGGCCTGGTTTGTGAGTTGGCTTGGAAATATTCGAGTTGGACTAGCTTCATGTTAGCCTTTTGGACCAACCTGTGTAGGCTTTGCACTAAACTAACCAGGATTGCGAACAGATGCCAGCGAACTTGGTAGAGTTCAGTATTTTTGGGTTGGATCTTGTCATCTCGAGACTTATAGCTGACCATCTTGAATAATTTAGTCTAGCTTTTCTATCTGGGTTAAGCTAAATCTGCTTATGCTGGCCTATCATGACCTTCTTAGCAAGTTGACTTGATAGTTCTATTTGGCTAACTGCTAAGTGACCTTGCTCACCTATGAATTTGGATCTAATAGCCTATCTTCAACCAGCCTTAACTTTGATGACCAAGATGAACCCATCTTGGTAACATGCCTTATCTCATTGGTATTCAAGCCAAACATATCTGATGAAAACCTAACATACTGCCAATAGTAATGGCTCAAAACGGATAAGGGCATCTAACCCAAAATTAGACCATATAGATTTAATCACACAAAACTTGACCTTGACCAAGAGTTTGTGTAAATGGCCAATGTTTGGCCCAGCTTAAAAACTTTAGCTCCCACTGAAAGGCCAACTTTCCGTGGTACCCCCTTTTCCCCTTAGATTATTGATTTCAAAAGAAATTAGAGCATGGTAAGAAAGTGTACAAGAACAGAGAAAAAAAAAGAGACATGCAGCATACTTTTAAATTATAAGTTTTAAGGAAATACTGCCTTAGAATCTTCATGGTCATTGTGTTTTGCACCTTTAGCAATTGATATTTTCTGTGATATTTTCTTTGCAACTTCAATCGTTCTTTTTTGTTCAACTTCTTATTTATAAATTAAAGTGTCCACCTATTTTTTGCAACTTCAATTCTTATTACAAAGTTTTGGTAAAGTCTTATGCAATTAGTGACCCATATTTCAAGATTCTCATTCTGCTAATTTGGATTGACCATGTGAACACTATTTTGCTGTAAGCTCTAATCTCAGTCTTTCAATATGGAAATTGTCTTCAAGTCATTGATGCTACTTCCTTACCAGTCTTTATGAGATCCCACCTCTTCCTTTTCAACTTAGCAGCAATTTTCTGACTACTTAATGAGGTGTTCTTTGACAGGCCTATGCTGCACATTTCCAATGCAACCTAACCATTTGTCCTCTTATCTTATGTTGGTGCTGCTTATAACTAAATTCAATGCAGTCATTTCTAACTCCATCTGTCATAGTTATACTATAACCACATTAAGTAATTTAATCTCTATTATCCTCATCTTATGCTTATGGAAATTTCTTAAACATCTATGCAAGTATGAGTTTTATTTTGGAGTTATAGTTATCTCAGGAAACTTATTTAAAAGTTTTGGTTTTGGTCGTTGCCTAAGTAGACATGTATTTGACATTTTTAATACACTGGTGAAGCCATGTTGTAAAACAAGATATAGAAGTTGGTTGTATATGTAAACTTTTGGAGATGTAGTTTCTACGAAAGTGATAAAAAGCTAAAAGGTGAGAAATGCATTAAATATTATAGAGTAATTAATAATAACATCAAAAATAGTCTTAAAGATACTGGCATAGCATTTCACAATACCTATATATATTTTATTATCTTCTAAAAGTCAAATAATTGATATATCGTATTCTAAGATGTACTATTATTTTTTCTTGTTTCTTGGGTACCTATGTTAGAACGAATTAGATATTTTCATTGTCTTCATTTTTTTCAGATATCATTTTCAACTGTTGCTTACTTGTTCCTTGTACTTGTAGATTCGGCATTTGGCTCAAGAAGTTAGGGATTTGACACTATCTAGACCAGTGACCATATTCAATGGTGATTCGACTTCCAGTGGTATTTACACAATTTTTTCCATGAATTAATTTCTGCTCTCAGCGATATGTGTAAACTCATAATTGTTCATCCCCTCACGAATTTCTACTTGAAGCTATGAAATAAAATACCTTAGGTTTGGTGTTTTTGGAGGAGCATAAAAGAAATGCAAACATAAAGGACAAAGCATTTTTGATGAGTTATCAAGATAGACCTTCAGCACATCTTGTAACCTTAATTGGCAATAATCTTTAGCTTTCAGTTTGTAAATGTGCACAGTGCACCATGTCTGTAAAATATTGACTTAATTAAAAACCAGATGGTTGCTGATAAAGGGCTATAGGAAGTTCAATGTCTTGTTTTCTCGCATCATTTGTAAACTTATTCACTTGATCATGGAATACAGTTTGATGTTTCCAAATCCAGAGTAAGGTCTTCATGTAGGCAAATGTATTTGTCTTTCATTTTACACATATAACTTTGCTACTTAATATCTTCTCCTACACTTGGGTCTATGCTAGTGCCAGAGGTTTTCTTTTCTTTTTTTTCTTTCTTTCTTTCTTTTCTCCTTTTCTGGAAGTGGGATGCCAAGCAAAGGGCTCAGAGCCTCAGACAAATTGCCTTTCTTCATTAGTAGTGAAAATTTCAATTTACATACATGCCGAATAAATATTCATCTTATAGTGCTCATGAGTTTTCTTGTTGTCACTTCAGGGGGTTTGTCATCTTACATAATGCCAGCTGCTGCAGTTGGAGCAATAGGGTATTGCTATATGTGGTGGAAGGTAAGATTCTGAACACCAGTAACCCAAGACTAAGAATGTCATGGGACTGAAATTCTTCTTTTTTCTAAGTAATAATATTTGTTGCTTGAATTGCCTGCACTTTTGTTTTTGGATTTTTCAGTTTGTATTCGTAAACAACTTGATTTATGGATATGTTCTATTTGATGAGATTGTTTATTATTTTCTTGAATAACTTCTATAAGTAAATTAAACTCTCTTTAAAGGAGCTACATGCTAGTTAAATTTGAGAAGAAGACAAAGATATCTATGAGAAATGCTGTTTTATGAAAAGGGTAACTAATAATGCCATACAGCTGTACGAGTGTTCGCTCTTGATAATGAATCATCTGTGTTCACTTTCAAGCTACAAGCTTGAACTCAATATATATTTTCCCCCCTCATATTTCCCAATGTAGTGGGTCAGCTTACAGGAACAAAGGAAGCAGAGGTAAAAAATCCTCATTGTTGAAAGACACTTGGTAGAAAAGAGAATGCATAATGATCTGTTGTATTTCTAAGTTTTTGATATTAAGCATCTTAACAAGTTAAGGGGTTATTTTATTTTTGGCTATTGTTTAAAATTATTTTTCTAGAATGGCAGAATGTAAGTAGGATGCTGCTCTTTTGAAGGCATATTTATGTGGGTACTTAATGGTTGATGTCGCTGATTGGAAATCAAGCTGTAACCTCCATCTTTCTACTTAATAGTACAGAATTCTTGTAATTTAGGTGTTATTGGATGCCAACATTAACTTGATTCTGGAACATGGGAACATAGAGCAGTAGATTCTCTGGGAGAAACTTGCTTTTGTGCATTATTTCATGTATGTGCTTGATCTCTTGTCTGCTTTATATTGCTTCATATTGCTTCATATTGCAGCATTTTTGTGCATTCTTGTTTCTTCCAATTTGTAGTAAGGATGTACTTCCTGTAATAGGAAGACACTCTTAAAATTTAGTGACTTAATTATTTTGCTTTTGATTTTCTTCTTATGCAGGGCTGGTCCTTCTCTGATGTTATGTTTGTCACAAAACGCAATATGGCCAATGCTGTTGCAAATGTGTCAAAACAATTGGAGCAAATATCTGCAGCTCTAGCTGTATGTTTGAGCTATCATTATTAACTTTAGTTTATGTCTTTTCTGCACTAATTGATGACTTGTGTTGCTACTCTGTCCAGGCAACAAAAAAGCACCTCACCCAGCGGCTTGAAAACTTGGATGGGAAATTGGATGAACAGAAGGAGACATCTAAGCTGATCATGAATGAGGTTGGAAAGAATTATAGTTTTTCTGACCTGACCAGACAAAAATCTTTCTTTCTACCAAATTTTTTAAATGATATTCAATTTGAGTTGCTTTAGCTGCTTTTCTTTCTTTCTTTTTTTTTTTGGCTTATTCTAATACTTTAGCTGATCCACAGAAGATGGATGTGGTTTGCAGTATTGAATATCTGTTTCAGAAGAAGTAATTAGTCCATTAGTTGACTATGACATTTTATTTTGCAGTGAACATATAACTATATTGCTTTCGCAAGCAGAAAGAAGAGCCCATTTACTGGTTGTTTGTTTAATAATGCTGCCTGTATTATTTATTAGTCGGGTTTCATATTGATAATTCACTTTATTCATGTTGTCTAACATATATTTACTGACTATGCTATGATATGAATTTTTTCCTTCAAATTAGAATTGATTTTTTTTTTTTTAACAAATATCTTTTGCAGGCTCTGTCTGAAGTTGCAAATATACCAAAATACCTGTGCTGATTCACTTTAGCCATCTGTATTTTAATTAATTCAGGATTCACTCGTAGGTCTTGTTTGATTTTCCTATTCTACTCTCTTCTTCAACCTTTACGGTACCAGAATTAGTTCCAGTTCATGTACTTACCCAGCTCATGGCTTTGAACTTCCACTTGAGTTTCTCAAGAATTCTGTCCATAATCCAATCTACAGCCTCAGATTTAGACTTGAAATACTTGAAGAGTTATTGTTAAAGGATAATGGCAACGGCTACTTCCAAAAAGCCTGCGTTAAATCAGTTTCCATTTCTTCTCCTTTTCAATTTCATCTACCTGATGGAGTCAAGCTTTAGAGTTGTATTCAAGTTAACCTTTCAGGTCACTTTTGATATTCAATTAATACATCATTTATTGTGTTTTCTCCCTGAAGTTCTATGACTAGAAATTAGCAAATACTAAAGATTGGATATCATTTTTTTTTTTTTTGGTAGGACATCAAAACTTTACTTTGTTATATTGTTGCTTGAAACCCTTCATTAGTAGAGATGCCTCCTGATTCAGAAGATTGATTCTCTAATAGCTATGTACTTCATATGGTTGATAAGCAAGACATTTTATTTTTCCTTCAATCTCATAATGCCATGTTGATTTCTTGTCCTTTTAGAAGACTCCCCAAAATTTGGTAACTTCAACTTCATTAGCAACCGCTTATGAATTCTTTTTTGGTATTTGCAATGTTAGTGTTTTTGTCATCAAACTTGATTGTGGATGAGAGGGCTCAGATAAAGGTCAGATTATATAACAAGTACTCATTTGATCAGATTGCGAATAAGGATTTCTGATACTAGAACTGTCAGTTATGACTATGGTTAATTTTTACTTATTATGGTCTTTCAGAATCGTTGTGCTTATCTGTAAACTTAGTGGCTGGCCATCCCCAATTCACAAGTCATATCTAGGTTCTGGTTTCTACTTGGCTAGAAGGTTACTTGTGCTAGTTTTTGACTTAAGACATTAGCATCCATGGCAAAAGCAAGCTCTACCTTTTTACAACTTGGAATGAATAGAAGTCTTTGTAAATATTTCAAGATACATATCTACATTTATTTGTTAATGGTAGCTTGGCATAATAATTAAAATGATCTCATCAATGCTTATTATTCAACAGTTATTGATGTCATGATAAGCAGGTAATTGAAGTTAAAACTGGTCTTTCACAAATTGGATTCGATATTGAATCAATCCAAAGAATGGTATCCGGATTGGTGAGTCTGTTCAGAAGTTTCCATCCTTTTTTGCATGATCACAATATCAGGCTTAGCTGATGACACTGATTAAGATTGCTGTTACTTTGAACAGGAAGGAAGAATTGGACTTATTGAAAATAAACAGGTTTTGTTATATGTTTGCCATTTGTGGCTTCATAATATGCATATTTACAAAGATTTCACTTTGATCATGCTGTTTTGTTTTTATATTTGTTCAGGATACAACTAATGCTGGTATATGGTATCTTTGCCAATTTGCTGGGGGCATCAAGAAGGGATTAGATACTAAATATTTTCAGGTCAGCATCTTGTTCTTTTCTGCTTTTCAATTTTCTGTGTTTGAAACATAATTGATACTTGTTTGACTATTGTTCCTTGATCTCATGTAATGAAGTTATAACTGCAGATTGTGTTATCTTGGAAAGCTAACACAAGTAAAATGACATATTTAATGTTGGTCGCTAGTGGTCCGCACAGACTATTTATGGTGAAAACTTTTCCAAGTTTGGCTAGTGATCTTATTTGCCAAACCTTTATTATCATGAAACCACATGAAAATTGTGTCAATAGCGTGCATGAGAAAGGTGGTTGGTATCAGTGGGTTGGACTGAGGTCAAGGTCTGCTCAAGCGGTCAAGCCTGGTCTGCAACTAGGACCACTAGTACGGAGTAAGGTTGTAAATATCTTGCCTGGATCTGGCTCAAGTTTTCTTGAAGCCAGGTGTGGCTAGGATAAGCCAGGTACGGGGAATTGATTAAGAAAGATTTGAGCTTAACTCTAATTTCTCCAAGGCAAGCCCAAGTCAAGACTGAACACATTGGGGTATGGATTACATCCCAGGCGTCACCAACAGATTTAACTCTTGAGCCTAAGCACAGAATATTTGGTTCGAGTCTTTAGGCTGTTGTGTTGCTTCAGCCCATTGACTCCATAGCTACTCTGTAATTGCTATTCAGTTAATGATTATCCCTTGTTTGTAGTCCAACTTTTAACATATTGGGTAATTAAATGATTTCATTAAGAGATGATAACTAGAAAGGAAGTTAACTCAGGGGGTTCAAATTTGGTAAACGTGGGTTCAGAATATTATCTTAAGTTTCTTGATCAAAGGTTAAGCATTTGTTATGTCATTTGCTGCATGCAGTTCACATGTGGGGTACATACTATCTGGTTCTCGTATGCTATAGAGGCACGCCTGTAGGTGGATACTGTGATTCCTGTTCCTGAATTATATTTATCTGTATGAATCTGATTTACGTGAAACTGCAATGCAATCTATATAGCATGACACTCAAAAATAGAAGTTTATTATTGAAAAGAAATGTTATAATCACACAAAAATATTAGCATTACTAAAACAGGCTCATGAAAACCGAGCAACATAAAATGATTTTTGGAAAACACATGCTGATCTTGTTTATATCAAAATTGAATATAAAATGGCTATAAAATATGAAAGGAAACATGTATGGATTATCATCAATCAGGCCATCCACAATCTTGTCTTCTGCTTAAAGGAAAAAAACATCACACTATAAAAACTAGGAGACAAATACAAGCACAATAATTGCTCTTGTGCATTGAAAGGATTCTTTGTAAAATTTCTTTAAACTATATTTATCTTCATCAGAACCCTGTAGTCTTTTACCACATTAGTTTGTTAAAAGAACCTGAGTTTTAGAACTCTCAACAACATAAAAGATAACTAGTGAATGTTAAATATTAATTGGTATTTGCTTAGACAATTAAGTTCATTAAGGATATATTATGGAGATCAAGATTTTTATAGTAAAACAGAACAACAGTAAATGCTTGACCATGTCATGAGAATGTTTTTGCTGTTTTAGTTCACCAATGGGTATAGGGAGGTATAGTACAGCTTAATAAAGAATGTTAAGTAACCTTCTCTGCAACAGTCGTGAAACGTACATAGGTGCTAAAGTAACAGCCATATTTTTAGAAATTGCATGGAGATATTTATGATCATTTCATGCTGTTATGCTATGCTGAATGTTTCACTTGCTTGAGTTATTTGCAATGATCAGTTGGTTTCTCTGTTTCTTTGTGATTCTTTTGGTGTTCTTGGATCAATTATAGTCTTTGTTGATGATATTATAGATGTATTATAATATCCTACATTGCATGACCTCAATAAATATTGATCTGGTTCCTGAGCAGAAATAACTTGTTCAAGTTACATTCCCTGAGACTAATCAATTTTGCTAAGAAAGTAAGAATCATTCACTGCCTGATTATATGTGATATATCTAAAGCTTGCTTTATTCAGTTTGACAAATCCTTTTATTATTATTATGTCTATTGTGTCACATTCCTGTTCTGGTTTCTCCATGCTCATCTTCACCAGCTCATGTTCACCCCCTAATTCCTTGCTTTTATCACATCTAGTCAGCATTAGTGTTGAAATTTTAAATATTGTGCAGATTCACCTATTACTTTACCGAGTCTTTGAATGGTTATTGTGATCCAAGTATAACAACTAAATTTTGCAAATGTTTCTTGATCAATTTTCCCTCTATTTCTCAGCATAGGTTGGATTGACTTTAGATTTGCTTCTTCCTCCTAAAATGACAGGAAGCTAGCGAGAAACTTAAATCTACTCCATTGTCATTGACCTTTTCTGAGGACAAATCCCTCAAGGTATGGTATTGATTTTCCTTTAACTAATCTAGATTACCTGTTTTTACGTCATATGTTTCCATTTTCTTTAGGGACTACAATTTCTTGCTGAAACTATCAAAGATGGGGAAGCAGAGAAGTTAAAGACAAGGACTATCTTACAGAAAGACCTTCAGGAAAAACCCGTCAAAAACACTTTTTCCAAAGCTACAACAATACACAGGTCATACCCTAGCATTGCTCGAAGAAAGGAAGGCCTTGCTTTATGATCAAAGGCACTTGCTAAAGTTCATTATTTGTAATAAAACTTATATTTGATTGATTCAATTTTTTGGCATTATTCTTGGCTTGATAAAAGCTTTGCCTGGTCTA
Source organism: Phoenix roebelenii (assembly GCA_025769935.1). Lineage (NCBI taxonomy): Eukaryota > Viridiplantae > Streptophyta > Magnoliopsida > Arecales > Arecaceae > Phoenix > Phoenix roebelenii. The sequence continues at coordinate 77,056 of JAOXJJ010000662.1, read as the reverse complement.
TGTCCAGCTTACTACATGTCCGATATTACATGGCCAGTACTTGCCTGCTCGCCAAAAATTCTCATTTTCTTTTTCATTGGACGTGTACGAGTTAAAGATAAGATGTTTGTACTTGTTTTGTTCCTATGAAAGTTGTATAATTGTATGTTTCTCAGAATACATTTGATGAGTGACAATAATGATTGATATGGTTGGTTACAGGATTTGGTTTATAGCTTGATATAATGATGCTCGATTCTCTTGGATGTGCGTTGACAATTGTCATTCCTATAATCACAAGTCTACTTCACTTACATCTAAAATGCTTTTCTTGGTAGCTACAGAATAAACACGAAATTCACAATCACAATCATCTCGTTTTTTCCAAAATTTGAGTTTGGCTTTATCGATCCTTATTCATAGATGGTTCCAGACTTGGAAAAGAAAGATGGGGGGTTGGCGTCAAGTTGATATATGATTGCAAAAATATATTAAAAATCATGAATAGATTCAGATAAATGGTGAATTATATTTGCTCAAGTAGTTATGACTGTTCACTAGGTAGTCTAGCTAGATTGAAGGATGGGGCACCAGACACCTATTTTTTTAGTACTCTTATGAATCTCCATATATGTGAAAATGCTGGATAGGAGTAGGTGCTAGGCCTGTTTGGTGCATCAGCTTTCTCTCAATAATTCATGCTTAATGCTGGACACCTATTTTAATCACGGAACCGACAACTTCATCAGAGAAGAAGTTTCTGACTTTGGGCTTTTGCTTTAAGTTGCGCACTAGGAGAAGGTGGCAAGATAGAAAGTCTGTTCTATATTTTTCTCTCTTGCTTGCCTACTTGTTATGGTTCAAATTTGGCCTGAGGGTGATCACGCCGGAGGAGTCAAGGGAGCTGTCGAAATGTTGAGGAAGTAGGTAAGCCACCTCTCGCGGCAATGGTGTACCTACACAAAGCCTCACCGGTCGTTCCGGTGAGGACCCTCCGACGCTTAAGTTAGAATGAATCTTAGTTGGTCTAAAAAGTCCTCGAGACGTTACTTGTTAGGGCTATTTATAGTCCCTGTAGAGGTGCCCAAGTGGCGGAGTTATGGTCCGTCTTCATATTGGAAGGAGATGACTCTTAGTCAGATGGCACGCAGTTAGAGCTTGCTTGAGGCGCACGGTGCAGACTGTTTTTGTGAACGGCAAGACGTTGACAGTCATAGCAGGGTAGGACTGGAGCAGCGTGGCATTGTCCTTGATTATCGTTGGTCAGCAAGCAAAGCATGGCGCAGAGATGTCGCAATATACGGCCATGTAGGCGGGCATGGACAAAGCCAAGCCCGATGAGGGGTCACGTTACGTATTCAGTGAGGTCGGCTTGGAGTATGATGAGGTCAGCCTCGCTTCCTCGATTTCGAGGTTTGCTTGGTAGGGTGCTCCAAGCTCATGGCTTGAGGTGCGTTGTTAGATAGGGTGCCCCGAATTTGGCCGAGGCATATCGTCGAATATAGAAGATGCCTCGAGCTCGGTCGGGGTGCGACGGCGAATATAAGGGCGCCCCGAGTTCGGGTCGGGGCGCATCGGCGAATATAAGGACGTTTCGAGCTTGGGGCGCCGTGCGTCAGCGAATAGTCCTACGGTCAAAGGAGCTTTTTGGTTCGCAACTGACTCAGCAACGAGTTTTGAGCTCAGGCTTGGGACTTCATTACAAATGTTAGAAGAGGTTTCGGTAGGTCGTAGTGGCGAAGGGATCTAGCCGAGGTCAACTGAGCCTTCGGCGGAGCGTGAGATTGGGCTGGTTCTGAGTAGAGTTGTGGTCCTGCCCGGTTAGTATTGTGGCATGCTCGGCCGGGATGGGATGATCCCTTGTCCTAATCAGGACGATCCATTTTTCCCCCATCAACGTGGTTTAGCCAATTCTCTCAGCATTACACGAAAAAGGTGCAGAGCAGCTGATGGTAAAGTGTTTTACCACTTTTTAATATTCTAAACCTTAATAAGGATGACCTGCAGGGAAATTTCTTACCAAGCCAAACTGAAAAGAAAAGAAAACCTGAAGTGAAGCCATACCTTGCTTTTGGGCTCAAACGGGTCTGACCCGTCTCACCCGTCACCCGATACCTATTACAGGTCGGTTCCTAATCCCTCTCCCTCGCCCTCTCCCTCTCTATTATTTTCCGGAGAAACTCCTGTGTTGGCGAGTTCTTTACAAACTTCGGGCCAACGACCCAATGGAACAAGAAGAACATATTGGGGACGGTGTAAGATGCGACTACTGGTTGAACCGGTGAACCGTTTAACCGGATATCAAATCGGATTGGGTCGGGTCAACGGTTTTAAAACGCTGGGGTCGACTCCGGTTAGTTCGACGACCCGGATCCGGACCGGCGGATCACAAAACCTGGCCGGCTCACCGAGTACGGGTAGAACCGCGAAGAGGAAAGAAATCCGTACTGCCGATATTTGCCGCAATATATAGGCCAGGTCTTCTTCTCCTTCCTTCGCTTTTCCTTTCCCTGAGGACGATCGCTCGTCCCTTCGATCAAATCTCGTTTTCTTTTCTCTCTTAAGGTAATAACCCGATCACGGGCTTCCCTGTCTAATTTTTCTTCTTTTCTTTTAATATCAGTTATTTTGTTTCAATCCTTCTCTTGATTGCATCCCTGTCTGAATCTTTAAAATATTCGCGATCCAATCCGAATTTTAGGATTTCAATTGCCCAGATCTTGGTTTTTTTACGTGTAATTCGAAATTTTTGCAATATATGATTATTTGGAAGTCTTTCAGAGCTGACTATTTTTGATCCCCTTCATCCCTTCCCCTTCCCTTTCCTCGTTCTCCAAATTAATATTACTGTACTATTAGTAGCCGAGTTATTTGGGATTCTTTCGAGGGAAAGAAGATATCTAAAGTATCCCCTCTTTAAGATATTACCAATCTCGAGTGTACAGGTAAAATATTCGTTAAGCCCTTTCTCACCTTTTTTTTCCCCCTTTCTGCTGTTTTAGTATTTTTGTGCCTCTTCTCTTCTCTTCTTTTCTTTTTTTTTGAGTTTCGGCATAACAAACTATAGACAGGGCTACATGAGTGTGGAGATGATGAATGGAGATTATAAGTGCGAATTTTGGTTGGAAGAAAGCTTTTGGTTATGGATTATTGCAGGACAAGGCTGTGCTTTTTAGATGATAAAGTTAATTACAGCCTGGCTGGCATGGAATTGAAGCAGTGTGCGAGCCAACTTTGGGTGTTGGATCAAATGCTCTAACACAATTTATAGTCACCCTTATATTGTTAAGAGAAGTCAAATGGTCTGTGCAGCATGATGAAAAGTTTTACCATGTATCTCCACTTAAGTAAAAGTGCACCATTGTTATGGATGAAGGAAGGTAATCATGTAATATCTAATTTTGTATATTTCTTAAAATTATTAGTTAATTTTACACAGCAGTGTTGAAGATTCACTACTTGGTTGTAGTTATTATTAGCCATCCTTCATGTATCTTTTGAAGACCTTATAATCAAGTTCATTATGGATAAGGACACACTTAAGTTTGGATTTGCAACTTTTTCAGTACCATTGCTCCCTTCAACAATGAAAAGATGAGATGCTTAATGTCAACTAGTGATACTTCAAGCCATCTCTAGTGATTGTTCAAAGCTGGAAACAAATTTGGAAAAAATGCTCTAACATAAATAAATAGTAAATATTAAGTTCAAATACTAAGGAAGAGTGTGCATGTATTAAAGTATCAATTGAAATCAGAGATGAATGGAGAAAATTTATCTCCAGCTTTGATCTCTTGGGTGCATCATATATGTGCTTATGGTTGATGCACTCAAGGTTGAGTTGTAGCTCTGAATGGGTCACTAATTTTGATGGCTGATGAAGGATTAAAATATTGGCCATCATACAAGTTGATGAAGAATAATTTAGTGTTTAGCAGCTTTTATGATATTTGCATATTAGCCACATGACTAAGCAATATTGAGTTGAGCTTAATAAGAGAAGATCATTAACAGCACGAATTCATGTAAATTGATTTTTGCAAATGCCGTCTAATCCATTGTCAAATTGTACAGTACTGCCCATAGCACAATGTAGTTTTGGTTATTTTCTTTCTTATTTAAATCTTCTTTCTTTCACTTAACTTTGGAGATTTTGGATTTCTTCTTTTACTTGAGGAGCATAATTTTCTTTCGGTTAAAATTTGCGGTTCGATTCATAAAAGTAAAGGAAATTGATACTCTTTATAGCAAGGAGAGGCCATGGTGAAGACATAGGTTGGTTGAAAAGTAAACATTTATGAAGTCAAGATGAGTGGGAATACAAATCAATAGACATCGATCATTCAGATTTGTGAGGATGTCCTTCAAAGTCTATGAATGGTTTGACCATCTTGGGTCTTATAGTGAACATGAAATTCCTTGGAGAAACACATGGCATACCTAATATCACTAGACCTAATAAAGTGATGTTAATTCTAATGGTGGTTGAGATTGTTGAAGTGAGGGCTAATTTTTATTTATCATGATTTGAATTTGGTTGAATGGGAGTTAAATGGGGGAGGGCTTGAGGGCAGAATCTTTAATTTTTTTATTGTTAATGCTGCATAAATGCTATTTGATCTGGCTACTAACCACTCATACAGCCCACCTAATCATCTTAGCCAACTTAACCACCTCACTTGGGAGGCCAGAACTACTTTGAAGTTCATTGAAGCTATGTTCAAAAGAAAGATTTGCTTTGGTTTTGGTTGAAATTTTAATTTTGACTGTCAAATATTATCTAGTCAAATCCACCTAACTCAATAGGTGAACATTTCAATCAACAATTTTAATTACATATTGATTGTTTAGAATAGTGTAGATCACTGTAATTTGCTTCCATTTGCATAACAGCATTGTCAAATCTTTTGTTAGACAATCTGGGAGCCAGACCTGGAAGAAAGAGAGAGAGAGAAGAAAGAAAATTGGCAAAGGAGTCTGAAAGTTCTACTTTCTTAACCTCACATCAGGTTCCTTTTTGGTCTTTATAAAGTGGAAAGATGCTGGAAAAGATTGGTTTGCCAGCCAAGCCATCGATGCGAGGCGGAAGTTGGGTGATTGATGCAACCCATTGCCAGGGTTGTTCTTCTCAGTTCACATTTATCAATAGGAAGGTCTGCATCTTTTTTAATAACATTTATCTTATACCCATGTTCTTATTCTCTTCTCATTTGTGTTGTTTTGATTAGTTTTATTTGTGAAACATTTCCAGTTAATAGAGTTCCTTAGGAGGAAACCTAATATTTTACAATGCCATAGTTTTATATATTGCATATGTGTGATTATTCTTGTAATTTGTTCTTGTTAATTGCATATGCTCATGGTGATGATGTTATTAAGGATTTTAGAAATTAGTTGTTTCTTCAGGATTCTATTTATTCTTTTATGTACTCTTGTAATGCTCCTTGATTAATTCGGCCAGATGTTGATCGTTCTATTTATAATTAAAGTTTATTAACCTTGTTGATGAACACAGAAACAAAATGTAAGATTTCCGCTAATATTGTAGGTAGATATACCCTGGTTGTAATCACAATGATTAGTGTAATGGACAATATAATAAAGCAAAAAGGATTATCACTTGCTAGCTGGAGAGTCAGCTCCCTGGTGCCAGGTTTGCTTCATGTCACACATGTAATATACTCTATTTTCAGAAAATAGAAGTATCTTGGAGAAGGTAGCAAGTAACCTTGGGGAGTTTTTAATTTTGGTGATCACTTAACTAGATTCTAATTTTGGGGAGTTTTTAATTTTTGTAAGAGACAAAGACAAGAAGTTGTCTACAGCTGATAGGTTGAAACAGCTCTACACCTTTCTGATTCACTTTGTTCTCAATGATGTTAACAGGTTTATGCGTTGCCTTCAGTACTTCCTAGCAATACTTTTGATTCACTCAGTTGTGATAGTTTGACCCACTAATAATTTGGTGTAGAGAATGTGTTCACAGCAGAATATAAGATTTCATGTTGGTCTTCTGAGCTATATCTGTCGATATTGCCCTGAACTCTTGACTTCCAGCTGTACATGTAACTTAATGCATGCTTGCCCCTTTGGTCTATGATATATCTTGGAAAGACATGAGCAAACATTCCTTGGCCGTATGTTAACAGTTCCCTGCTTTAGGAACAATGAGCAATTGACTATTCCTTCCTCACCCTGTTTGACAGTTTTATAAGAAACATGAGCACATTAGCTAGGTGAATACTGATTTAACTAGACAGTAACTTGATACAGTCTTGTATTGGTTTTTTACTTCAGACCAACATTTTTTGAGCTTTCTCTTTGTGTCATAGTATAACTAACGAAAATGATGTCTAGAAACAAATATAACGGAATAAAATTTATAAGCAGCTTTCCTATTAGGCATTCACTTAGAAAAATCATTTCCCAATGCTCGTGGTAGACAAATACATAGTGGTGAATAAAAAGTGTGGACCTGTGCTTTCCTCTCAGCATTCCCTAAGAGATTATCTAATATGACCTGTAAAAGTATATACTCAAACTTGATGGTATCCATGCAATACTTAGTGCCTTTGAGTGCCCCCCCCCTCTTTTTAATAAGCAATGGGCCAAAAAAACCCTGTTACATTATATACAACCCAACTCCCTGAGAGTCAAACATGACAAGAGCCATGAGACCAGGTGGAAGATTAGAATCGCAAACCAAAAATTCAGGAAATGTAGTTCCAAAAATGGCAACCCAGTGGGCAGGCTGGTTGCCTTCCCTGAAAACATGGGAAATCCAAATCTCCTGAAGATGCCACAGAGACTCTTTGAGATGCAATAAACAAGGATTATAGACATCCACCACATCTTGCTGTAGCCATGCAAAAACTGTACTGTAATCTCCTTCTATCCATAATTTACTACCATGTAAGATTGTTATCGCATGAAAAATACCTATAAATGCAGCAAACAGCCTGCAATAGGAACTGTCATCCCAGCCAAAGGTTGACAACCAGCTGCTAAAGCCGACCCACTCATCTTGAACCTCAAATTCAGCAGCAGTTGTATCAGGTCCTTTGCGAGGGCCATCAAAATTGATTTTGAGAAATCTTTGTGGATGGGGTATCTAATGCAGTAAAGTAGGTTGAGGTGGTAATTGAGTGGAAGAGACACCCCAGGAACCAGGACATCTGACTTGCAGTGCCCTTTCTAAGGAGCTAAAAAGCTTTATGGAAAGAAATTCTGAGAACTTGGCATGCTGAAGTCTGAACACCTTGGAATATCTCTTCATTCCTTGACTTCCATAGGTTCCATAGTGTACAGGCTATGACCGGTGAGCTCTTCAACTTGTCTTGCTCCATAGCAGTAAAGCATAGGGTTGTTATAATGGAAGATCAGATATCTGCCCAAGTGATATGTTTAAACTGCTGTTTTAACAGAGCCCATGTATGCCTTGGAAAGGAGGCACTCATATAGCCCATGTTGAAAATCCTCTAAATGTGCTCCGCATCACCGACATTCTGAACTCCCCAAGCCATTGCACTGAAGCAGTATTCAGCATGGAAGTCAAGTCCACATTAGCTTCGATGAAAACACAATCACTCGAGGGGCTGCCTTAACATCCCAAACCCAAGCTTCTAGGGGAGGCCTCAATCTCTTATTAGAGTCGTGCACATGTTATCTATGTTCATCTTTTTCTTTTGTTTTTTTTTCCAATCACCGAGGCCTAGGAGAGGAAGGGTTGGGTGGGTTGGGGGGGGGGGGGTTACCCTGAAAACATAGGAAACATGGAGGTGGAGGTGGAGGTGGAGGATTTTTTATGTTTTTTTCTTGGGTGGGGCCTGGATGGTGGCTGCATGAAAACTTTGACTTCTGTAGAATTCTAGAACTCAAAGAAGAGACTGTATGGAACGATATTAAGAAATGAAAGAACCACTCTTTTCACAGGTAGTGGGCCCAGGGTGCATGGAAGGGAGAAAAGAAAATTGTATTTTTTTTCTTCTTTTTAAATTGAAAGGCCTGTGGGTTTGCAGGTGCGGCTTCATGCTTTGAGGTTGGTTGACCTCAAAGCCTTTCCAATTATGTATTAGTAAATAGATTATTATGTTAGTATGGACATACTTATATCTGTTGCATGACTCTTGTCATCTTGTAAATGAATGCTCCCCTATGCCCCCTTCACTCCTGCCTGCTATATGCGGCTAAATATACATTTTCTCAAATTGAATTGTCCATTTCAGTGGCTTTTGATTTGAAATTTATTCCTTCTATAAAATAAAATAAGATGTACGTTGACTGAAGAATAGTTCTTCCTGCTCGGAAAGTGATGTTGAATGCTCCATATTGCAATCTAGAGGGAAGAAAAGAAGTATGGCCCTTTAGTCTTCTCTTTTCTTCCAGTACTGGTATTTGCTATTCAAAAAGGAAAACCTTTTTCTATTTGATATAAAAGTTGTCTGAGCATGTCTCAATCAGAATAATCATATAAAGCTATTGCAGTGTTCTATGTGTATTTTTTCATATCATCTATATAGAATTTCCTGAAGAAAAAAAGCTTTTGTCGATACTGATGTTTGCTTTTCTTGTTATAGCATCATTGCCGCAGATGCGGAGGCTTGTTCTGCAATAGTTGCACTCAGCAGAGAATGGTTTTACGTGGACAAGGTGACTCACCAGTTCGAATATGTGATCCTTGCAAACAAATAGAGGAAGCAGCACGCTTTGAGTTGAGATATGGACACAAAAGTCGAGCTGCAAAAGGTCAATGCTTTGTTTTACTTTTGTTAGTTGATTGCTCTGTCTTCATCTTTAGACATCGTGAACATAAATTTTCTTAGACAGCAGGGTTAGTTCTTCCTGTTTGTACAAGTAAACCTTGTTTAGCAGGATCATAAGAGGGCATCAGTCTACCATCATATTTATCATTCATGAACTATTAAATGTTCCCATTAATAACTTCCAAAAATTTGTTCTGGTTATGGGATGAAGAATTTGTCAGTCAAGCAGGTCGAGTGAAAGGGGATGGAACTTCTTTTCTAGGAAAATGGCTTTAGTTCAAAAGAATGGTAGGCAGACATTTTAATTTTTTATATGTACATGACTGCTTCTGATAAAGTAGTGAGCATTTTGATGCAGCGCTCCTGTTATATGTCACGAGTTAAGAAGGAGAGATTATTTTCTTGCTTTAGAATTTTGATGGGGGCATCTGTCTTTGGGCAGGCACAAAGACAGAATTTCTGTTTGGTGATAGTGACAATAAATGTTGCATCCTTAAGATAGCTACTGACTTGGAGTGGTTTACTTGATTATTTGGTAGATAAATATGAAGCTGGCCGGCAAATGGAGGCTAAAATCATAACTTCCCTTCATATACTTTTTGGACAGGTAATCTGAAACACGCCTTAAAGCATGAGGAAGAAATTCTAGGTCAGATTCTTGGAACTGATGGGAAGCAGCATTTGTCATCTGGACAAGAATCGCATGCTGATGCAATTTCTGATCGTCAGAAGTTTGGGAGCAGCGCTTCCTGTTCAAGTTTGAATGAGTCTGCTACTCCATTTAGGGAAGTAGGTATTATTAAGAGCACATCTGTTGAAATGCACAATGCTGCCCACACTGATGCTGTGTCCAGTAGCCCAGAAGAATTGCGTCAGCAAGCTGTTGAGGAGAAGAAAAAGTATAAGATCCTGAAAGCAGAAGGAAAATCTGAGGAAGCACTTCAAGCCTTCAAGCGTGGTAAAGAACTTGAGAGACAAGCTGGGGCTTTAGAAATTGCAATAAGAAAGAGCCGTAGATTGGCTTCAAAAGCTTCAAATTTGAGCAGCACGGCTGGCACCCAAAATACAGATGAAAGTGAAGAGTTGGGCAGTAAAAGAAAGTTACCATCACAAAGGAGTAAAAAGGAAAAGGATGACCTTGGTGCTGAACTTAGAGAACTGGGATGGTCTGATGCTGATCTTCATGATGCAGATAAAAAGTCCGTGAAGCTGAGTTTGGAAGGTGAACTGTCAAATCTTCTTGGAGAAGTCACTCCAAAATCCTCTCAAGGTGGGAAAACTGGTGGTATTGATAAGTCTCAGATCACTGCTCACAAGAAAAAGGCTCTTTTGCTTAAGCGAGAAGGGAAGCTTGCTGAGGCAAAGGAAGAACTGAAGAAGGCCAAAATTTTAGAAAAACAACTAGAAGAACAGGAGCTCTTGGGTGAGGATGAAGATTCTGATGATGAGCTATCTGCTTTAATCCGCGGTATGGATGATGACAAACAAGATGATTTAGTATTGGACCATGCACCTGACCCTGATAGAAACTTCAACCACTTTCTAGGTGTCATAGATGATCTTTCTATTGATGGAAATTTTGAAGTAACAGATGATGATATAAATGACCCAGAGCTAGCTGCTGCCTTGAAATCATTTGGCTGGAGCGAAGAGGATGATCAAGCAACCAATCATGTCATGCAATCTGTTGCTGTGGACCGAGAAGCATTGCAGAGCCAAGTGCTTGCCCTGAAGAGAGAGGCCCTCAGCCAAAAACGAGCAGGCAACACTGCAGAGGCAATGGAACTGCTTAAGAAAGCTAAACTACTTGAGAAGGACCTGGAGAGTATGCAGTCTGATGCTGAAATCTTTACACCAGAACTGAAGCAGGAGACTTCAACCACTCAAGTTTTTGTAGATCCATTTGTGGCAGGGACAACTGTTGAAGAAAGTATTACAGGAATAAGTAACTCATTTGTTAGATCTCCACCAAAAAGTAAACTAGCAATTCAGAAAGAGCTACTGGCTTTGAAAAAGAAGGCACTCACTTTAAGAAGGGAAGGGCGCTTGAACGAGGCAGAGGAAGAACTGAAGAAAGGAAAATTTCTTGAGCAACAATTGGAAGAGATGGAAAATGCACCAAAAAGGCCTGTAGCTAAAGTGGGCAAGAGGACTTTGGAATCAACCCATACACATGAGGCTGCTTCTGTGACTGTAGGTCTTGGAGAGGAAGGGTTGGATGCAGAGGTAACAGAACAAGACATGCATGATCCAGCCTTGCTTTCAGTTTTGAAGAATTTGGGATGGAACGATGATGATGTTGAATCTGTTAGCATGACAAATAAACCCACTGAACAGATGAATGATGAATCTGCCCATGATAGTGTCCCTTCTGTAATGCCTCGCAAGGCAATGAGGAGTAAGGCTGAACTTCAGAGAGAATTATTAGCCTTAAAAAGAAAGGCTTTGGCCTTAAGACGCCAAGGGAAAACTGAGGAGGCTGAGGAAATGCTGGAGAAGGCCAAGGCCTTGGAAAATGAGATGGCAGATATGGAAAACTTGCACAATGTCAACACTATGCAGGTGGAATCACATGTACTCAGAACTCTGGAAACACAAAAGAGATCAGATAATCAGAAAAATACTGGTGATGTACAAAATACTGATGCAGACTTATTGTCTTTTATGAATAATATGCCGAAGGATAAGGTGGTCCTGACACGGGATGCATATGATGTCAATTTAAAGAAAATGAGTGAAGCAAGAAAACCTCTTCCACCTGGATCTGGTGGGAAAGTTCCTGAAACATCGTGGCATGAGCTGCAGAAATTTGGAAAACCAGGTCTTCTAGCTGCAGAAAGTTCTATAGACCAGCCTTCAGACTTGCTTGATTTTCTCTCAGGCAATGAGGAAAAGATTTCACGGCCAGCTTCTGGAGAATCAGCATGGGAAGAAACTCCAGAAGCCAATAGTTCCTCTCCTGCGAGTGTTCCGATCGAGCCACAAATTCAGGTTAGTGCCAAAGAGACCATTGGTGAAACTGAAATACTCTCGCATGGAGGCTCAACTCTTCACATGGCTCAGAAGAAAGAGATAAATGTTGCTACCACAGATAATTCCTTAGCACCTGTAGAAAGATTAGATCATGGGACTGATGCTCTTAAGGATAATATTCTGGCTCGTAAGAGAAGGGCTCTTGCCCTAAAGAGAGAAGGGAAGTTGGCAGAAGCCCGAGAAGAACTGAGGCAAGCAAAAATTTTGGAAAAGAGTCTAGAAGATGGTCAACAAAGCAACATGGGTAGTCCAAGTGTTCTGGCTTCTACTTCCGACACTACTTCTGTCGTGCAAGAAAACAAAACCAACCAATCAAAGAAACCTATTTCAGGTCGTGATCGCTTAAAAATACAGCAGGAGTCCCTCTCTCACAAGCGTAATGCTTTGAAGCTGCGACGAGAAGGAAAGATGGAGGAGTCAGAGGCTGAACTTGAACTAGCCAAGGCATTGGAGAACCAATTAGAAGAGTTGGATTCACAACGTTCAAGCACCAGCACTTCTGGCAAATTGGAAGCAATGGATGATGCAGTTGTGGAGGATCTGCTTGATCCTCAACTCATGTCTGCCCTCAAGGCAGTTGGGTGGCAAGATACTGATTTTGGAGTGCAACCTTCAAGAAAATCAGAGTCTAAGCCAAAAGTTGAGAAGGATAGAAATCCTCAAGCGGAGAAAGCTAATCTGGAAGAACAGATAAAAGCTGAGAAGCTTCGAGCGCTTAACTTGAAACGGGCAGGTAAGCAACCAGAGGCTTTGGAAGCTCTCCGCTCAGCCAAACATCTTGAAAAGAAGCTTGCCTTATTAACTTAAACAGCACTTGGTAGAGCAACGATAATCTACACAAGCTAAAACACATTTGGATATTATTGCTATCTTTCATTTGTTTAGTCTCTCTCTCAAAAATAATGTTGCTATCTTTGATGATCGCCTGAGTTGTAATTATGTAGTAGAAGTGTATAGCATGTTGAAAAATTCATTTGAAGGACTTGATCAAGACTTAAAAGATTGTTGCAGCTAGGTTTAATTAGTGGAGTGCTTTTAGATTGAATTCGTAGAGAACTGGATGCATACTTGCATGTGTCCTTGATGCCAGCATGATAAAATTCATTTGCAACTGTTCTGGAAATCTACTCATAGTGTCAGCTTAGTCTGCTGTCATTGTGCATACCTGTGATCGGATAAACATTTCTTCTTAGTATTAAAGTGATTTATTCTATTCCACTTTTTAGTTCCAAATGTTTATGTATGTTCCCACATCAGATTTAGAGACATAGTCGACTTACCATGATATCAAGGCTTGCGTGCAGCACGCAAGTATGGGTGGCATTTGATGCGG
>JAOXJJ010000662.1:24182-45106 GCA_025769935.1 Phoenix roebelenii | reverse complement strand
CTTACACTAGCGTCGGCAGATCCACATTTGCCGACGCTTTAAAGCGTCGGGAATGGCCGACGCAAAAAAGCGTCGGGAAAAACTAGGAGAAAACCGTGAGCAAATTATCCGTCGGGTTATCGCCGATGCTAAGAAAGCGTCGGCAAATCCTGATTTTTGCCGACGCTTTCAACCTGCGTCGGCAAAAAATTTTTCCACTCTGGTGTCGCCGACGCTTGGCTTTGTGCCGGCGGTACTTTAGCCGACGCTTATTAGCATCGCCAAAGGTCCTGAAAAGCGTCGTTAAAACTCATATTTCCTGTAGTGTCATCGACGTTTTCACCCCCTTCCCGGCAACGGCCGCCGGCCGCCCCTTGGATGATGGCGTCTTGCTCAGGGACGACCGTGAGTACGAGGACTCCGGATCCCGGAACTTTTTGAGTTTCCCCGTGTCACGAGCCCTTGCCAACCCATGTTCCTTCCATCACCAAATTGCCTTCTACGATTCAGCCTTAAGCGTGAGAGCAAAATAGGGGGCGCGACGCCCCTCGACCTCACCACTCCCATCGCCATCCCAAGACCGCTCTCTATCTTCTTCTATTCCTTCACTTCTTCCCTCCTGACAAAAAAATTAAATTTCTCTAATTTTCATAGTGGTGAGAAAGAAATAAACGGTAGAGAAAAAAAAATTGAAAATAGTAAAAAACTATTTTCACTTTTTTTTTTCTAATTGTCTTTGTCTTTGATTATTGTTTAGTTGTTGGAATGGAGAGGCGGCCGAAGCTGCTAGTGTGGTGCGGTAACGTTAACTCGTCATCCTCCTCGACCCTCCTCGACTTCATCTACCGGTCCATCGATGAGACCGACGACGGAGCAGTAAGAGAGCACCGCACTGATAAAGCGCCCGACCGCCTTTATGACCATGGCCCGACCGTCGCTAGGAAGCAGCAGAGCTCCGTAGCCGACCGGTGGCCAGCGGAGAGGAGAAGCACCTTCTTTCGAAGTCGGGTCACCGGTACGATGTTTCTCCTCTCCGCTAGCCACCGGTCGGCTATAGAGCTCTACTGCTTCTGCTCCACCGTCGGTTTCGTCGATGGACCGGTTGATGAAGTCTAGAAGGGTCGAGGAGAACGACGGGTTAATGTTACTCTCCACACTGGCAGCTTTGGCCACCTTTCCATTCCAACAACTAAACGGTAAACAAATGCAAAGGCAATTAGAAAAAAAAACGAAAATAGTTTTTTTTACTATTTTCACTTTTTTTTCTCTACTATTTACTTTTCTGTCACCCCCATAAAAATTAGAGAATTTTTATTTTTTTATTTTTTTCCAGAAGAGAAGAGGAGAAGGAATAGAATAAGACGGAGAGTGGTAATGGGATGGTGATAGGAGTGGTGAGGTCGAGGGGCGTCGCGCCCCCCTATTTAGCGCTCACGCGCAAGGCTGAAGCGTAGAAGGCAGTTTGGTGATGGAAGGAACATGGGCTGGCAAGGGCTCGTGACAGGAGGAAACTCAAAAAGTTCTTTCCTATGATGACTCTGCTTGCTATTTTTCTCCATATCCGAATAAAATAATGGGAGCTATAGGAAGAAAGAAACGTACCCAAATGGAAAGGAGAGGGGAGGATGAGATTCTTTGCCGTTTCGGTGAATATTTTGCAAAGCGGTTCAGCGTACCGAAGGGAGGGATGGGGCAATTTACCAAAAAAAAAAAAAAAAAAGGGATGGGGCAAGGAGGGGGGGAGTAATTTAAGTAATTTAACGTATTTTAAAGATTTTAATTAACATATTTGAACTCCTCACGAGCAAAAATTAACATATTTTAAAGATTTTCGCGTCTGCACTGAATTGTCCAAAAAAGATTTTAACGTAGAGAAGACTTGAAACCATAATAGAAATCGTTAAAATTGCATTATTATCATCCTTCAAGATCAGATGTATTTATTTTCTAAATTGGGTGTTATGTGATAATGTATGTGTCTTCAACAAGTTTAATAAGATCGGCAAGAAAAAAGAGTCGTAATTGCATAATCCCACAGCAGCCCCTTATGTTCTTTTATTTCCATTTTGCTGTGCTTCATCAAATCTAGAAAAATGAAAGGTTTTGTAATTATGTTATAGGCAATCACAAAAGAAACAACAATAACTACTAGGGATCATGTTCGATTGGGTTAAAGAGTAAAGAAATTCAAGATGAGAGTTGAGGGAAAGAACTTTCGTTTTCTCTTAATTTTACATTCATCATGCTTACATATTTATTAGAGCTGATCAAAATCCGGACCGGGCCGGGCTCGGGTCGGTCTCTACAGCAGAAATTAGGCCCGATGGCTACGCCCATGCCTGGCCCGGCCCGACTGTTGGGCTTAAATTTTTGTCCAGGCCCGATCCGATTTTATAAATATGGTTCTAGGCCCGTCTAGCCTGGTCCGACCTGATAGGCCGGACCCGATAGGCCCAATTTTTTCTTTGTTTGGAATCTGAAAATGGGCCAGATTGGCCTGACCAGGCCCGACCCAATTTTTTTGGTCGGGCCGCTTTTCTTGCTCAGGCCCGACCCATAGGCATTTTTTTAATGCTCAAGCTCAAAAAATTTCGGGCTGGGCTGGGCGGGCCAGAAGGCCCGTGATCAGCTCTAATATTTATACAAGTATAGCGTATTCAAAATTTAAATTTGAATGAATTTGAAATTTAAATTTTCAGCTATTATGACAGCTAAGAATTTCTTTGCTCGTGAGTCTAAATTTAGCAACTGTTATGACAACTAAGAATTTCTTTTCTAGTGAGTCTAAATTTGAATGAATTTGAAATTCAAATTTACAGTTGTTATGGCAGCTACGAATTTCTGGGATTGGGCTTCTCCTTCACTTGCGCAGAAGACTCAGACTCTTATGGTGAGTCCGTTCCAACATGCCTCCGCAATCGAATGGGTAGTTGCGTGAACCTCACTACTGATAGAGGTTTTATGAGTAGATCGACTATCTAATCTTTTGACGATAAAAATGATACTCTCAGTTGTTTCTTCATCACTTGTTCTTGTACGGTATGGAAACTAATTTAAATATGCTTCGTTCTGGCATGGAAGATTGGATTAGAGGATTGGTAGGTAGTATCTATGTTGTCACACCACAATGTAGGAGTTTTCTGTGAGGGCAAATGAAGATCGTTAAGTATGGACTGCAACCATTGAAGCTCCGCAGCGGTGTTGGACAGGGATTTGTATTCTGATTCAGTGCTACTTCTCGCAACTGTTTGCTGTTGTTTGCAGCTTTAACTAACTAGGTTTGCACCATGAAAAACACAATAAGCACTATCTTCTGTCATCACAGTCTCCGGCCCAATCAGCGTCGGTGTAACCATGCAGAGTGTGACGCGAATGAGAGGATAAGTGGAGACCATAGAAAATTATATTTTTGAGATACCTTAGTATTTTTTTAACAGCTTGCCACTGAGGTACCTGAGGTTGATGCATATATTTGCTAACTCTGTGGACTGCGAATGCGATGTCTGGTCTGATAAAGCTCAAATAGTATAAGGCGTCAATAGTACTTCGATAAAGATGGGGATCATCAAATTCTTGACCTTCAAATTTTGATAATTGGCAGGAAGTAGACATCAGGGTGCGGCAAGGTTTAACTTTGTCCAGAGGGACCTTTTGTAAAAAATCAACGATATACTTTTGTTGAGTGAGAAAGAGACCAAAGGGTGTCCGTAAGGCTTCCACTCCAAGAAAAAACCTTAAGTTGCTGAGGTCTTTGACACGAAAATCTTGGCCGAGTAGGTTGATGATTTTGGTGACTTCATGAGCATCGGACCCAATGATAATTATGTCATCAAGATAAATGAGGAAGTAGATATGAAGTTGACCTCGATGCAATGTATACAAAGAACTGTCCGCTTTGGAGCCAATGAAGCCATAACTCTGCAATTTATCTGTCAAGCGTGAGAACCAGGCCCGGGGAGCTTGACATAGTCCATACAAGCTTTTATGAAGCTTACAAACATGGTGAGGAAAGTCTGGATGTGTGAAGCCAGGTAGTTGGCTCATATACACATCTTCTTGCAAGACACCGTGTAGAAAAAGTATTTTGGATATCAATTTGATGAAGGCACCATTTTCTGAACACTGCAATGGACAAAATAAGCATGATGGTTGCCAGTTTGACAACCGAGCTGAAGGTGTCAGTGAAATCGACTTCTTGTTGCTGGTGGTAACCTTTTGCTACCAGGCAGACTTTGAAACTCTCTATTGTGCCTTCAGCTTTCTTCTTAATTCGGTATACCCACTTGCAGCCAACCAAGTTGGCATCTGTTGGAGGTGGTAGTAAGGTTCAAGTACCGTTGCGCCTCAAGACGTCAAATTCTTGATTCATAGCCTCCCTCCAATGCGCATGTTTGGAAGCTTCTGTGTATGATGTGGGTTCTATAAGTTTAGTCAATAATTCTGTAAGAAGAGCTTTTGACAATGGATATTTTATCATACCAACAAATAGTTTTTTTGGTTTAAGAGAGTTTGTCTGAGATCGTGTGATCATGCAATGAGTTGGTTGTTGTGGCAGAGGAATGTGTGTTGGTCAGTCTGGGCAACAACAACATCTAAGTTGGGTCGATATCCTTTTCTAGAGTTCCATCAACTTCTGTTTCTATATTCCCATGTTGAGTGTGAGAGATTTGATTAGATTCAAGTAGCATGGTCACAAGAGAACACTGAATAGTACCTGCATGGCTAGTTAATAAACTCGGAAAACTAGGAGATATATTTATTGTGGAGGGCAAAGGTATGACATCAGGATTTGATGAACTTTTATCTAGAGTGTAGGAGGCAGAAGGAAATACGTTTTCATTGAAGACTACGTGTATGGACACAAATATTTTTTCAGTGGACAGATCGAGGCATTTGTAGCCTTCGTGGCAGAGACTGTAGCCAATAAAGACACATTTTTGAGCAAAAATTAATTTTATGTTTATTGTATGCTCTCAAATTTGGCCAACAGGCACATTCAAAGATATGCATGAATTGATAGTCAGGTTTCTTGTTATAGACCATTTCGAAAGGCAATTTTTGTTGGAAAATTTTTGTGGGCAATCGATTGATAATATAGGTAGCTATTAAAAATGCATGTTTCCAGTATGATTATGGAAGATTGGAGTGAGTTAACAAAGCTAAACTCATTTCAATGATTTGCCTATGACGCCTTTTAATAGAGCCCATTTGTTTATGTGTGTAAGGACATGCTAATCGATGATGAATCCCACATGTTTTAAAAAATTGATTAAGGTGACGATATTCGACTCCCCAATCAGTTTGTATAGCCTTTATCGTAGTGTCAAAGTGGAGTTCTACATGTTTTTGGAACTGAAAAAAATTTGATTCAACATCTGATTTTTGTTTAATTGGAAAGAGCCAAATAAATTTGGTGAAAGCATCAAGGAAACAAACATAGTAACATGATCTATGACTTGAAATGACCGAACTTGGTCCCCAGACATCAGAATATAGTAATTCTAAAGGTTTGGAAGCTTGAAAAGTAGAAGCAGTAAAAGATAAATTATGGCTTTTAGCCATATGATACTTAGGGCAAACATGTTGCCTCTTATTCGTACCAATTGGGAGTTTATTTGTTGAGATAACATGATTAATAGTGAGAAAGGATGCATGTCCCAATCTACGATGCCGATCAGTTATAGAGACTCGAACACCAACAAAGGTTGAAGGAGATTGCTGTTGAAAGGGCTTTGAAAAACAATATAAACCATCTTGTAAATGGCCTTTATGCTGGATGCTCCCCAAGTAATCCTTTATTAGAAAAAAGTTATCATGAAATTTAAAGTAAACATGATTGTCGTGAGCAAACTTGTGAACAAAAAGAAGGTTCTTTTTAATTTGAGGGACAACAAGAACTTGATCTAATATGAAAGAACGAGAGGGAGTAGATAGTTCAGCGGTACCAAAGTGAGAAATGTTCAAACCTGTGCCATCACTAACTTGAATTTGATCAGATCCATTGTACTCATTGCTACGAATATTGAGGTTATTAAGATTGGAAGTCAGATGATGAGTAGCTCCAGTGTGGAGATGCCAATCATTCTCAGAGTTTTGCTGATTAGAAGAGACCATGGCTTGTGAATTCTTTTGTTGAGGTGGGTGGAGATAGGTAATACCAAAACGATGGAAGCACTTGTGGACTGTGGGTCCGAACTTTTTACATAATTGGCACCAAAGTGAGGAGTTATTGTTACCATAGGAATTGCGGTTTGAGATGGGACTGTTTTCTCGACCATTACTGAAAGATCCTATATTGGCTAGACTTGTTTCAGAGCCTGGGCATATGAGGAGAGTGTCTCCAAATCCTACAGACGCATTTTGGATGAAAAACAAAATTGGAGAGGGGTTTAAGCAGCGTGTGCGCGCATGTGCGAACCTCGAAACAGGATAATATCTGGCAGAGGAGCTCCATGTTCCTCTCTTATATGGCTCCCACGTGGGCACTGGGTGCCTCACGTGCCCCGCGCAGGTGGGGGCGTGACATTTGGTTTCAGAACCGAGGACGACTCTAGTCCGAGGGTGGCTGAATGAAAGATCTCGAATTGGCTAGACTCGTTTCAAAGCCTAGGTATATGAGGCGGGTGTCTCCAAATCATGTAGATGCGTTTTGGATGTAAAACAAAATCGGAGAGGGGTTTAAGCGGTACGTGTGCGCGCAGGCCTCGAAACCAGATAATATGTGACAGCCGAGCCCCGTGTTTTTCCCTCATGTGGCCCCCACATGGGCACTGGGTGCCTCACGTGTCCCATACAGGTGGGGGCGTGACAATTACCCCTACTAGTAGAATATTGCTCACGCCGTCATCCTTGATAATTATTGAAATTGCTGCGGCCTCGGCTCAAGGTGTTGTTTTGTTGCCTTGTTACAACATTGGCATAACCTCCTGGCAAGGATGGGGGCTGGTTGTTGTGGATGATGCGAGCCTCACTAGTGAGGAGTAGGGAGTATACCTCTTCTAGTTGTACTGAGTCCTGGCGGAAGTTGATCATTGCAACCATAGAGTCGTACTTGGGGCCAAGACCTGCAAGTATGTAGATTATGATGTCATCACATATCATCGGTTGACCAGCTATGGCAAGTTTATCGGTGAGTCTCTTGATATGCATGAAACAATCAGTGGCCGACATGTTACCTTTCTGAGCTATTGCGAGTTGAGACCGCACTTGGATGGCTTTGGCTCTGGATCATCAAAGCCAGTTTCAAGGGCATACCAGACATCTCTGGAAGTTGTACAGTGGACAACTTGAGCGAGCACTTTATCCCATATAGCATAATCGAGATTTGGAGAGGTAGAGCCATTAGGTGCAGTGAGCTCGGTAGAAGGTTTTTTTTGCAGTGCCATCAATATACCCGAACACTTGTTTCCTTTGAGGTATGGCAACATCTGTGCTCTCCATATGGGATAATTGTTGCGGGTGAGTTTGGAGATATTGGGAGTGGAATTGGGATTGAAAATAGGAAGAGAGGTTGTTGTGTTATTGGAGGTAGAAGATTGAGGAGAAGACATATTGAGTGACCTTTGTCTTAGGGCTCTGATACCATAAAGAAATTCAAGATGAAAGTTGAGAAAAAGAACTTTTCATTTTCTCTTGATTTTACATTTATCATGTTTACATAGTTATATAAGTATAGCGTATTCAAAATTTAAATTTGAATGAATTTGAAATTCAAATTTTCAGCTATTATGACAGCTAAGAATTCCTCTTCTGGTGAGTTCAAATTTGGCAGTTGTTATGAAAGAGCAGCAACTAGTAATTTTAATTAAATAGAACATTTCTTTTGTTGATGTTATGAATATCAGCTATTTTTATAATTAAATCCAGATGTTAAAGGAGGATTTGAGTAACAAAAACCAAAAACTTGAAGAAAATGTTAAAGGAGGGTTCCCTAGCAGCCTGCATCTATACATATATAATTGAATTACCCCATGGATCCACTGTGTTGTTTTGAATTATCAAAAGCTTATCCATCCTTAGTATTGCAAAAAGGGCTCATTTGGTTCGCGGGAAGCATTTATCCTCCTAGGAATATGATTCCTGGGAAGAAGATTCCTAGGAAGAGAATACCTGGGAATGTACTTTTGGCATATGGTTAAACATGAAAAAGTGACAGATTTCCAGAGTGTTTATGTTTGGTTGGCCATCCACTTTCTTGGAAAAGTTATGTGTAATTCCTATGAAATGTGGAAATCATATTCTCATGAGAATACAACTTTCCCATCTCTCTCTTTTGAAAACTACAATCAAATAAGAGGCATCTCATTACTTTTTCATTGACCACACTTTTTCCCCTTCTTTTCCCACGAACCAAACGAGCCCAAAGTGAATCCTAATAATGTTTTGGTACAACAGCATGAAAGGCATAGCTAGTCAACATCGAGGGCATATTTGATGGAAAGAAGTTAGCCTACGGAATGGAAATAAAAATGAGGGGCCACCATTCCAGTTGTTTGGTTGCAAATAGTCTCATTCCCATTTCAATTCTATAGGTGAATGGAAATGCCCCAATCTTTCAAAATCCAATCCAGATTCTTTCTTAGTATTCAAATTTCATTCCGATTCTGATCCGATTTCAATCACAAACCAAACATATTGGAGAATATGGCCATTTTGTTTTCGATTCTGATTTCGATTCCTGTTGTGAGCCAAACATATTCGGAATGATTTGTAAGAATGTGGAGCTCCCAATTATACTCACTTGAATCTATCGAGCGAGTAGAAAAGTGGAAATGGCAATGAATTTTACTATATTTTGGACATGCATGTAGCCTGTTTGCAAAGGCAGGCATAGCAGTAAGATGCGCTGTCCTGTAGAATATGATAGCACAAATACTTCAAATTAAGGATAAAGAAAGCAACTGTAGGAGTGGTGGAGGCCTTGCTGATTAAATTTGCAATGGATCGTAATGATGAACACTTGAATCCATTTGACTTTAATGTCACTTCCAACCATTAAAGGAACAACTAGTCAAAAAAATGCGGCACTCAGGCAACCCCAAGAAAAGGGCATGAGGAAGGATATTGCGGATCTTATCAAGCCGCATTTTTCTGCAACTTGAGATGCAAATAAGAAAATAAACAAGGGATCATCCCTTCGAACTACCTCGACTACATGCCTGAGCTGACATATATATCATATATAATTATAATGGAGGCCACTAGCTATCTAGATCGATATTTTTATTTCATGTAGTGATGGGACGCAGTAATGGCCGGGAGACTATCTCCCAACTACATGATGGGTCACCTATTGGCTCTTGCACACCCTTTTAAATGCAAACAGCTCCGAGTCTTCCTTCTCTCTACCTTCCGTTGTTCCCTCTTCCAACTATAAATAGGATGGGAGAGTACAAGGCTCTTCTCACCTCATTCCTATCCATCTTCAAGTCAATAGTAAGGGATGGCTTCTAAGGCTTTGCTTGTGTTTGGTGTTCTCTTGGTGGCAGTCCTCGTCTCCTCAGAGGTGGCAGCTCGGGAGCTGGCTGAGGAAACCCGTGAGTTTTGTTAACTTTCCTCACACGTTATCCCTCAATTAATCCTTAAACATATCCTTTCGTATATTTGGGAATAAGGGTGGTGTAATATATGTTCTACTTGCTGCCCTAGGTTTCATACAAGTTCCGTTCTATTAGTTTCAACGGGGTGCTGATCAGCGTATTAATTCATCAAAGATTGCACCTAGCCTATTTCCTCTCAGAATTTTTCGAGGAAACTTGTTTTGTTAACTCATACAACTAATTATTTGTTGCCATACTTGATTAGGAGCAAACCAAGATCACATGAATCACTCAGCCATGTAATAGCAATAGGTCATGCATTCATGAAGCCATGCAGAAGCCAAATAACTAATAGCTAGATGGACGTCAACAGCATCTACAAATAATATTAAGAACTCCCAAGATTGACCAATAGATAGATATATCATGGACTAAACGTAGTTCATGTTCAATATTTTAAATTGTTAAGGGACACCATGCAAATGATTAACTTACCATCGTGATCTCATGCTCCATGCAGATGAGAAGAAAACGGATGAGGCCGGCGTTCAGGACTACCCCGGCGGCGGTTATCGCCACGGCGGCGGCGGCGGCGGCGGTGGTTATCCGGGGCGTGGATACCCTGGGCATGGATATCCGGGGCGCGGCTACCCCGGCCATGGCGGATACTGCCACTACGGATGCTGCCGCCGCGGATACTACGGCGGTTGCCGATGCTGTTCTCGCCCTGATGAGATCCCCGACGCTGAATACCTGCCTGAGGTGCAGAACTAGGAAGACTGCATTCCATGCTAATAGACACTAAGTATGGTGCTTTGTGTTTCGTATGGTTTGTAAGTGTTGTCTTATGGAGTGAATAAACGGTTGTATCTGTCCGAGGAGAGCTCTGCGCCCTCCTAATCCCGATGCTTCGCAACCTATCTCTGTAGCGTTTGTCGTAATGATAATGTCATGGGTGTTGTCTGCTTCAAGCTGTCTTCTTCGCTTGTTTTTTGAATTCTTTCGTCTGTGAGTGAATAGCTTGAGTTTGCGGGTCCGGCATTCAATCCTAGAATTAACACAACGAGCTATGCGGCGCGACGACGTTCGTCACAAATTTAATAGTTGAAAATAAATAAAAATAGAAGTTCAATTTGGAAAAAAATAAGAAAAAAATTAACGGCCAGAACTCCGGTGGTCCTAACTCTCCTTTCCTTACACTTCATTGACCAGAAACATGGGGGATTCCGAGCCTTTCACAAACTATTCGAACGGTGAATATTGGTTGAAATGAGATTCTCTGCCCTTCGGAAACGATTTGAATGGTGGATATTAGCTGAAATGGTGGGAGGATGGTCGAGTTGCACCATGGTGAAATCATTCAAATTTACAAGCGTCGAGTAATTTGCAGTCCTCTGCGTTTGAAACTTGACAGCTGGTACATATATCCTTCTCCAGGAACTTCCCTTTCATCATAGTAATAACATCTCTTTTCTAGAAACTAGCAAAGGGAATTAAAGGCTACAAGGATCCATACCTGCAGGCATTGTGGATTAAACTGATAATTTCGGCTAAACTGTGGGGATGACAAGCTCTTTGTAAATGCACAAAAATAAGAGAGAACTGAAAATCTCATCTTGGAATTGTGTCTAACAAAGCTTTTGCTCTCGTGATAGATGAACTACTCCATGAACTGTGGTTCAAGTAGTATAAGCATAGGACATCTTTTTATACAACCTCCTGAGAGGGAATATAAAGTTCACATAACTTCTCAGAGAGTCTTTTTTCATCAAAAAAAACTTCTCAAAGACTGTAGATTACGACACACAGTAATATTCATCATCCAGGTTAGAACAAATTCTTTATACAACATTAGATGACCACCAAGTTATAGCATTAGAAGAATTACACGATTGCATAGCTTGCAATCAATCAAGTTGTGGCTGAGAAACCTTTTTAAAGCTAGAGAATCCTATTGGTAATGTAATTTCCACTCCTACACACCTAGTGTTTTAGACCCAGAAGAAGGCACTCAAGGAAAACGTCAAGATGGCAGGGACAAATAAAGTGTTGAAGCTTTTACCGTAAAATTAAATATCTCGCATTTAAAACTTGGAAGGAAGAAGCAGAATTGGTCAAAGGAGTGTAGTTCTTTTCTTCTTTGCAAAGTGCTTTTGATCACTTATTTGTCAGTAAAATGGCTAGATTTGTTGGAAGATACCATTTTCCCTAAAGCAGATACTATAAGGTATCCCTATTCAATTATCTTTTGGCCCTAGATCGGCACACCCAATTAGTAGATCATATCAGGATGAGACATCCCACTTTAGCCTTTTTTCATTTATTCAATAACTATATATTTTAATGTAGGCATCAATCATGCGATTTTGGCTACCCGACCAAGTTGGATACTGTAACAACCCAGGATCTCACCCAAAATGGCTGGCCGGAAGTTATTATCAATGGTATCAGAGCGGACCCGGCCTATAACCTATGTGGACTAGGGAACACTGTAGCACGGATCCATTGGGGCTGACCACGGGCCAATCATGGTGTTTGTGATTAAATTTGAATAGATATGAACCCTTAGCCTGACGAGGACGTCAGGGCTTGAACGAGGAAAGTATGTGAGAACCCGTACGGGCGTGTATTTAGTCCCACATCGGTTATTTGCTAGGTAGATCTTGGGTACTTATATAGGATCAAGGAACCCAAATAATACCTTCCGGCTAGCCATTTTGGGTGAGGTCCTAAGTTGTTACAAATGGTATCAGAGCGGACCCAGCCCATAACCTATGTGGACTAGGGGATACTGCAGCATGGATCCATTGGGGCTGACCATGGACTGATCGTGGTGCTTGTGATTAGATTTGAATGGATTTGAACCCTTAGCCTGAGGAGGACGTCAGGGCTTGAATGGGGGGAGTATGTGAGGATCCGTGCGGATGTGTGTTTAGTTCCACATCGGTTATTTGCTGGGTAGATATGTCAGAGCTTGAACGGGGGGAGTATGTGAGGACCCGTGCGGACGTGTGTTTAATCCCACATCGGTTATTTGCTGGGTAGATATGATACCATTTGTAACAACCCAGGACCTCACCCAAAATGGCTAGCCGGAAGGTATTATTTGGGTTCCTTGATCCTATATAAGTACCCAAGATCTACCTAGAAAATAACCGATGTGGGACTAAATACACGCCCGTACGGGTTCTCACAGATACTGCATCTCTAGAGCTAAGATTCAAGAAGTTAGTGACTATGCGCAACATAGCCCTAATAGTGTGGACTGCGAAGATACTGATAGGAGGGTGCAAGAAAGTGAAGAAGAAGAAGAAGAAAGTGAACCAGAGGAAGATGGAAGCTTTGAGTTGAAAAAAATGAATAGTTCTTCTTAATGCCTCTGTACAGTGGATATACACTCATATATATAGGCCTATAGCCGTATCAAAAAGGAATAAAATAAGGATCAATTAACTAATTCTGACAGGGAAACAAAACAAACAAATGGAATGATTCTAACTGAATCAATTGTGCTGACTTGAGTGAAATTTCGAGTGTTGCCACAATACTCTTGAGCGTGCCATGATACGCTAAGAACTCACCGTGGCAGCACATGGGGTGGCCAAGCTATTCAGAGTTTTGAGAGAGCGCAAGACCATTGCATGATGAATTTAAGGATCCCTCATTAGGTAGGAGTTAGGATGCGGCACATGTTTTGTTCAATAGCCATTGCATTATCTATGACAAAGTTTGGGCATGGTATGACCAGAGGTTAACAAATACAAGAAATTAGAGCATGTTGTGCAACATCACATTGTAACAGATTAAGCATGATTTGATATATGACATTGTAACTTTACATCTCGTTTGCCTAATATAACATTGTTACATTGTTATATTTTGTGTATTATGTTGCAAATGGCATCTTAACTATGGTATATCTAACTGTGTTAGAGCCTCTAATTTTTTCCGACGCTTTTTAGAGCATCTACCGACGTTTATAAGTGTTGGTAATTTTGACGACGCTTTTGGAAAGCGTCGGCAAAAAATAGAAGCTATGCCGACGCTTATAAGCGTTGGCCCGTTTTGGGGTCCGCTGATGCTAATAAGCGTTGGCGGAAACCAAAGATAGGCCGACACTTATAAGCATCATTAGAATTATTTTTTTAAAAAATAAATAAAAAGGCTAATTAAAAAACAAATATGGTTTAATGATTCTTTTATAAATGTCTGATGTTTCTCTTATAAATTGCAATTTATATGATGTTGTTTTACAAATTACAATGGGAGAGACCGATCAATGGTTCCCTTAAATCTTGTTTTCATCGCCTTCGCATCCCCAAATTACAGTGTGGAATAGAGATGAACATATATTTTTTTAACAAAATAGATAGGATTAGAGATGAATTTCACAAAAATACAAAAAAAGTAAAAAACAAAAGAATAAAAAACCATACAAGTCGGCAAACGACCCACTTCGGACAAGCTTTCGGAGTTCTTTCCGGCGAGGGGTTTGGCGATGGGGATTACAACGGTCCCCTCCGCTTCAGACAAGCTTCCGATGATGGAGACTGCAACGTCCCCCCGGTTCTCTTCGGGCTTTGCCATCTCATCGGATTCTTGGATCACTTCCCGAACCACGAGCATTGATCCCTCGAATGTGAAACCGAAGAAAACGGAGATCTTGGAATTTCTCTGGGATCAGTTGGGAGGAAGGGTGTCGGCCAGAAAAATCGTAAAGCTTTCTGAAAAGAATTTAGACATGCATGACATATAATGCTAAAACAGAACATATAACCTCAAAATTTTTGATACTCGAATCAATCAAACAAATAGAGAAAGATGACTCGAGAATCAAAAACCTAGGTTGGAAGAATGAAGACACCAAACACAGGAAGGGGATCCCGAGTGCAAGACAAATCTGATGAAATATTTACCTAGACAAATCTAGAGCTCGGAGACGGCGATATCTAGAGATTTTCTCGCCAAGATGGAGAGAAGAAGGAAGAGGGGGTTTGGGGAGCTTCCAGCTAGGGTTTCTAGGGTTGTGGCGTTTTATAAGTGTTGTTGGACACCATGGGCCTCAGCTGTCGTCTGGGCCTAGGTTGGCGTTCGACGACGCTTTTAAGCATCGTCTGGCGTCCGACTACGCTTTGTAGTGTCGTGTAGTCCGAAGTTTTTAAGAAAAAAATTAGTGTTAAGTGGGATGTTTAGCGAGTTGGATTCCACCGACGCTTCTCTTTGGCCTCCGATGACGCTTAGAAGCATTGTCTTACAATTTTCTTTTTACAACGCTAACTAGTGTCGTCTTAGTTTCATCTCCGCCGACGCTACTCAAAAGTATCGACAAATTTTTGCGCGCTCACCAAGTTGCCGACGTTTCTTTCTTATATCGGCAGAAAAAAGTCGAAAAAATTAATTTTTGACATAGAACATTCTATGTCATATTAACCATGCACTATGGTATATTAACTGTATATTGTGTTATACTAAGTATGTACTATATCATATTAACTGTTTATTGTATTATAGTGACCGTGTATTAATTATAGCATATTAAGTATATAAGATTGGTGTGTTAACCATGTACTGTTGTATGTGTGTTAACCATGTACTGCTGTATATTAAGTGTATACCATAATATATTAACTATGTACTATATTATATTAAGTGTGTACTTTAGTATAGCAAGTGCGGACTCTATTATATTAACTATGTACTATATTATTTTTATTGTGTACCATATTATATTAACGGTGTACTGTGTTATATTAACTATACTATGATGTATTAAGTATGTGCTATGTTATATTATATATGTACCATGGTATATTATGTATTGTGGTATTACTGTGCACCATGTTATATTAACTGTTTACCATATTGTATTAGCTTTGTATCGTGATACATTAACTATACACCATGGTATATTAAGTGTATACGGTTCTATATTAACCATCTATCATGGTATATTAAATATATACTGTATTATATTAATTATATATTATAGTACATTAAGTATGTACTGTGGTATGTTGGCCAAAAGCTGTGGTAACGTGTCAACCTTGTACATGTACTGACTCTGAGTGACCAATTTTGGGCATGGGTCTCCATGTGGATATTGTCAGTATTTTTATATTTATTAAATGGCGTTAGGGACCGCAAGTTATGGGAGAATATAGTTTATGGGTCAAAAATACAAGTCCATGGAGGGATCGTGAATTCAATGGCGCAAAAAATTAATGCATGCATACGGAACTAATGGAAGTGTCCGTGAACATGGAAGAGACAGCAATAGTTGACGTCATGGTAATCCTTTAAGTCTCACTGGACATTACATGCATCCCGACCTAATCAACATGAAGCGTAAGCATTTTTCATTTTTTTCTGGTACATAAGCGGGAGTTAATTCACCATGAACTGAAATAATGACATAGTGCATTGGAAAAGGAGAAGTTAATTAAATAAGTTCAAGTCACGATGGTATTCCTTAGAAAAACGAAAGTGCAAACATGGGACCTCGTGGTGTATATTTATTTCTAAATCTATCATGCACTGAAAATTTTTTGAATATTTGTGTAAGATCAAAAACATTTAAATAAAATCTTTTGGCTAGTAATTTTTGATCAGATACAAGTGAACCAATATTTTTAAAACCCAATTGGATAGGCCGATTTGACTAGTTTAACAGAGAATCGATCGTCGGTCCAGTCTGATCCAAAGAATCTTTTAAAAGTGATGAAAATTCGGTCAAACCTAGGAGAACCGGATGAATCGATTAGGCCGGCTGGTTCGGTCTGGTTTGACTTATATTTTTTAAACTTTAATTTAAAATTCTTTAAGCTGCCGCGAATAGACCAAGATTTTTTTCTTCTTCTCCGATCGAAACCCTAATAAGCTACAACTATCCCTCTATTTTTTGGTCCTTAATGGTCGTCCCTCTCCATTTGTCTTCTCTTTATCATCATTGACGCAGCTGACGATGATCTACGGGTGGCAGTCGTCGGTGCGACTGTCACGCCCCAAACCCATCACTCGGGTCGACCACGTGACATGGCTACATAATCCTAAAGTGAAACCCTAGAGATCATGTAAGACCTAAAAGGTACAATATTCACATAAATACTAAAATTAATGATTAATGTAATTAAATCAAATCCAACTAAAATGTACTGATTAATTACATAATTTCAAATGTCCATAAACAAAAGATAAATTAACTTCTAACTATTTAGCAATCAGACTCCATATCGATCTCATTTTTCGTTCCACCCGATGGACTCTACAAATCCAGTGCCTCTGAAAAACAAAGTAAGTGTAGTATGAGTTTTTCCAGCCCAGTAAGAATCCCAATAGCCACACACAGTAATAATAATAAAATAATCAAAGCATAAAATAAATTATATTTCATCGTTCAAATGCTCAACAAACAACCAGTATATATAACCAGTACATATACATAAATCCTTTTTACACGTCATGTGATCCACTTTCGTATTACTCTGATTCCCAAGGTTTTAAGATTTTTCACTTCTGGCTTTGGACTAACCAAAATCATAACCCAGTCCAAGACTGCATAAATCCCACGCATAAGCTCGTGGCAGCTATCCTACGCGTAAGCTCGTGGAGGCTATCATATGCATAAGCTCGTAGAGGCTATCCCACGCATCAACTCGTGGCAGCTATCTTACGCATAAGCTTGTAGAGGCTATCTCATGACAAGGTTAGTCCAACCCATTTTACATATCTAGCTTTACATGTTTAATCATATTTCAATCACATCGCATATTTTCATAAATTCTCAAAAAATATGATACTTTTTTCCAATTTAATTATTTCAATATTTTCATAATAAACAAAATGCACGCCTTATAGGTATCATATCAGCTCATAAAATAAATAACAACATAATTATAAAATAAATCCAATGATAAATCAAATATATGCATAGAGGTGCTCAGATGTAGGAATTCTTACAAGAAATTGTAGACTGACTCAAACACAGATCCGAATCACAGCCTATGAGCTGAGGTATTGAGTCCCCTGATCAAAACCTCCTGGCATCGTTGACTCTTCCCCTACAACATCAATTATAAATCACAACTAAATTATTTAATATTAAAATATTCTAAATCCTAACTTACATCTACTTTGGGCCCATTACCAGGTTCCCAGTCATCTCAACCCCTCCAGATCTAGAGGTAGTCGGGGTGGCCCGACTCCCACCCTTGTACCACCGGCCTATATCATCGCCAGCTGTGGCTGCTGCCATGCCGACGATGATGGCCAATCCCGATGAAAGGACCAAAAGAAGGGAGTGGATGAGAGAGAAGGGTTCTTCCCTTCCCTTCTTCCTTCACGGATGGCAATACATCTCCCATCCTCCACCTCTTTGGTCCAAGGGCAACAGCCATGGTGGCTGTGCCCTCACCTTCCCCAACCTGACACACCTCAGCCACCACTAGCTGAACCATTGCCAGCCGCCACTATTGCAGCCGCCGGTGATGGTGGCTGGCCAAGAGAGGGAGGGAAGAAAAAGTCGACAGATGAGGCGCTTGCAAGCCCTCTGTCTTCTTCTTCTTCTTCCCTAAGACTCGGATGGACTTCCCTCCCCTCACCATCATCATCGAGGACCACCCTGATGGTGGCTCGGCCCCCACCCGACGGCAGCCACAATGGCTCTGATCTCATCGCCATCGTTGGCCGTCAGCCAACCGACGAGAGGAAGAGAAGGGAATGGGATCAGGAGGAAGAAGACCTCGGATCCACTACTCCCCATCACCAATCAAACCCAGAAATCCCTCTCCGATCCTCACACAGACCCGACCAATGCCCAAATGCCATGGATCCCGACCAATCCCGGTGGCCGACGGCAGCAAAATCCGGAAGAGAGAGGCCGAAACAGGGGTACCCTATTTCGGGCTCTTCTCCGACGATTCACGGGCTAAATCCCCACCAACAAGGTCCTAAACCTAGCAAATGAAATGCAAGTGGCGAGTCATGCTTACCTCGGTCCGATGGGGGTGTTCCGGCGATCTATCCGGCAAGAAATCGGTGGAGGAGAACCTTGAGCGAGCTCGGATCAAAATTCTCTCTTCACCCGATTTGTGGAGGGTTTTCACCGAAGGAAAGGGGCTTTAGGGCTTCCTCCGCGGCCGGCCAGATCTCGACGCTCAGTCTCCTCTCCGACGCTCGATCTCCTCCGGCGAACCAACTCACGCCCCCCTGTAACCCCTCTTCCACGATCGTGCCTAGGGCACGATCGTAATAGGTGGATGGGCCCGGTCTTTTTGGGCCGGCCCGTCAACCTTTTTTTTTCTTTTAGGCTCTCACATTCTTCCCTCCTAAAAAATTTTGTCCGCAAAATTAACGTACTTGGAATACCAAAGAGTTGAGGGTGTTTGGCTTTTATTTCTTCCTCGAGCTCCCAAGTGGCATCTCTTTCTGAGTGATTGCTCCATTGCACCTTTACATAAGGAATGGTCCGACGTCGCAACACTTGATCCTTTCTATCCACAATCTGTACTGGGTACTCTTCATAAGTCAGATCCTCATGCAGACATACAGGCTCAAAATCTACCACATGGTTCGGGTCCAGAATATATTTTCTCAGCATTGAAACATGGAATACATTATGTACACCTGATAAAGCTGGTGGTAGAGCCAAATGATATGCCACTTTTCCAACTCTGTCCAAGATCTCGGATGGACCAACATACCTAGGGCTCAATTTGCCACGAACCCCGAACCTCACACACCTTTAGTAGGAGATACTTTCAAGAAAACATGATCACCAACCTGAAACTCCAATTCTCTTCTCCTATTGTCAGTATAACTCTTTTGTCTACTCTAAGCTATAAGGAGCCGTTCTCTGACCACCTGTATCATATCCACAGTTTGTTGTCCTATCTTTGGACCCAATAATTTTCTTTCTCCCACGTCATCCCAACAAATTGGAGATCGGCATTTTCTGCCATACAATGCTTAAAAAGGAGCTATTTGAATACTGGCCTGATAACTATTGTTGTAGGCAAACTCAATCAGCGACAAATGACTATCCCATCCACCACCCAAATCCATGACACAAGCCCTTAACATATCTTCTAAGATCTGAATAGTGCGCTCCGACTGTCCATTAGTTTGTGGATGAAAAGTTGTACTGAAGTCCAATCTTGTACCAAGAGCTTTATGAAGGCTCTTCCAAAACTGTGACACAAATCTAGTATCTCTGTCAGATACAATTGAAACTGGAATTCCGTGCAGTCTCACAATTTGCTTTATGTACAAACTTGCCAATTTCTTCAGAGAAAAGCCAACTCTAAAAGGCAAGAAATGTGCTGACTTGGTTAGTCGGTCAACAATCACCCACACTGCATCATTACCCCAAGGGGTCTTAGGCAAAGTAGTCATAAAATCCATGGTGATATACTCCCACTTCCACTGAGGAATGAGAAGAGACTATAACGGTCCAGCAGGCCTCTGATGCTCAGCTTTCATTTGCTGACACACTAAGCACTGTGCAACATACTGAGCTATATCTTTCTCCATGCCACTCCACTAAAAATTTTCCTTCAAGTTTCAGTATATTTTTGTACCTTCCGGATGCACTATATAAGCTGAGTTATGGGCTTCATCAAAAATCTCTTTCTTTCTGATACTTTCGGCACACATACCCTGTTCCCAAATCTTAAAGAGCCATATTCATGCACTCGGAATTCTAACTGCACACCTGACTCTGTTGTTTCTCTGATCTTCTATAACTTTAGGTCTTCTTTCTGAAATATTTTGATCTTTTCAATCAGAGTAGGCTGCATTGTGAGGGTAGCCAATTGTACCTTAGGATTATGTAGTCGTATCTCGATCCCTAATCTCTCCAAATCTAATAAAATATGCTTCTGCGTAGTGATCGATGCTGCTAGCCCACTTGAGGATTTTCTGCTCAAAGCATCGGCCATTACATTTACTTCCCCCAGATGGTAACTGATAGTCAGGTCATAATCCTTCAGTAGTTCTAGCCATCTTCTTTGCCTCAAATTCAACTCCTTCTGTGTGAAGATATATTTCAAACTCTTATGGTTCGTGAAAATTGCACAGTATTCTCCATACAAGTAATACCTTCATATTTTCATAGCAAAAACTACCACTGCCAACTCCAAATCATGTGTAGGGTAATTATGTTCATATGATTTTAACTGTCTAGAGGTATAAGCTATCACCTTTGATGCGCTCGCAAAATTGCTCTTCCAAGTGCAAGAGAATCACACAAGCAGTAAAACTCGAAAGTTTGAGGTCGAATCCTCAGGGAACGGTATAGATATTATTAGCGTAATTTCAGATGTAATTTTTAGTAGATTTTTAGAAATTAAAAGCAGAGAATAATAGGTAATTAAACAAAGTTCAAGAATATAGAGAAGGCTAGGGATCCGG